>PUFA01000424.1:0-548680 GCA_003508835.1 Eonycteris spelaea
CCTACCCCTGCAAGTGAGAGGAGCTTTTTTGTGTTTTGGTTTCATTTTCAATTTCTAGTGTTATTGCTTTGTGATTAGAGAATATTGTTTATAATATTTCTATTTTATGGCAACTACAGATGTGTTCTTTGTATTACATGATCAATTTTGGTGAAGTTAAGTAATTTTAAGAATTTACAGTTTTTCTTCTCAGGATATAATGTATATATAGCTAAAAGATTTACCTTTATAATTTTATTTAGTACTTTTATATTGTTGCTTAATTTTTGTTCACTTGACCTGTTGTACCAAGAATAGTGTTTTAAAATCTCTTATTATTAGTATGTTTTTTATTTCTTTTCGTATCTCCTATACATTTTGTTTTATATAGGTGGTTTACTGTTTTATTTGATGCACAGATATTCTGAACTGTCACATCTTCATTGTGAAATGTGGTCCTTCTAAGAAATGTCCTTTTCTGACACATTTAATTTTTTTGGAGGGGGGAGGGCCTCATTATCTACTTCACCTGGCATTAGAGTTACGACTCTTGTTTCCTTACTGTCTCCATTTGCTTGGCGAATCTATGTCTCTTTATTTTTAGCTTTTTTGAATTACTGCATTTTAAGTATCTCTCTTGTATATAGTATGGATTTGAGTTTTACATTATGAGCCATTTTGAAATTCTTTTTTTTAAATAGGTGAGTTAAACTTCACATTATTAACATAACTGTTAAATTTGATCTCAACTCTGACATATTTTCTTATGATAACTATGTTTATTATGTGATATTTACTGTATTTCTTTCTCAGTTTGGTTCTTCTTTGTTTTCAAACATTTCTTTTGATATTGAGGAAGGTGTGTGTTTTATTATAATGGTTACTTTTGTATTAATACTTTTTTAAAAAAAATAGGGCCTTTAATCCTCTTTTTTCTTCCTTAACTTTTGCTATTAGTTTTAGATGATATCCTTTGACTGCCACCTATTACCTAGACAACAACAAACGTACTTAATTTGTTTTCCTCCAACTACTCGTCTGCTTCCTATCCCTATAGTTTTGCCTTTTCCAGGTTGTCATATGAATGGAATCATATAGTATGTAGCCTCTAATGACTGACTGTCACTCAGCATGATGTATTTGAGATTTTCTAGGTTGTCATACATATCAGGTATTGTTGCATGTGCCTTTTAACTGCTAAATAACATCCCATTGTGTGACCGTACTACAGTTTTATTTTATTTTACTTTTTATTTGGAAAGTATTACAGTTTTACAGGTAGTTGCAAAAATTGTACAGACAGTTCACGGTCCCTTCCCCCACCTTATCAATGGCACTATCTGACAGACCAGGGAATCAGCATTGGTACAATATGATTAATCCATAGGCCCTATTCAGTTTTCCCTAGTTTTTACATGCACTTATGTGTGTGTGCAGTTCTGCACACCATACATATTCCATCAGCACAATCAAGATACCGAACTGTTCCATCAACATGAAGGAACTCACTCCCTCACGATAGTCCTTTGTAGTCACAGACCTCCTCACCTCCTCCCACCTCTGGCAAACACTGATTTCTTCTCCATCTCTACTTCTGTCACTTTATGAATGTTATATAAATGGAATCACAATGTCCATGATATCCATTCAAGTTGTATGTGTGAATGGTTCATTCCTTTTCATTGTTGAAAATTACTCCATGCTATGGATGTATCACAGTTTGTAAAAACTGAGCAAAAAAATACATTGTATCTGTTTTCCTTCTCAGAAACTAGGTGGAGAATCTTAAATATTGACAAAGTAATGTTAGAATGTATTATTTATAAATGGTAAAATTGGTGAGTTAAGAATATTAATCTGCACAATTTTTTTCTCTCTCTCATAGGAATCTTTGCTATAGAGATTTCTGACACACGAAAAAATTCTTCACATCCTTGGGAAAGGTCAAAGTTACAAACGGATTTTTTTTTTGCTACATGATTGCATTTATCTTTTGAATGCCTGACAATGTTAAATGTATTTATTAACTTTGTGCCTCTGAATCTCTGTTCTCAAGTGCCATATTGCAGTGATCGGAGATGACTTATAAAAACAAAAATGCATATGGCTCTTTCTATCCATACGGTAATAGTGAGTGTAAAACCTGCTCACTTCACTATTGAACACTGTTATGTTAACTATCCGGAGTAAATAAAGAAAGTTTATAAAAAGAGGGAAAAGTGTTTTTTACAAAACTGATTTCCTTTCCTTTCTTGGCATCTCAAATAATTGGTTGGTTAAAATTTATCTTTGTGATTTATGCTTTCATGGCTGGAGAAGTTGTGCCAAAATAGGCAAAGTTTACTGATAGTGAGTGGCCTGGGACCCAATATTTCATTTTGGAATTAACCTGACATAAATTCCAGGCCATAATCTGACTTCAAAGCAGCAGATAATAGGCGTGTGTCCGGGTTTTAAATTCCGCAATATTGTACCACTAACTGACATACATTTTCTATAATTGTGTTTCCCCTACTATTTTTTGAAAGGTAGGTGATGCTATATCTGTCAAGAATGTAAGATCATTTTAAAAATCTGTATTTTTAATAAGTTTTCTTTAAAACATTAAAGTACTGCAATCAACTTAATTTCCATTTTATTTATTTATTTATTTATTTGGCTCGTGGCAGCTGTCTGTTATATAGTGGAGTAACAAGTCCAATGATGTTTTCCTATTTCCCCTAAAATCTCCTAAATCTCTTACTTTTCTATTCAAAGGCTTGGATTTAAGAGCCTGAACACTGCTGTATTTTACTGATAAAGCTATCTGTATTCTTGCCATTTTAATAATAATAATAAAAAGTCCTGTCATTAATAGTATTTGTCTAATGTAGACAGTTCTTCATTTTATACAGTCACTGTTCAGTGTGACTTCAGTAATGTAGGCTAGTGCCCTGATTTAGATCTTGTTCAATCATTAGCACTCTGATATTTTACTATAAATTCATTCTACATGTTCACTTTAGTTTAATTTTTAAAAACCTTTAGGTTTATTCATCTAGTTCAAGATAGTCATTACAGATTAGTTTTAAATTTTGAACAATTTAAAATAAGATGTCCTTTTATAATAAACATTGTAGACGATAATATACAAAAAGTTGTTTTTGCTAATATTAATATGTTGATATATATGCAAAATTGACCTTTGCCAGGTGATACAATGACCTAAGCACTAATGCCCTAAGCACTAGGTCATTGCAACAGTAATTTTTGTCTACCCATCTCCTAGCTGCGCTGAGCTGACAAGGAGCTGATTGTTGCCTGTCATGTACACCTAAGATACGTTGTATGTAGATGATAGTATGTGAGGAGAGGGGCATGAGAGAAATAGGAATGAAATATATAGGCAAATATTTCCATACTTGATTAAAAGTATACTGTACTTGACTTGTGCCGTTAATTACAGAATGCTTAAAAGGAAAATAGAGTAATTAAAAGGGGCCAACATTACCTGAAGGCAGGGAAACCGCAACTGTATTCTGTGTTAAAATTCAAAGAAAAGACTTTTTTCTTATGGTAGGATTTAAGAACATTCATTGTTTCAAATGAGATTTGATCACTTGATGTAAATATATAATAGTCTATTGATATGAAAGAGGTTGCCTAATGCAATAAAATACATGATATGAAAGCTATACCAAACATATTCTTTCTTTGATAGCAGAGATCTGAAAAAGAGCTCTCAGCTTTGAAATGTCATGTTCAATCCAAAACATACATTTTTACTGAAGGCTGTTTTCAAAGAGAATTATTAATCCTTTAAGTTAAACATCTTACAGGCCTTGAGCCTCAGTACATCTAAACCAATTAAACAATGTCTCCTCCTTGCGTTCTCTGCCCTTGTTTCCCACCCTTCAGTGACACCAGCTGCTTTGTCAGACGCCTGAACCCTAAGCCCAGATGCCATCCTAGGTTACTCCCTTCTGTTCTCACTGCACAATTCAGTCAACCTAAATGTCACATCCTACTATACAATACTGAGGAACTTAAAGAAGACCCAAATAAGTGGTAAGACATCCTGTGTTCATGGATTGGAAGGCTTAATATTAAGATGGCAATATTCCCCTAAACCATCTTCAGATTAAAACAATCCTTGTTAAATCCCAATGGATTCTTTTTTTTTTTCCAGAAATGGAAAAGCCAATCCTAAAATTCATATGGAATTGCAAGAGACCCAGAATAGCCCAAACAATCTTGAAACAGAAGAACAAGTTGGAGGATCGACATATCCCAGTTTCAAAACTTACGGCAAAGCTGCAGTAATCAAAATACTGTAGTACTTGCATAAGGATAGACATAGGGATCAATGGAATAGAATTGTGAGCCCAGAAATTTGTCACCACAAGAGTGCCAAAACCATTCAATGTGATAGAATTGTCTCTTTAACAAGTAGTGCTGGGGCAACTGGATAAACACATGCAAAAGAAGGAAGTTTGACCCATACTATACAACACATGTGAAAGTCAACTAACTAAAAATGGAGCATATACCTAAGTGTAAGTGCAAAACGATAAAACTCTTCTAAGAAAACAGAGGCAAATCTTCATGACCTCGGGGATTTCACAGTGGCTTCTTAACTGAGACTGAAATGACAAAAGCAATAAAAGTAGATAAATTGGACTTCATCAGAGCTAAAAACCTGCACATCAAAGCATACTATCAAGAAAGTGAAAGACAACCCAAATGGTAGGAGAAACATTTGCAAATCATATATCTGATAAGGAGGTAGTATCCAGAATGCACAGATAATTTTTACGACCCAACAATAAAAATCAACTCAATTTAAATAAAAAAAAATAGGCAAAGGGCTTGAATAGGCATTTCTCCAAAGATATACTAATGGCCAAAAAGCACATGAAAAGCTAATGTCATTAGAAAAATAGAAATCTAAACCATAATAGCATACCACTTCATGTGTGCTAAGATGGCTGTAATAGAAAAGATGGCGATAACAAGTACCATGAGGATATGGAGAAATTGGAGCCCTGATACATCGCCGGTGGAAAGGTAAAATGGCGCAGCCACTGTGCAAAACAGTTTGGCAGTTCCTCAGTAAGCTAAACAGTTATATTACCCAGCCATTCAACTCCTAGGTATATACCCAAAGGAACTGAAAATGTGTTCAAATAAAAACTTGTACGTGAATGTCCATAGCAGCTCTTGTTCACAGTAACCCAAAGGTGGAAACAACCCAAATATCCAACAGCTGATGAATGGATACACAAATCGTGGTGTATCCCTACGATGGAATATTGTTCAGACATCAATATATGAATCAAATGCTGATACAGTGTACTACATGGACAACCCTAGTGGTAAATGGAAGAATTTCATTGTACTAAATGAAAGAATCCAGACACAAAACCCACATATTTTGTGGTTCCATTCATATGAAATATCCAGAATAAGCAAATCCATAGAGACAAAGCAGGTCAGTGGTTGCCAGTAGCAACAGGGAGGAACAGCTCATTGGATACAAGGTTTCTCTTTAGGGCAATGAATAAATTCTAGAACTAGATGTTAATGATTGTAAAGCATTGTGAATATACTTAGTGCCAGTGAATTGTACAATTTAAAATGGTTAAAATGGTAAATTTTATGTTACGTGTATTTTACCATAAGAAAAGTCACTTCCTTAAGGTTTCTCTGACTCCTAGTATTGGTCTGATTGGGTCAGATTCTCCTGTAAAAGAACTCAGTATTTCTCCTTTAAGGACTTATTATAATTGTAATTAATTATATGTGTAATTATTTGTCTAATATCTATCCTTTTGTACTGTAAAAGACATCAGGCAAGGAATCATATCTGTATTCACCATCATATCATAGGATGTAGCACAATGTTTGACACACAATAGGTATTCTATAAATACTTATGGAACAAATAAAAGAATGAAATACCCCTGGTTTCTGACAGTTTTATCTCCAAAATATCTCTGAAATAATCCACTTTTCTCTATTGTAACTTTAATTCAGACTGTAATAACCTCTGAACCTAGAAAAATGCAACAGCCTCCTATTCTCTCTCTCTGCTTCAGTCATACTTTCATCTAATTCATTCTCTACACTGAAATAAAAGAAATGGCTTTAAACACTAACATGATCACATCGCTATTTGCACACATACCCTGTGGGCACCAAACTCATCATTAGACTGGACCCCAAGGTCTTTAACTTTGCCTTTACAGACCTCTCTGATTTGGTTCTTTTTTCTTTTTTTTTTTTTTTTTTTTTTATCAGTTCAGCTTCATCCTTCACCCCTCCACTTTACAATTATATATTGTAGTTATTCTGAATTGCTTTCAAGTGCCTCGAACAGTTTATGCTTTCTTCTCTTGGCCTATGCACATTATCGTTCCTCTGCATAGATCACTCATTTTTCTCTCTCCCACTCCTCAACCCAGCCTGGAAAGTTCTTGTTTACTTTAACATTGTGTTCTCATCACCTAGCACAGTGCCTGGCATGTAGTATGTGCTCAATAAATATTCTTAAAAAATGAAAGTCTTCTTATTTCTTGTCTAAGTTCTATGTATTCCTCTATCTGTTAATTGCACTTATCCTATGTGCTTCATTGCATTCTTATTGTGTAGTCTTGTTTGTGTGTCATACTTGCCTATCCTCCACGAAGGTAGGGAGGATAGTCTGATTTAGTTATCATGATAGAGACCATGCCAGACTTCTAAATTTTGAACAAGATAATCAGATTCATCAGTATGCCAAAACAAATTTTTCAAAATTTGTTCTAGAGTTTTATTGTTCTAGAGAAATAAAGTGGAACACTTTTATGTCTTTATACCTCTATAACACTCTATTACCTTCATTTACTGAATAAATATTCTTTCTCTTATTTGTACACATCAAGGTCTATTTGCCTGTGATTGTTCTCTGTACTGAGAATGTACACACTTTGTTCCTGTCCCTAAAAACATTTCCTTTGAGCCAAAACTCTAGTTCCTCCCTCCCTTCCTTTTAATGGTCTTATTAAGGTGTAATTCACATAACATACAATTTACCTCTTTCAAGTATATAATTCAAGTATATAATTCAGTTTTTAGTATAGTCAGAGTTGTGCAACCATCACCACAATCTAACTTTAGAACATTTTAGTCACTCAAAAAGAAACACTATACCCATTTGCAATCACTCAGTCCCATTCTCCTAGGAGTCGAATGCTCAACCTCTGCCCTAGGGGGTTGACTTTCTATTTCTATGATCTACCTATTCGAGACATTTCATGTAAAAGGAACCCTGCGACATGTGGTCTTTTGTGACTGGCATCTTTCATATGGTATAATGTTTTGAAGGCTTTCTATGTTATAGCAGGTGTTGGTACTTCATTTTTATTACCAAATTGTATGCTATTGTATGGATATGCTACATCTTACCTATTCATGACTTGATAAATATTTGGATTGTTTCTGGCCATTATGAATAATACAGTGAACAGTCATATGCAAAGCTTTGTGTGGTATCATGGTAATGCTATTCTCATAGAATTAGTTGGTCTGTTTTCTGGATGAGTTTGTTAAGAATTGATACTAATTTTTTACATGTTTGGTAGAATCCACCAGTGAGGCCATCTTGGCCCAGGTTTTCTTTGTGGGCAGCTTTTAAATTCAATTTTTAAAATTCAATCTCTTGTTTTAAGTTTTATCAGATTTTCTGTTTCTTTGCAAGTCAGTTTTGAAAGTTTATGTTCTTCTAGGAACTTGTCCATTACATCTAAGTTATCTAATTTGTTGGCATATAATTGTTCATAGTGTTCCTCTATAACCCTTCCTCTTACATTTTTGGTAAGGTGTGAGCAATGCCCACTCGTATTCTTGATTTTAGAAACTTGAATCTTATCTCTTTTCTTTCTTTGTAAATCTAGCTAAAGTTATAACAACTTTGCTTATATTTTGTAAGAACCAACTTCTGGTTTTGTTGCCTTTCTCTGTTGTTATAATCTCTGTTTCATTCATCACCACTGTAATCTTTAATAGTAACTTCATGCTTGATTTGGGTTTGTTTTTTCTTTCTATTTTACAGTTTCTTAAAGTGAATGTTAGGTTATTGAAATTTTTCTCCTTTTTTAATGTGAGTGCTTACAGCTATAAATTTGCCTCTAACCAATGCTGTAACTCATCCTGGAAATTTCAGTATGGTGTTTTTTTTCTCATTCACCTCAAAACATTTTCTATTTCCCTGTGATTTCCTCTTTGACTCATTAGTTATTCAAGAGTGTCTTACTTAGTTTTTTTTACCATCTTTTTGAATTTCCCAAATTTCACTTTATTATTGACTTCTAATTTCTTTCTCTTATGGTTGTAGAACATACTTTAATGATTTCAAACTTTATTACTATATTGAGACTTATTTTATGGCCTATTATAATGCCTGTCTGGATAACATTTTTCCTGCATTTTATATTCTCTTTTGGGATAGAGTATTCTATAGATGTCTGTTATGTCTTGTTGGTTTATAGTGTTGTTCAACTATCCAGTTTTCCTCATTATCTTCTGCCAGTTAATTGTTTTATCCATTCTTAAAAGTGGAATATTGAAATCTTTAACTATTATTTTTGAATTGTCTATTTCTTACTCAGAATCTGTCCATTTTTGCATCACAGATTTTGGGACTCTGTTGTTAGGTATATATTCTTATAATTGTTATATCCTCTTAGTGTATTGACTCATTTATAATTGTAAAATGTCCCTTTGACCTCTAGTAGCATTTTTAAGCCTATTTTGTATTATTTATGTATAGTATTTTAGCTGTGTTATTGTTTCTGTTTACATTAGTTTATAGTTTCAATCTTTTTATTTTCGACCCATTGTGTCTTTGAAT
Source organism: Eonycteris spelaea (assembly GCA_003508835.1). Lineage (NCBI taxonomy): Eukaryota > Metazoa > Chordata > Mammalia > Chiroptera > Pteropodidae > Eonycteris > Eonycteris spelaea. The sequence goes on from PUFA01000424.1 coordinate 8,849, forward strand.
TTAAATGTATATTTTGTAGACAGCATATAATTGGATCCTTTTTTTTTTTTTTTACTCAGGCTGACTATCACTGCCTTTGGATTATATTTTTCGATTAACATTCACATGTATGGTTATCATCAGTATGTTTGATTTATCTCTGCTATTGAATATTTTTATTTCTGTATATCTCACGTCTTCTTTTCCCTCTGTTGTTCCATTAGCGTTTTCTTCTGCATTAAGTGAATGTTTTTTAGGGTAACATTTTACTTCATGTAATAATTTTTTAACTATATTTTTGAGTTATTTTCTTAGTGATTGTTCTATACATCATTGTATGCGTATGTGTGTGTATATATATATACACACACACATATATATATACACACACACGTAATTTGTTAGAACTACTCCATATTTTCATTAACTTAATTATAGTGATATATGGAAATGTTAGTCCAATATAGCTCTGTTACCTCTATGTTTTGTGCTATTATTATTATAATATATTACATATTAATGTAAGTATAAGATATATATTCTAATTATTTATATGTTACAAACCCACCAGTATGTTGTTATAGTTATTTCTTATAATTTCATGTCTTTTAAAGAAAATCAGAGGCGAGAGCACAAATATATTTATAGAATTAAATAATATTTTAACCTTATTTACCATTTTTGGTCTCTATTTCCTCCTATGAAATAACTGGTGTTATTTCCTTATTCTAATACAGTTCTGTTTCCACAGACCTCCTTTGTGAGGTTACTGTCATATAGATTACTTTTATATATACTATAAGCCCATTAGTACAAGTATATACATATTGTTCTATATAATTGCTTTAAAAATTTATTCATTGTTTTTTTTTATTGTGACAAAACACACCTTACATATAATTTATTATCAACCCCAATAAGCACCGTTCAACTTTTTGATTCTATGAATTTGACTGCTCTAATCCATCACATAATATATAATACCTGTCCTTTTGTCCCTGGCTTATTTCATTCACATAGTGTCCTCAAGGTTTATTCTTATTATAGCATGTGTCAGAATTTCCTTCTTTTTTAAGGCTAAATAATATTCCATTATAGATGTATATTGAATTTTGTTTATTTATTCATGTCAATGATATTTGCATTGCTTTCATCTTTGGGCTTTGGGGAATAATGCTACTACAAATATAAGTGTACAAATATCTCTTTGAGACCCACTTTCAATTCTTTTGAGAGCATTACACAGAAGTGGAATTGCTGGATTATGTGATATTTTACTTTTAACTTATTGAAGAATTGCTATACTGTTTTTTTTAGCATCTCAATCATTTTACATTCCCATCAACAGTAAACAGGGTTCCAATTTCTCCATAGTCTTTCTAACACTTGTTATTTTGGAAGTTTGGTTTTCTGTTTGTTTGTTTGTTTGTTTGTTTTTTATAGTAGTCATCCTAATTAATGTGAGGTGGTAACTCATTTTGGTTTTGATTTGCATTTCCCTAATGTTTGGTGATGTTGAGCCTCTTTTCATGTACTTATTGTCCTTATATATTGCTTCTTTGGGAAATATTTATTTAAGCCCTTTGAGCATTTTAAATTAAGTTTTTCATTTTTTTGTTGTTGAGTTGTAAGATATCTTACTATATTTTAGATATTAACTTTTTGTCAGATATGTGATTTGCAAATATTTTCTCCCATTCCATGGGTTGCCTTTTCACTTCATTGATTGTAATCTTTTTAAAAATTAATTTATTTTCCAATTAGAGCTGACATATATTATATTGGTTTTAGGTGTACAACATGGTGATTAGACATTCATACACCTTAGGAAGTGATCCCCCCGATTAGTCTAGCACCATCTGACACTATACATGGTTGTTACAATAGTACCGACTGTATTCCCTCTGCTGTACTTTACATCCTGTGACTACTTTTATAACTGGCAATTTGTACTACTTACTCTCTGTCACCTTTTTCTGATTGTGTTTTTTGATGCATATATTTGCTTTTTAATTGGTTAAGGAAAAAACTATACAATTATGTTGTCATTTATGATTACAAACATAATTTTTACTGGAACTCATTGTTTTGTAAGTGGATTTGAATTAATGACTGATGTTACTTCCTTTCAATCTAAAAAATTTCCTTTTGTATTTCTTGTAAAGATGGCATGCCACTAACAAATTATCTCTATTTTTAGCTAACGGGAATGTCCTTATTTCACTTTAGTTTTTAAGAGAGTTTTGTTGAATACGGAAATCTCGGCTGACACGTTTCCCTCCAGGGCTTTGGATGTGTCACCCCACTACCTCTGGTCTCCATCATTTCCCATGAGAAATCAGCCATTGGTCTTATCTGAGTATATCCTGAAGGGTTTTTCTCTTGCTGCTTTTAATGTTTTCTTTTTGTCTTTGGCATCAACATCTTGAGTATGATGACTCTGGGCAGTAATATCTTCATGTTTATCATACTTGCAGTTTGTTGTGCTTATTAGATGTATAGGTTAATGTTTTACACTAGATTTGTGACTTTTCAGCCATTATTTCTTCAAATATATTTTCTGTGGTTCCTTTTTCTCCTGTTCTCTCTGGTACTCCCAGTACATGAATGAGTTCCACACTTCTCTGAGGCTCTGATTATTTTTCTTTGTTTCTTTTTCTCCCTGTGCTTCAGAGTGCATACTCTTTATTGATCTGTCTTTATGTTTGCTGGTCTTTTCTTCTGCCAGCTCAAATCTACTGTTGAACCTTAGTAGTGATTTTTCATTTTGGCTATTATTTTTCAATGCTAAAATTTTCAGTTTTTTATATTTTCTGTCTATCATTGTTATTCTTTATTTGGGACAGTATCATCACATCTTTTTATTTTTTAAGCATGGTTTCCTTTAGTTTTTGAACATATTTATAATAGCTGCTTTGACATCTTTGCAAAGTCCAACATCTGGGGTGCTCTCAAAAACAGTTCTATTGTCTGTTTTTTTTTCCTATGAGTCAACATTTTCACATCTCTATTCTGGAAGTCCTGCACTAGTTGTTTTTTATTGGGTCTTAACAGCACCACTTTTTAGGATTTAAGTTGGGTAAACTTTCAGAATATTTCAAAGTAGATTTTTCTTTTTTTCCTCTTTCAAAAAAAGTTTATTTTTTTGTTTTTTGTTTTTTTGCTACATCTACTGATGACAATAGAGGAATGAGATGATAGTGAGTATAAGTTGTTGATGAGGAGTGAAAAGGATCAGGCATTAGAGAAACGTATGCACTCGATGGCAACAAAACAAAAAGAACCGAAGTACACAGATAATAAGAGTTCCACTCTTTGGACTGTGATTGGAAAAGCTCGTCTTTATTATTTTGTTGAGATGAGACAAGATATGTGGCATGGGAAACTCCACATGCTAAATGAGGGGTCAGGGAGGCTGAGCAGAGCGATTCTAAAGGCTCCCAATGCCAAGGGAAGCACTCTTGAGAAAGGCTAGCTTTCCAGCTGGAGATGTGCTCCTGGTGTCCTTCCCCAGCCCCTTCCCTTTCAATGATACCATGATCTAATATTGGGGAAAAGTCTACTCCCCATGACCTTTAAACAAATGTATTGAGATAAGATTGACATACAACAGTATATTAGTTTCAGTTGTACAACACACTGATTTAATATTTGTATACATTGTGAAATGATCACAGTAAGTCTAATGAACATTTGTTACTATACAGAGTTACGAAATTTTTTTCATATATTAGAAACTTTTAATATTTACTCTCAGCAACTTTCAAATATGTAATACAGTGTTAACAACATGCTATTCATTGCAAATGGCAAGATTATATATATATGCACATATATATGTAACATATGTAACATATATATAATGTATATATATTTTATATATATAATCACGTTTCTTTATTCATTTATCCACTGATGAACCCTTAGGTTGTTTCCATATCTTGTCTATTGTAAATAATGCTGCAATGAACATGGTCTACATATATCTTTATGAGTTATTGTTTTCATTTTCTTCAGATAAATGCCAAGAGGTAAGATTGCTAGGTCATATAGTAGTTCTATTTTTAATTTTTTGAGAAACCACCGCATTGTTTTCTGTAGTGGCTGTACCAGTTTACAGTCCCAACAGCAGTGCATGAAGGTTCCTTTTGTTCACATCCTCTCCACCACTTGTTGTTTCCTGTCTTTTTGATAATCACCATTCCAACAGGTGTAAGGTGATACCTCATTGTACTTTTCATTTTCATTTCCCTGATGATTAGTGACATTGAGCATGTTTCTATGTATCTGTTGGCCATTTGTATATCTTCTTTGGAGAAATGTCTATTCAAATCCTCTGCCTATTTTTAAAAATTGGATTGGGTCTTTTTGCTTTTAAGTTGTGTGAGTTCTTTATGTATTTTGGAAATTAATGGTTTATCAGATACATGATTTGCAAATATTTTCCTCTGTCTGGTTGCTTTTTCATTTTATTAACAGCTTCCTTGCTGTGCAGAAGCTTTTTGTGTTTTAAGTTTCTCATTGCTACACTTATAGGAAATTTTGCATCATATACTTACACGTTTAGTATAATGAAAATCAAATCTCATATAACTTCGACAAGATAAAATATATAAATATCCCACTTTTGTCCCTCAGGAAATGAGGAATTATTATTTTATGTTTACTTTGCTTTTGGAGGTAATATTAATTATATGTATAGTAACTGAGCTAGTATCTCTGCAGGCAAGACAAATATGGTGTCCTGTTTTAAAGATTTAAGAAAAAAAATCTATCTATGCTTGCTACCTACTTACATGTGTTTTGTTGAGCTGGATTTAAAACAGTTTTATCTCAGTAGAAAACAAACATAGTAATTAGTGTATTTGCATCGTCTCTTAGGCTATAACATCTGACACATTAGAGATATCATTTTGTAATATTCTGAAATTGAAGACTTCATTCTTCTTGACATCATTATATTAGTGTCAGGTGTACAACTTAATGATTTGATGTTTGTATATATTACAAAGAGAAATATTACCTGTATTAAAGTATAAGCTTAAGTTGGTATTTATTTACATAATGTTCTTCCCATTCTTTCACTGAACTGTTGCAACATTTTCACTAATTTAGCCTCAAGCTCTAGTGACTTTCATATAACAGATGTTCAAAAAATATTTTTTGAATGAACACATGCATGAAACCCATTTTTCAAATTCATTGGGATGGAAGATTTGCCTCAGAACTTTTCAGTAACTCCAAGAACTCACTGAACTTGCAGAGTAGGGCAACCAGGCTTAATGTGTTTCTGGCATGTCTGCCAAATGGCTGGCAGCACACGTGCCTACCCCTGCCTCTGTAGACTCCACTCTACTCATGGGTCCTTCTCAATTGCATTTACATTTACTTCTCCCAGCTCCTAAAAATAACTAAGCAAAATGTAGCCTTACAAAGTCTATGTAATGGTATATATAATCATTTCAGAAAAAAAACCAAACAGATAGGTAGTCTTCATAAAAGCAAGTTAACAGCAGGCCTGAAGAGGGTGGCCATGGGCAGGAAACAATTCAAGAATTCTTCTTTGCAGCCCACAGTTGTAAAATTCAATAATCAAGTTAACCCACAACAACACAAGTCCCTTTGACCATTTTCAGGACTTCTGTCTGGACGAAGACAGGTAATCCAGGTTTTGTAGGCATTAATGCAAGGGCTCGATAAACTCTATTAGAAGAAACCCATATTGAATGCCTTTCTAAAGAACACCCCTTAATAACAACTATACAGATCAGTGAAAACTTTTTACAATAGATAATTAAAATTTATGGCTTTACAAATAAACCCACATAAATGTGTATTTTATATAGCCACATAAACCCAAAACTTTCAATTTCCTTCTGAAAAATTTCCATATGTTAAAAAATTCTGGACCATATTTGTGATCAGAACTTTACACTTGCTCTAAAATAAAGGAAAAAAATATTTTTTTCTTCCAGTCTGTACCTTGACTGAATTATGCTCACTGCTCTAACTGATATACATTTGACTCTTTCAAGTCCCACTGTAACACCTTTCAATTTCCTCTGCTAATCTATAAACCTCTGTTGTTTGTGAGGTTTGAATTGTTTCAGGGACAAGGATTTTCACCAAGTAGATCAGAAGTTGAATGAGTTCAGGATTCATCCTGCACCCCACCTTGCTGTGGGTTTATCTTCAGAAGTTTTGACATAAACACCTTTGTTGGGCCAAGTGGGTAATTAATACACAAAGCACTAGAATAGTGCTGTATAACAATGGATGGCAGATTTATACAGGCTAATTCTTGAGGAGAAAAAAATGAATAGGAATCATCTATTTGAGGAGTTTCCATAGGTCATCAAAACTGACCCGGTGACCAAAGCTTTTTAATTTGATATAGTCCCATGTGGATAGCTGTCTTTTTACCTTGTTGACAATTTCTTTTGCTGAGCATAAGCTTTTTAGTTTGATGCAGTACCATTTATTTATTTTAGCATTTACTTTCCTCGCCTTTGAGGGTCAAATTCATAAAATCCTCTTTAAGGTCAAGGTCCTTGAGTTTCATTCTCATGATTTTTCTATGCATTTTATTGTTTCAAGACTTATATTCAAGTCCTTAATCCATTTTGAGTTAATTTTGGTGTGTGGTGATAGACAACAGTCTAGTTTCATTCTTTTGCAAGGTGGCTTTCCAGTAGTCCCAGCACCATTGCTTAAAGAGGCTTTCCTTAATCCACTGTATGTTTTTGGCTTCTTTGTCGATAATTATTTGCCAGTATAAATATGGGTTTACTTCTGGACTCTCTATTCTGTTCCACTGGACCTTCTGTCGTTTTTCTGTCAATACCATGCTGTTTTAATTACTGTCACTTTGTAGTAAGAGTTGAAGTTGGACAAAATAATGCCTCCAGCCTCGTTCTTTTTTCTCACCATGGCTTTTACAATTCAGGTTCTTTTGTGCTTCCATAAAAATCTGATGATTTTTTATTCCATTTCTTTAAAAAAAAATCTGATAGGATTTTGATGGGGATTGCATTAAACCTGTATAATGCTTTAGGTAATATGGTCATTTTAACTATGTTGATTCTTGCAATGCAAGAACACGGAATATCTATTCATTTCTTTGTATCTTCTCCAATTTCTTTTAATAGGTTCGTATAGTTTTCATTATATAGGTCTTTCACATGTTTCGTTAGATTTATTCCTAGGTATTTTATTCTTTCTGTTGCAATTGCAAAAGGAATTATTTTTTCCACTTCTTTTTGACGCTTTGTTATTAGACTATAGGAACGCTATGGATTTTTGAACATTGATTTTGTATCAAGAGACTTTACTGTATTTGCTCAATACATCCACAAATAGTGACGATTTGATTTTCCTATTTGGATGCCTTTTATATCTTTCTCTTGCCTGATTGCACTCGCTAGGACCTCCAATGTTATATATTGAATAACAGTGGTGGAGCGGGCAGCCTTGCTTTGTTCCTGATCTTAGAGGAAAGGTTTTTAGTTTTTCACCATTAAGTATAATGTTGGCTGAGGGTTTGTCATATATGGCCTTTATTATGTTAAGGTATTTTACTTCTATACCGATTTTGTTAAGTGTTTTGATCTTGAATGGATGCTGTATCTTGTCGAAGGCTTTTTCTGCATCTATTGATATGAACATATGATTCTTGTGTTTTAATTCGTTTGTGTGGTGTATCACATTAATTGATTTGCGTATGTTGAACCATCCTGTGCCTCTGGGATGAGGCCCACTTGATCGTGGTGTTAATCTTTTTAATATGTTGCTGTATTCGGTTCGCTAGTGTCTTCTTTAGGATTTTTGCATGTGCGTTCATGAGAGATATCGGTCTGTCGTTTTCTTTTTGTGTGTTTTTTTACCAGGTTTTGGTATAAAGGTAATAGGGCCTCATAAAACGAATTGGGAAGTGTTGCCTCCTGTTTGATTATTTGGAAGAGTTGGAGGAGAATAGGTATTAAATCTTTGAATGTTTGGTAGAATTCACTGGTGAGCCATCTGGTCCTGGACTTTTACCTCTTAGTAGGTTTTTGATGATTGTTTCAATTTCCATACTGCTAATCAGGCTACTTAGATTTTCCAGTTCTTCTTGATTCAGTCTAGGAAGGTTGCATTTTTCTAAGTACTGGTCCATCTCTTCTAGGTTATTAAATTTGGTGTTATGTACTTTTTCATAGTATTCTTGTATGATCTTTTGTATTTCTGTGATGTCTGCCATAATTTCTCCTCTTTCATAACTGATTTTGTTTATTGTGTCCTTTGTCTTTTTCTTTAGTGAGTCTAGCCCGAGGTTTGTCAATTTTATGAACCTTCTCAAAGAACCAGCTCTTCATTGCATTTATTTTTTTTATCATTTTTTGTTTTCAGTTTCATTTATTTCTGCTCTAATTTGATGATTTCTTTCCTTCTGCTGACTTTAGGCTTCATTTGTTCTTCCTTTTCTAGTTTTTAAAGAAGAAGCATTGTTTATTTGAGCTCATTCTTGTTTTAGGAGGTAGGCCGGTAATGACATGAACTTTCCTCTTATGACCGTTTTTGCCGTGTCCCGGAAGTTTTGATATGTTGTACAATTATTACACTTGTTTCTATGTATCTCTCTCTTTTTATTTCTTCTCTGACCCAGTTATTCTTCAGTAACATGTTGTTTAATCTACATGTATTTGTGGTTCCTCCTGATTTCTTCCTGCAGTTGATCTCTAGTTTCAAAGCATTATGATCAGAGAATATGATTGGTATGATTTCAACCCTCTCATATTTGTTGTGGCTATCTCTTTGTCCCAGTATGTGGTCGATTCTTGAGAATATTCCTGCGTACTAGAGAAGAATGGATAAGCAGCTGTTTGGGATGGAAGGCTCTGTGAAATGTCAATTATGTCCAGTTGGTCTAATGTGTCACTTAAGGATGTTATTTCCTTATTGATTTTCTGTTTGGATGATCTGTCCATATCCAACTGTGGAGTATTTAGGTCCCCTCCTATGATAGTGTTTTGGTCTGTTTCTCCCTTTAGTTTGTTAGTAATTGCTTGAGATATTTTGGGCTTTTCTGATTGGTGCATAGATAGATATTAATAAGTGTTATGTCTTCTTTGGTGCATGATTCCCTTTATCATTATGAAGTGTCCCGCAGTATCTTTCTTTACCTATTTTTATTTTGCAGCCCATTTCATCTGATATTAGTACCGCTACTCCCGCTTTTCTCTGAATGCCATATGCTTGAAACACCATTTTCCATTCTTTCACTCTGAGTTCATATTTGTCTTTGGAGCTGAGATGTGTCTCCTGGAGACAGCATATGGTTGGGTTTTGTTTTTGATCCATTCTGCAACTCTGTTGCCTTTTTATTGGTGAGTTCAGTCCATTTACATTTAGGGTGCTTATTGAAATATGAGGTCTTCTTATAGCCATTTTATTTTTTGCTTTCTGGTAGCTCGGTGTTTCCATTGCTTCCTTGTCCTTGTGTTTTTGTTTTCTTTTTTTTTTGGTTGGCTCTTGTGGGTTTTCCTCTGGTCTTTCTTGTTTTATGATATATACAATGGTTCTGAATCTTTGGTATGTGGTTACCATTATGAACATATAAAGGATAGTTATTTATATACAGTCATCCCTTTTCTTCTGCGCATGCCTTATCTCCATTCCCCTTTGCAAATTTGGGTCTTTGCATTCCTTCCTTTTCAGTCATTGTTATCTCAATTTGTTCCTATGTATGCTGAACGTTTGTTACTATCTTGTTGTAACAATTCTCTTAGTCTTATTTAGTAATGCTCTGTTCTTAGTAAGGGTTGCACTCCTCTGCTTCTATTTGCCTGATAGTCACTTTGCTCCTAATTATGTATTTTTTGGTGTCATTTTGTTTTAGGTGTACTGACCCTTTCAGTATTTCCTGTAGTGCAGGCATCGTAGTGGAGAATTCCCTCATTTTTGTATATCTGCAAAGGTCTTTATTTCTCCTTCATATCTAACAGAGAGCTCAGCTGGAAACATTATTCTTGGCTAGTAGTTCCTTTCACTTAATATTTTGAATATTTGATTCCATTCTTTTCTGGCTCGTAAGGTTAGCGCTGAGAAGTCTGAGGATAATCTAATGGGTTCACCTTTAAAAGTTTACCGTTTTTTCTCCCTGCCTGCTTTGAGAATTCTGTCTTCGTTGTTGATTTTTGATAGTTTTAATACAATGTGTCTTGGTGAAGGCCTCTTTTTGGGTTGAGATACTTGGGCGTTGTGTTGACTTCTTGAATCCAAGCTCCAGCTCATTCTTAGATTTGGTAAATTCTCATCAACTATTTGTCTGAAAATGCTTTCTAATCCCTGTTCCTTTCCCTCGCCTTTGATAATGTCCTTTATTCTTGTTTCCTCTCCTGATGTTATAAGCTAGTTCTTATATTTCTCTTTCATTATTTTTTCATTTTTCGGTTTCTCTCCTCTTCCTTCTGATTTTTTCTAGATTTCTGTGTTTGATATCACTGATCCTTTTCTCTGTTTGGTCGACTCTATTCCCAAGCTTGCTTTCCATTTCTTGCAGTGTGTTTCTTATCTCCAGATCGTTCTATTGGTTCTTTTTGAGGGTTTCAGTCTCCTTGCTCTACTCATCTAGTTGTTTTTTCAATTCCTGAAATTGTTGATTTAAGTTGTTTTTGGATCTCATTGAGTTTTTTCAGAAGTGCCATCCTGAATTCTCTGTCATTTAAGTAGCATATTTCTGTGTCCGTAAGCTTATTTTCTGGAGATTTTTCTCTTTCTTCCTGAGAGGCCTTTGTCACCTTGGTTGTTCATGGTGTTTGACGAACTATTTCTCTGCATGGGTATTAATGAAAGTGTATTCTGATTTTTTCTTTTCCAGAAAGATTTATTATGTAATGGTCTCTAGCCTGTTGTAAAGAAGGCACTTTTCTTTTGGTTTCCAGTAGGTGGCATCTAAGCCACCATCTTGGATCCCTGCTTTATATAAAGTCTTAATAATATATATATTTTTAATAGATGTTTAATTATGCTAGCTAACCTCAGTCTAGTCCCTGTCAGTTTGCTCAGATTTCCCTGGGGCTCTGCGGCATTCTGTCCCAGAGGGTATGGGAATAGGGGCCCTGTGAGTTAGAGGATAGGGAGGGGATGCAGTTCAGCCTTGTGTTGCATCCCAGCTGGTAAAAATCAGCTATCCCTGCTTTTCTGCTTTCTGCCCAGTTGTCTGGGCACTGCCACTGGCCACATGGAGCTCACAGCTCTCCCAGGCAGGGCTGCTCAGAGAAGTTGCGGCACCTTCTCTTGTCCCCTTCCTCCTACAGGGAGTTTGGGCTACAAAAAGCAGCTTTTTTGTTTCTCCCAGTCCACTGCCCAACACCCAGGCTCTGTTTTGATATTTTTGCTCATGAATGAAATTAAGTTATGTAAATTTTCATTCTCATGTTGGTCTTTTCAGGTTTTGGTTTTGACATTAAGACAGCCTCAAAAAATGAACTAGAAGAGTATGTCTTAAGTCAATTTTAGTATATTGAATTTTTTAAGAGGTTCTCCATTTAATTTAAAATTAAATTTTTAGACATCATGTTATTCATAAAATTGTGCCATTATTTCTTTAACCTATAATAATATCCCTTTTTCATTCCCAATGTTGACTATTTTTTGCCTTCTTCCTCTCCTTATTTATTTTCCAAAGTCATATCACCAGGAATATATCAATTTTATTAGTTCTTTCGAAGAACCAGTTTCTAGTTTTGCTGATCCTTTCTATTGCGCTTTATGTTTTCTGTTGTTAATTTCTTCTTTTTTTTATTTTCTTTTTGGCTGTAATTAACTATTATTTTGCCTACATTCTTGAGGATGGATGCTTAAATCAGATTTTTTGTCTTTCTTCTTTTTTAATATAAGTATTTTGAAAAGATACTAATTTTTCCAATAAGGCAAGTACTTAGGTGCATCTTATAAGTTTTGGTGACTAGTTGGAAATATTTTCTAATTTCCATTGTGATTACTCTTTGGTCCATGGCTTATTTATAATTGCATTTCTTAAACACCAGACATGTAGGGATTTTTAAAAGTTATACTCATTCTTGTTTGTTGTGTGTAGTAGCTTTGATTTGCATTTCCTTAATGAACAATGATGTTGAGCATTTTAATCTATTTATTAGCCTACTTATTACAGGTCTTTGGAGAATGTCTGTTCAAATCTTTTGCCTGCTTTTAATGGTTTTTCTGTCGTTGAGTTGTAAGAGTTCTTTATATATCCCATATATAAGCTCCTTATCAAATTAATTTGCAAACATTTTGGTTGTCTTTTTACTTTTTTTCCTTTAAACAAATTTATTGGGGTTTCGTGTCAGTTTGCTAAACAGAGATTCTGGAGATGTTCTATGATATGCTATGAAATTCTTATATGAAGAGGTAGTTTCGGAGAAAAAAAATCAGTGATCTACTACTTAGCTGCCAACACTTCCAGCACAAATTCCTTTGTGCTATATTTACGAAACTTTTGTATCCAGGGACTAAAGGAACAAAGTAGTGTATTCCTTGTATTTCCAATTAGTTACACTTTATATATATTTTCATACAGATCTATTGAAAGATATCTGCTACAACAATTTCTATGCAATATGGTACCAACTGTAACATTCATTACTCTTTTTACTTTCTTGATGATATAGTTTGAAACACAAAAAGTTTATGATTTTGATGAGTTCAAGCTTATTTCAGATTGTTTATTGCTAGTGTATAAAAATACAATTGATTTTTGTATATTGATTTTGTACACCTCACCTTTCCTTACTCGTTTATTAGTTGCTATAGTGAATTCCTTAGGATTTTCTATCTAGAGCATCATGTCATCTGCAAACAGAGGTCATTTTACTCTTCCTTTCAAGTCTGGATATCTTTACTTTTTTTACTTGTCAATTACCCTGGCTAAAACTTACAGTACATGTTGAATGGAAGTGTGAGATGAGATATTTATATTCTGTTCCTGATCTTAAGGAGAAAGCATTTAGCCATTCATCATTTAATATGTTAGCTATAGATTTGTAAGTTAGAGGGCCTTTGTCAGGTTGAAGAATTCTTCTTCCATTCCTAGTTTGTTGAGTGTTTTTATCATGGAAATGTTAGATTTTGTCAAATGCTTTCCCTCCATCTATTGAGATGCTCATGTATTCATCCTTTATCCTATTGACATGGTTTATTACATTAATTGATTTTCATATGTTAAACCAACCTTGCATGTCTTGATAAACCCCCTTACTCATGGTATGTAATCTTTTCTATGTGTTTGCTAGATTAGTTTTGCTAGTATTTCATTGAGAATTGTGCATTTTTATTTATAAGGAATACTGGTCTTTAGTTTTCTTTGATGTATTTCTATTTTTGGTTTCAAATATTACCTCATAAAGTTGGGAAGTATATCTGTAGGTATGTTGCATTTCATTAGGTATTAAGTTTGTTGGCTTATAGCTTTAAAGTATTTTACAATGGGCTGGTCATCAAATACCATTTCTCGAATAGGCTGAGGAGGAAAAGTCTAACTTGGTTTTTAATTTATGGTACTACTCTGCGGCCAGCAGTTCATGGAGAGACACTGTTGTGGGGAAACACCCAGGTTTTCCAGTCCAGTCATAACATTTGAGCCCACTGGGTTGATAAGACAATCAGTTTGCTTGCTTGGAGTCTGCCTGTTGATCATGGAGGTTCCCAGACTATCAGTTTAACCACTGGCTGAATATCTGGTTAAAAACCATTCCCAAATGAGACATGGTCTTCAAACACATAGAGTTTGCAGGGTCTTTTTAAACATCTCTTTGAAAATGTCTAGCATCATATCTGCCAGTGCTTCCTAGAAGTCTCATCTAGAGATGCTTAAGCTCCCAAAATTTGTTTTCCTCAAATTTATCAAATGGACCTCTGGCTTTTTGATGTTTAGGATCAGGTTGCATTGAGGAAGGTACAAATTGGAATGGCTGAGACACAGCAAGACACAGCCAGTGGTGGCCTTATGGGCATCCCCCACTGACCACTCCCCACCTCCCCACCTGCTTTCAGGTTTGATATATTAATTTACTAGGGCTGCTGTAGAAAGTACCACAACTTGGATGTCTTAAACAATAGAAATTTATTGTCTCACATATTGAGAGGCTAGAAGTCTGAGATCACAGTGTTAGCAGGGCTGGTTCCTTCTGAGGCTCTGAGGGAGAAACCATAATATGCCTCTTGATTAGCTTTTGGGTTTGCTGGCCATCTTTGGTGTTCTTTGGTTTGTAGAAACATCACCCTGTCTCAGCCTTCGTGTACATGGGTATTCTCCCCAAGTGTGTGTACCTGTGTCCAAGTGAAGGGCACCAAGTTACAATGGACTGGGGCACACCTTATCCAGTGTGACCTCACCTTAACTAATTACATCCGCAAGGACTCTTTTCCAAGTAAGATCACATTCTGAGGGATACGGAGTTAGGACTTCACCATATGATTTTTGGTGGGAACATAGTCAACCCATAACTCTTTTTTAGGGTAGGTTTGGAGGACGGTTAATCCACAGCAAGTTCAGTCCCCTCACTGAGACGTCTCCACTGAATGAGCTGTGTGATCATTGGGACTCCCCTCCGTCTGGCCAAAGCTTGCCTATCCCCTCCACCTGTGTGAGAGCTGGGAGTTGCTTAGCTTTCAGCTCTGGGATTGTTTTTTGCCCAGACTTGTGGAGCATCTCTCTGCACACGTGCAGACTGGGTGCCCTGTCCTGGGCTTTTTTTTTTTTTACCAAGAACCATGCATTTTCTAAGACTTTTTCCCCAGGATTTAAAAGAAGTAGGCATATCTCTATATCTCTATTAAACGGTGATAGAGCCAGAGAAATAGCAGGTTAATACTTGTCATTCATACCTTTGAAGGGATTGGTTTGCTAGCATGTTGGTTTACTGGCTGAGGTTTGTATAATGGAATCAGAGTGAATGTGGGGTATAAAATGGGCTTTGCCTGGAGAAGGCAGGTTCAAGGCATCTGCAAAATGGGGTTTTGAGGGCAAGAAGACTCTAAAGTGCACTGAAAGCAAGCTTCACCTACTTCCCAACTTCATACAGGGTCAGCACCCACTATGCAACTTTGCATAGAATCAACAAGGACCAGACAATAAGCAACTGGATATAAAAATACAGTCAATAAAAACTCTCATACATATACAAAATCAATCAGGCTCACAGACATTGAAAATGGGAAGAGATCACAGAAATGACAGTGGGTGATTCACAGTTGCCGAGAGATGTGTCGTGTCTGCAGATGCCAATCCATTTCTTTACAGAAAGTCTCCAAACCTACCTAAGGCTGCATTTGCACAGTCAGTGCCCACATCATTCCCACTTTCCTATTTTTCCATGGAAACAATGAAGAAATTATCCTCATCCTACTTTCATTCCAAAACACTATTTTTAGTGTTAGCATTTGCTACAAAAACATTGGCTTAGTTCCTTCCCTTCAGTATCATATCTCGCTGACAGGCAGGGAGAGCAGCTCCGCGGTTTCCAGAACAGTCTGTGTTTGGGTGCCAAACATATTTTTCTTCATAATTCAGTTAAAAATAAGGAACTGCTGAAATAGTGACAATTATAAAATCTTCATATGATTAAGAAAAGATCAACTATGTTTTTTTTTAGTATTTGCTTATTTATATTTTATTTTTTATTTATAATCTACCAAGTGAATGAGATGCCATATTCCTATTGAAGGAATCAGAATGTGGCTAATTTATTCTACTAAGAAGATAAGTTTTCCATCGAAATGTTGCTGGTGATTTTAGTCTCTGGAAGCTACAGAATCGGAGGGTGGGCAGGCGCTGTCCCCTACCTCCTTCAGAGGCAGGCGTCAGGCATAACTCAGCCATCTTCAGCCGTTAGAACCTAAGCTGGTCGCTCTCCAGCCCTCCATAAAATGAGGTGAAAGAGCATGATCTCTAAGATCCTAGACAGGTCTGATCTTCCAAGTCTGGATTCCAGTCATGTAGCACCTCAGGCTGGGGAGGCAAGACAAGCTCCGGGAAGCTCGTCTAAATGAAAGTCGCAAATGGCATTGGGTACTCAGAAACACAGCGGAGTGTTCATTGGCAGAGATTGTCACTCTTATTCAGTGCCTTACATTTATCCTCCCACATTTGTTCTCCCTGCTTCTAAATTAGTCAGTGTAAAGACTTTGAAAAGATTAGCTGGTATAAAGCCACATTTGCAAAAGGAGCTATACAGGCCAGCACATAAATCAGATACATGGTGGTTTTATCTCTCTGCCCAAAAGAAAAGTAGTGGTTTAGGCTTTTTCTTTATAGACACAATTCAAGTATTCATTTCTCTTACTTAAAATATTACAAAATGGGCACCATTATGGGCACTATTCCAAAATAATATTTCAGATTCTTCTGCAATCCAGGAATCTAATGCCTTTGGACAAACAAATAAATACTTGTTAAGTTAGAGTAAGCATTAAGCATGGAAGGGCAGAGAGTTTTATAGAAAACAACATTATTTTCCTAAAAAACCAACAAAACTGTGATTTTTAGATGGTATAACAAGAGCACACACATTTTTTTTCTTGAAAAGAGGAAATAATTAAACATAAATGTTATAAAATTTGGGCAGGTTAAAACTAGAAGCATTTGAGTTGTCAGAAGATGCTGTTTTAGACATTCCCGAAAGGTCTATACATTGCTGAAGGGTATTTAAATGGTGGCCAAAGGGTCTAAAATTTCAGATTGTCAGTATTTGGCATTTGTCAAAAAAAAGAAAAGGGAAAAATGGTGCCTAGAAGAGTCTTAGCTAAGAGTCTGAATCCCATTAGAGGAGTTCAAATGATAACCTCCATTTAAAATATTGTTTATTCAGCTAGGATTCGGCCAAGGCATGTCTACTCGGGCTTCTGCTATAAACTGCCAGTGAGCAGGAATGGAGAAATGGAATTTCCAGCAATAAACCTAGGGAATTCCAAAATAAATTCAGTATTAGTGTCCTATTGTTGCAGCAACAAATTACCACAAAAGTAGTTGCTTAGAACAGCACAAATTAATTATCTTGCAGTTCTGGATGTCAGAAGTCTGATATGTGTCTTGTCGAGCTAAAATCAAGGTGGTGGCAGGATTATGTTCCTTCTGGAGACTTGGGGAGAGTACATCTCCTCGCTTTTTTTAACTGCTAGAGGCTGCCTGCTTTTCCTAGCTCGCAGCCCTTCCCCCACTCTCCAAGTAGAGAATATTGAGGTGAGTTTTTCTCACACTGCCACCTCTCCGGTCCTCATCTGTCTCGCTCTTCCCTTTTTAAGTCCCCTTGGGATAACACTGAGCCCACCCAGAAAATTCTCCCAATTTTAAGGTCAGCTGCTTAGCAAACTTATTTCCATGCTGATAACCTTAATTTTCTCTGAAAAAACAAACAACAAAAAACCCCAGAACCATCTATTAACAAAAGTATGATGGGGCTGGGAACATGTGGTGCATGAGAGCATTTGGAGCTCGTTGCTGTGGGGACGGGAGAGGAAGCTGCCTGGGCCACATGGAAGAGTTGTCCACGTGTGTCATTTGGCCACAGAACCTCAGAAGCCTCTGTAGCCTCCAACACAGCCAGAGCCTTAGACACGTTCACAAGCCATGGACTAGGGCATTTTTCTTCTGGTTCTCTCCTAAGGGTACAGTTGTAGGTGCAGACAAATTATGCACACACATATTTGTCAAGAAATGTGTGTACCACATTTCTTCAAATTGGAATCCATGCAGGAGAGAAATGGCAAAATAAATTATGATAAATCCACATAATGGACTTTGAGCCAGTCACTAAAATTTTATATTTACAGAGACTTAGTCATCACGTGGGAAGATACTTACAATGTAGCTGATAAAAACCGGGACCCAAAAATTGTGTATTTGGCTTCAGCTCAACTTATAGAAGACATTTGAGTTTGCTGGCTAATTCCAATGCTTTCTCTATTAAAGAAAAAGTGGAAGGAAAACAATAAAGTAGCAGCAGTGATTCTTCTAGGGTTGGAATTATCAGTGATCTTTCCTTCTTTCTTATTTTATGTATTGCCCTGTTTTTCAAGACTGTCTGAAGGCATTAAGGCTCAAATGAAGTTGGAGACTGTAAACCTTTGTGGCTTTATTCCTTACTGGTCTGCAATCCTTCTTGGCAGCAGAGAGAGGCTGGCTATAGGAGTACAGGGTCCTGGTGTAGGGTTGGGACCTTAACCAGGAAGTAACAGAAGACAGACCAAGAGATGATGGCACTAGGGGTGCCAGTAGAGAGTAACTGGGGTGATGACCATGATGATCAGAGCTATGAAGGATGGATGCTGGGGAGGGATGACTCCTGAGACAAGAAAGCAGTCAAATAGCAGAAGGTCCCTGGAAGGTGAAAGAGGAGAAGTTGAGGAAACGGAGAGCAAGACCAGGTGGAAAAGAGCAGGAAGAGAGGTGAGCACTGCAGGTTAACACTTCTGAGGTGGACCAATTCAGCGTCAGGTCACAGTGGAAGGTCACTGGTTAATAAATGTTTTTTAAACATTTTTTTTTAATTTTTAAATTACAGTTGGCATATATTATGTTAGCTTAGGTGTACAACATGGTGATTAGATATTTATGTTACTTATGAAGCGATCACCCTGATAAGTATAATACCCACCTGATACCATACATAGTTATTACAATATTACTGACTATATTCCTTATGAACTGACTAATAAATATTTATCAAGCAGCTACTATGTACCAGCTCTGTGCTAGGTACTGGATATGCAGCACTAATGTTCAAAATACATACAGATCCTGCCCTCCAGGAATTCAGTATAAAACCAGTAATAAACCACCACAAAGGCTGAGATGTACCCTAAAGAAAAGAATAAGGGCAACTGAGAGATATGGGCCAGGAAAAAGACCAAAGGAAGTGACATTTAGGCAAAACCTGAAGGGGGAGAGAGAGTTAACCAGGTGAGGGTGGGGGAGGTACAGGGTGGGAGTAGACCCTTATCCTCAGGGAGGTGTGCCTTTCAGGCACAGGCCCCAGGATGGGGTGCTCAGGATGAGGAAGAAGCCCTGCTGGCTGGAAGGAGTGAGCAGATGATGGCTTGGAGGGAGGCCAAGGGGAAGTGTCGGTGACAATGAGGTCCTCTGAAGAGGGTCGGGTTTTATTCCAACCACATGGATGTTAGGGGAGGGTTCTGAAAGAGGGACTGACATGGTCATTCATATCAGTGGAGGAGGGTGGAAGGGACAGCAGCTACGGTCTTGATTCGTGGGAACAGCCAGCCTGTGGAAAGTTCCCCAGCAGCTGGGTTCACATCCACCTCTGTCACCAAGGCTCACCTGGGCAATGGGCCTGTAGTCAGGACAAGGACAATATTCTTTTTTTCCCAGCTGTTTTCTGGCTAATGCTTGGCTCCTACCCTCTACCCCTGTCAGGGTGCCTGCACCCATGGAGTCCGCATTTTCTGGGAAGACAGACAGGGCTTGTCTTATAAAGACCCACGCGTGGAATCCTGGGTTAAGGGCTGAAGCGCTGTCCTTCAGAACACAGCCTCCTGGGTCCAGCCTGGTTAGGAAGCCCTCTTCACCCATTAACAGCAGCCCTCCAGTTCAATGAAATGAAGAGTCAGGTGGGTGGAGACTTTCAACACTCTTGCTTTCCGATATCTCTCCTGAATGTGGGCTTCCCATTTATTTTCTAATCTAAAAGGTGCTTTTCAGTTTGCAGAAACTGAAAAGGTGTCATATTTACAAAGGCAGCCTACTCAGTGCTGAGAGTGGACTTTGTGGTTTCAAATCCTGGCTCTGCCACTTAATTCCTGAATGACCTTGGGCATGTTACTTGCCCTTTTTGTGCCTCAGTCCCCTCATCCATGACAGGGTAAGAATAGCAGCCCCTCATCTGTAAAAATGGGGTAAAAGCAGGTCTTAATTAGGGGTCTGCTGGGGACTGAATATTCCTTTGAACCTCTGGCAAAGCCATCATGCAGGTATTATCCTCCCTCAACTCAGCCGTCAAGGTCTGGGCCAAGAAGTGTTAAAGAGAAAAAGAGCCCTTGAAGGCCACATGTCAGGCCTCTGCTCTGGGGACCAAGTCCTCAGCAGGAAGGTGGAAGTGCAGGACATACTTCCTTTCAAACATTTTAAAGACTGAAGGTGCTTGCTCTCCTAAGCTCCGGGTAATTTCACATTTTCCTAATCTATTCACAAGTTCCTACCCTTGCATATTTTACTTGTTCACACCATGTCCCTTCTCAGCCTAGCAAATCACCCACAACTTGGGTTTTGTCCTCTCAAAGGCTCCAGGACCTCAAAGCCACCCACAGCACACACAAATAAGGCTGGAGGTTTAAGATATTCTGGAAACAAATACAATTCTTAAGTAGAAAGGTGATTTATGGAATCAATACATTTAGTAGTTACGACAACAAAAAATAAATGTGATTTTGAAAAGCAAGGAGCAGAGACTCCAGGTGGTGAGAAAGGAGAAAGGGTGTAAAGGGTGGGCAATACACTAACAAAGTCACTGTCTCTGATGGTCCTGATTTACCTGTCCATCATGAATGCAGGTTATTAACTTGGGAGGCTGGTAGACTGACTCATAATGTATTTTTGTTCTTGTCACACAGGGAATTTAAAGCAGGTAACCGTCAAAAAGAGCTTCTAAGTGAATAGCTTGTGCCAAAGGGATTACATCAAAATTGGAAAAGGAAACTGCTGTACATATGCTCAGGTAAATGGGATCTGTCTTCAGACCCTTTTCCCTCTGATTATTCTTTTTGGGGTTTTGATCCTGTTTATAGTCAGAGGTGGAGAGAGCCCCTTCCCCTAGCTCTGCTGCGGTCGTTGTGCAAACGTGGACTTCGCGGGTCCTCAGTGTCCACAGGGAAAGCTCATCAGACCCACCTCCCCAGGACGTCGCCACTCCACCCCCCCAACTCCTGTCCCCTCACCCCCACACACAGAAAGCGCTGACGTTAGCATTATTTCTGCCAGCTGGGCACGAAGGTTTCCGGCCTGTAAGCTGTGGTCTCGGTTCCTGCGGGGACATACTTTTCATTCATCCTGGGGACCGTGGTTGGGGTGGGAGCGGCCCAGGCCTCAGCGCGGGTCTCCAGGCGGTTAGCTGAGCGCACCCCTTCCCCAGGCCAGCACGTTTGCTAAGACGGTCTCCCCGCAGGGACCGGCCCGTCTGTAAAAGAAAAAAAAGGGAGCCGACGAGGCTGCGACGTCCTCGGCAGCCTCCTTCCCACACTTGCGGTGTCACAACGAATCACCCCAAGACACGGCGGCAGATTCCCTAATTAGCCTGAGACGCTCCGGACCCACATGGCTATAAAAGACGAACTTTTCTTTCATTCAAATGCGCACTTCCACTCCGGCGCCCACTCCCTCCGGCCCGCGGGCCGCCGGCCTTGCGAGGCGGATTCAGAGCCCCAGGCCCAGGTGACCCGCGAAGGCCCAGATGACCTGGAAGCGGGAGGTCGAGTTGGGGGCGCGGGGCGCAGACGGCCGGCCGGGGTCTCGGGGATTCACAGGCCCGCTGGGATCAGGATGGCCAGGTCCGGTACCTCGACAGCGCCGCCGCGCGGGAAGGCGGGGTGTGTCCCCCGGCGTGCGGGAGCAGAGGAGCCGCCCCGCCGCCCCGGACCCCCGCGAGCACTCGGCAGGCTCTCCCCGCGCCGGCGGAAGCGGCGGGCGGGGTAGGCGCGCGGCGAGCGAGCGGAACGGCGTCCGCCCCCGCGGAGCCGAGCGCGGCCCAGCGACCGGCGCGGGCTGGGTGCGCGCGCCCAAGAGCGCGAGCGCCGCCCGCCAGAGGGTCGTGCCCGCGCGGGTCCTGGACTCCGGCTGTCGCGAGCTCGGAGGCCACCTGCTGCACCGCGCCCCGGCCGCAGGGTCCCGCGGAGCACCTAGGGTGGAGCAGCCCCGCCACCGCCCGTGCAGGTATCCGGCGCAGGGACGTGGGTTGGCCGCGGCGCGCGGGGACAGAGGACCGGCGGCGCCAGGGGCCCGGGCGGGGGCGGCGCGGACACAAGTAGCGCGCGGAGCTGGGCCAGGTGCGGTGTCGCCGAGGGCAGCGCCACGCTGCAGATGCCCCTCAGACCGCAGGGGGACGCCAACCTCGCGGCAGCCTCTTGGGCAGCGCGGGGCCCGGGGCGAGGTGAGCCGGACGCGCTCCCAAAGTTTCCGTTTGCTGACTTTGCTGCACTTGATTTGACTTGTGAGGCAAATCCTGGCAGGTGAAGCGTTGAGAAAATGAAGGTGAGGGAGCCGGTCTTGCCGGGTGTAGATTGTTGACATCCGGAAGATTCGTGCCACCTGTCCCTAAAGGCCACTGCAAGACAAAATGGGGCAGATTTATTCACTGTGTTCCTCGTGCTCAGGTAATGGTTTATTTGCTAAACAAGTTTTAGGCTTTGATTACAAGTCAGCAGGGAGGGATTCTGGATTTGACCTAAGAAATGTTCAAATTTTTAATCAACAAATACTTGTTGGACAAAACCTTCCAATCAGGCAGGGCTTCGATATGAGGTTAAAAGTGTAACTAAGTAGTCGCCCAAACCAGCTGGAGTTCAGCCTTTGAAATGCAAGGAAAAGGAATGCCGGCGTTGGAATTGGACCTGTGTAGGTATAGCCCGACAGCTGGCATCGTGTCACTGCTAAACACTTCATTTGAGCTAGGAAACCCTTCAAGTGGGAGACAAGCAGCTGGGTGATCCTTTTAGAGCTCACCCCACACCTTCCCAAACTGATATCTTAAAATATTCTACTTCCCTATCTAAGCTTGCAAGCTTCCTTCATTTACATAACACATGCATGTGACCATGGGACAGAGTCGGTTTAGACCCATAGGCTCCCTGGAGTTCAAGCTGCCACCACACCTGGGAAGATGAGGTGGTAGGCACTCCTAAGGGCCCTTCAAGGTCATAGAATTGTGAGGAGAAAAGCATATATGTCCGCAGTGCAGGGTAGGGACTTCTGGGGGGTCCCTGCCTTTTGAGGGCAGGTTAGAGAAGGGCTGAGCTGGGCCGGCTTCCTGACTCTGCCCCAGGGCTGTGCTGAGCCACGTGAGAGCCTGAGATCAGTAATACTGATGCTGTCTTTATTTAAAATGATGATAGTTTG
This sequence comes from Eonycteris spelaea, assembly GCA_003508835.1. Classification (NCBI taxonomy): domain Eukaryota; kingdom Metazoa; phylum Chordata; class Mammalia; order Chiroptera; family Pteropodidae; genus Eonycteris; species Eonycteris spelaea. The sequence continues at coordinate 31,929 of PUFA01000424.1, forward strand.
TATATCGTGGATTTTATGTTAATTTTGGTATTTGAAAACACTGCGCATAAACACTGGCCTCGCAGAGATTTTTGGTACTCCTTCAAATTTTGTGCCTGAGGCAAGTGCCTTACTTGCCTCACCCTCTTCTAGATTTGCCTTCAAGCCAAGTTTCTTAACCTCTCTAAACATCAGTTTCCTCATTTTAAAAATAAAAATGGCGGACCCTCCATGGAGGTTGCACAGCTAATCACAGTTTCTGCTGCTGAGTGGGACCAGGCGTATGTGGCGTGCTAAAGGGTGGCCATCCTCTTCATATTGCGCTGAGCTTGGCCATGGAGCTTGTCACCGAATTTCGCTTAGTCTCAGTTTACCACTTAACAGAATGGGAAGATGATGGCCAGCTCACAGGGATGCCATCAGAGTTAAAATTAGAGATTGTGTGAGGTGGCTGGCCCTCCCAGAGGGAAGTTTTCTGTGACTGGCAGGCTTTGCCACCATCTGCTTTTCCTCTGGAAGGTTAGCCTGTGCCTTGTCATGCACAGACACTCAATGCATTCTGCATGAGGACCCTATGGAAGTCTTTGGATCAGTGTAGAGATGTTCCTGCCCACGCTTATGGTGCATAGGTAAAGCTACCAGCCACAAGTTTGTGTTGTGTGACATTTCTTATAAGTGAGCCTGATTTTGCTGCCCAAACAACTTTGGTTCCTTTTTGTTATATTTGGTCTTGCTCACAATTGGTGACTTTTCTGAACTTTATTCAAGATTACCATCTCAGTCACTATCTAATATAAAGCAGCTTAGTCCCTTGAGAGTCAGTCTTTGTCTCTCCAGGTCACATTGGGCCCTTCTTGCCACAGGTAGTGTCGGAGCACCCAGCGCAGGTTGTGGTCACATAAGGGTGTTGGGGAGAGTGGCCCTCTTGCTGGTCACCTGGTCCTCTGGTGAGTTTCCCACCACAAAACACTGAGCCGCCTCCTCCTGTTTCCTCTGAGTATTGTCCAGCTAGTTCTCACTTGGGTGAGCCACAGCTGGGGACCTGGCTCCTTCCTCTGGCCCTGATCCCCATGCTCCTGAGTCTCTTCTGGGTCCCTCTGGGCACCTGAGTACCTTCCAGGTTGTGTACAGCTAGGGCGCTATTTCTGCCATACTGAGTGGTCTCCAGTGTTTAGCAGCAGCAGGACAAAACTCCCCATGCTTTCCACATTCCCTCCGCCTCACAGGCAGTTTTCTCCTCTCACCACCTCTTCTCCTCCAGGCCAAGTGCAAAGGGGGCAGGGGGCTCAGTCCCTTCAGGTTCCTCTCTTCTCAGTTTCAGAAGAGCTTTCACTTCCTGGAGGGTAAGACTCTTTTCTTAGGTCCCATCTCTGTCCTCTGTACATATGACTCAGAGTGGAGCATGAGTTCAAACTTCCAGCTTTGCTCATGATGTATAAAGGGAATTTAAACATCTTTTTTCTGCTAACCCTCCTCCCTCCCCAATCCCTGGAGAAACCAGATGCACCTTGGTGCAGGGAGGAGCACGCTACAAAAAATAGACAGGAGGCTTCCTCCCTCTCCCCTTCTCCATCCTTCTGGGCTCCAACCTGAGTTATGTGCCCTGGGCTTCTAATTACCTGAAAAAGACTGAAAGAGCTGGGGCTGGGTGCTGCTGGAGAAGCCAGTCAGGGGCTTGGAGGAGAGGGCAGTCATGAAGTGGTGGTGGTAGGGAAGAAGAGAATTGTTTTGCACTTTCATAGTCCTGAGCCGTTTCATGTGGATGAATTTCTTCCAAGCCATCATCTCCATTTATGCTGCAACTTCTTTCATCATCAGAATGGTACACTGCATGCATGACGTTTCCTAAAAGCTGCTCAGGAAATTCAGAAAAGTCCAAGTCATAATCACTTCTTCAGGGTGCTTAGGAATTACTTGGAGAATAAGATTGCACCTTGATGAGGCCTAAAGCTGAATACACAAAGCCCCAAGTTTTGTTTACATTTAGTGTATGAAAGGTAAAGTGGTCAAGGAAGGCTTCTTGGAGGAAATGGAACTTTATATGACATTAAGACATTAAGATGAAAAAGAACTTCCCATGAGAAAAGATCTCTTGAATGCCCAGGGACAGAGGACCTGCCTAGGGTGGCCATTGAAACCCAGCTGTGGCTTGACCCCTCCTGGCGTCCTGCTGATCCCTTTACTGTCTAGGTACCTGTAAACCCTGGTTTGGTTAGTAATCACACCAGTAGGTAGCACAACAGGCATGGTCTGCATTCCAAATTCCCTGTGTTTTCTCAAAAACTGAATGGAAATCAGAGGAGTTTTCATTGAATCTTGTTATTCTTAAAAATATCTGCATCTGGAAAATCATTTCAAACTTTTAGGTCAGGTAACTGGTCCTCAAGACATGTTTGTGATTCTGAGGAATGACCCTAGGCTCTTGGTGTTGCTTTAACCTGTCATTCTGAGCTCCGTGGGTCACAAACCACAAGATACCACGTGAGCGCTCAGCGAATTTAGTAGCGGATTGACAAGAATGTGATGAGACAGGTGTGGCCATGCAGCCAGGGCCACCACCTCACTGGTGCTACCACCAACTCCATCCAGACACTTGCATAGTTCCTGGTAGGAGGGTCCTCAAATATGTTTTTTATAATTAAGCTATTTGTGGAGAGAAATTACAAAAGATTCTTTTGAAAGGTGAGGGCAAGCACGTTGCTTGTTTGCTCAAGGCTCCTCCTGGCCCTGGTGTGTGGGGCTGGTTTTTAAATGTCTGAAGTTCTTCTGAGGTCTGTACCACTGAGCTCTGAATGGTTTCTGCCCCAAATTCTCATGTCTGTGGGAGGCAATGGAAGCATTAGCCATGATGTGCAATTTTCCCCAGAAACCACTTTCAGATGGCTGGCACCAGTGTGGGATGTGAAAAAGTCAGAGGTGTTTTGCTTTCTTAAAGGAGGTAGTCCAGCCTAGGGGACAGGTGGGCAAGTCAGAGCTCCCATGTCAGCTGTCACTTAGAGGCCCTGTGATTTCAGGCACCCCATAGAGTGACACACACAATGAGCATCACTCGAGATACTATATCAGCAGAGAAAATGCTTCATAAATCATTTGTAGCTATTTCTCTTCTATTCTCTTTCTTAGAAGGTGAAAGATCATTTATTATAATTCCCAGTTGGGCCTGCCTAGTAAAGTACCTAAAGCAATAAAGGATCCTTCTGCATAAGGGGACCTGATGGCATTTAAAGAAAATGAGCAAATCTACTGTACAGAGTGCTCCCAAACAGTGCTAGCAGGAGATGTCATGTGGGCGACGACCTGGGTGCACATTAAAACACACAGCAAGATGCAGGGGAGGGAGGCGGGAATGGGAGCATGGGCAGGGGAGGGTACAAGTAGGTGGAAGATTCTGCAGCCCCTGAGCCCTGGGGTCCCACATGTTTGCGAGGCCTTTCTCTCCCTGCAGCATTTGCTTTCCCTGCTAATGTGAGGTTACAGGGACCTGTAGCAGGGCCACGACAGGTGGTGCCCTGGCCAATGACACACACATTTGACTGGTGAAACGTAGGGACAATTCTGTTCTGCCACATCTGTGGCTTGCCACTGTCCTCATGAACAGCCATGGATTAGAGGACCAGAATAGGTGTCACCAGTGGGTGACTGAATCAGGGCCTGTTTTAGGTTCCTCTCATGTATTTAGTTAGCCTCATGCATATGGATGTATCATGAGTACTCAGTACCATTCCAGATACCAGTTAGTGCAGCATGAGTGTTTGCTGCCAGCCGCCCGGTTATACCTGGTGTCCCATGAGTGTTCATGTCCTTGGCCCTTCCACATCTCTCTATGTTAATACACATGTACCCTACCTCCTGAGTATTTATCTTAACACATCCTACAACAGTCTTCCATCCCCTTCACTGTCTTGTTCTTCAAAATTAAATATTTTCAAGCAACCCAACAAATGTACATTACAGAAGAACACTAAATTAGTCTCTGAAAATCAGCTTCCAGATGGGGTATAGTCTTATGAAGCCACTGCCCATCGTGGTGAGTGAGCCTGTGGTCTTCGGAGCCCTGGGCCTGGTTGGTCTGTGCAGGCTTACGCAGCCTGTTCACACCCACTTCAGTCTCACAGGTAGCCAGCGGACTGTGTGCCCAGGGCTAGTTTCTGACCTCAGCAACTCAGGAAAGAAGTGACCAAGGGAGGGTGGTTGTCAGTCATGCGGAACATGCTGCTTTGAGCCGTGTGCCATCCGGTCTCAACTCTTAGCCGTTTTTATTCTGGTTGCCTCTCTGTGGCCAGGCAAGACATGTCACCTGACAGGTACAGGGACAGGTGCATTTGGCGTGGTGGCCATATTGTATCCCAGGGTTGGGGCTCCGACCTGGTCAGTTCACTGCTTGGCAGCCACGTGGGATGTGCAGCAAGCTGCCCTGGAGCCCCACTCCACTCTGCACCTGATCTAACCTGCTTTAACACCTGCACCCTAGTCCTGAGGGCCGCCATCTTGCTTTACTACCTAATGACTCACCTTTTCTCTCACCCCCACCCCAAGGAGTGGTACCAAGAACTTTCTACCGGGTTCTTTCTGCAAAGATGCTCTGTGACTTGAATCCCGCAGTGCTGACTCTGCTCATGCAAAGCGAGGAGGACTGGGTTTGTTGGTGGGTCAGACCCACCCATCTGACATTTGAACTCCAAGCCTGTACCACTCCATCTGCTGACTCATTCTCTGTAAACTGGGATCATTTCCTAGGAATAGAATTGGCCACGTATTTTTGGACATTTGCCGGTGTCAGCCGCGTGCTCCATCAGAAATTGGATCTTTACATCATCATAAATTAGCACTTCCAGTGTACTCTCTGGGTGAAAATGGGCCTTGATATTCAAACACAAAGCACTCTGTAGATCTGAGTCACCCATTTTCTAAGGGTTGGCCAGTGTCATCTTGCCTTAGTGGCTTTTGTGAGCAAATACAAGTCTTGGAGTTGAGTTGTTCTGTAAGCAAGGCCTATCTGATTCCACATTTAGAACTGAAGTTACTGGGTACATTTCATGGCCCCAGGGACAGCCCAGGGGACCACTATCTAGTGGACAGGACTAGGCCAGGCCAGCAAGCAGGGACGGCCTAGAAGGTAGTGAACTTGACATGGAACAAGCCCACTGCCGTTTGGGTCTATGACCAGACTGTTGATTTGGCTCATTCCAGCCAGGCTGTGCTTTGACTGGTCCTCGTGTGGCCCAAGGCCAGGTGCCACCGTAATGGTCTCTGTATCCAGCACATCGGGGGCAGAACGTGAGCCTGCGTCACAATGACGTTTGAGGGCATTTCCTTCCAAACATTTGTCTGTGCTATGTTGAATGTTCACAGACACACGTATGCACAAAAGTATATACTTAAGGAAAATAGGTCACACCTAGACTGTGCGTCGAGGTTCTTCTCCACATTATTAGCTCTTCTTTCATAGCGTCAGCTCTTGTGGCTATGCAGAGCTCTATCACATGGGAGATCCCAGCCTAGTCACCCAAGCCCTCTTTGGGTGGACATTTACCTGGGTGGGTTTCCTCCTTTTGCTGCTTCCTAGCAGCGTAACGACAAATGTCCTTGTCCGTGCTCTTTTGTACATGTGTCTGGCCAGTCCCTTTGAAGTGCCATCTCCTGAGTGGATTTTCTTTGAATCTACAACTACCTCCTTGAACATATCCTGCCTGAAATAATTCTTTTTCACACCAAGGATTTTTATTCCCCCACAAGATTTCGTGTGTCTTGGTCAACAGCATGCTCATCATCTGTGCTATTCAGGATTCACTCCAGTTCGTTTAGGCAGGTTTAATGCAGGGCACTGAGCTCTCCGCCACCACCACAGGGTGACCTGCCACCTCCAGCAAAGATGCACAGAGAAGTTCTCCACCAGGGGAGCCTGGTGTGGGGGCAGGGGAGGCCGGGAAACAGGGTCTTTGGTTTTCTAGCCTCCAATAAGCAGTGATCAAGCCAGGTGGGCAAACAGAATCTCAGCCTTTCTCTTTTTCACTTTGTATTTTTTATGTTCTATTTGATGTGGGCAGAGGTGAGAGTCACAGAATTTGCTGTGGTTACAGCAGCTTGGTCCCTGACCCCAGAACCAGTCATGTGTCCTCTTCAGAGCTCTATGACAGGGCCTCAGCCACTTCCTGTCTCTTAGAAATCAGATCAGAAGCCTCCCCAGCCTGAGTTCCAGTAGCTTGAAACTCAAGGTGAAGCCACATCTGAACAGTTTCTGAAGACTGGCCTGGTATAACAGACCAGTATTTGACCCTCAGACACCAGAGGCCTGCCTTAGCAGAGGGCATGGGCCACGAGAGGACAGTCTGGCTGTTTTCTCCCACCTTGGAGAGTGCATGGCTCTCTTTGCTCCTCTCTTGGTGGTGGTTTGTGAACATTGAACAGTCCCTAGATACCAGGCGCGTGGCAGGAGGCAGGAGTTAACATACTGCTGAGTTACAGGCCACATTTTTTTCATGAGTCACAATGGATCTGCAGTCAGCTTACGAGCGACAATTCTTCCTGCCTCTGCAAAAAAGGCTCTTGTGCATAGTTACTGAGGATTCCAGTGCTGGTATAGTTAGTTGTGAGCTCACCTTCGGAGCGGATTGCTATGTTTTCAACTGTTCAGGGAAAGCATCTCTGGGGAAGAATTCCAGGAAAGACTGCGTCTTTAGCACCCAGAGCCCACAGTGGTGGGGGTGGGTGTTTGGGTGACAGTGGGAGGCAGCCACTAGCCCAATGGTGCACACTCCTCTGACACTCGAAGGTCCTCCACCCCTCACAGAAAATGTCACCCCTTCAGAGATGGACTATGTGAAACAACTGACACTGCTGACCTGGAGCTCAAAGGGGATGGTAGCAGTGAGGAAGGGAGAAGGAAGCCAGCTGCCTAGAGCTCAGGGTGGGGCGAGACTGCCTCTGGGACTAGTCAGTCCTTGGAGGGCGCAACAGACCTGGCTCTTAGGAATGCCCATTGGAAAAACTCATGTCTTTTTAATAAGGAAAAGTACAGCTAACATTGGGCGTATCCACGTAAACATGGTTTTTTTTCCTCAATAAATACCGTACTTGTATTTTCTCTTTTTTATGATTTTCTTAACATTTTATTCCCTCTAGCTTTCTTTATTATAGGAATATAATATATAATATATCTAACACATAAAGTATGTGTTAATTGACTGTTATAGGTAAGTCCTCTGGTTGCCTATAGGCTACTAGTAATTAAATTCTGGGGGCATTCAAAAGTTGTTCTGCATGAAGGGAGTGCTCTGACCCCCACATTGTTCAAGAGTCACCTGTGATAGTGATTTGCTAGAGCCCAGTGATACACCGTAGGTTTCTACAACACCTTCTTTCTATGAATTCAAAATAAGATTGATTTATATGCAACAGCTGTTTCTTTTGCTTTACTTTGGGGGGTGTACATTGATTGTGTATTTGAAGTAAACTGTAATAATCATTTTAACAGCAAGAGCTGGTCAATTTTTGCTCAATTCATAATACATAAGATGAGATTTCTGAATTTTATCTGCACATGGCATATATATATAAACAGTGGATAACCCAGGTTACATGTTGCATATCCCAACCGCAACCTTGTTCTTTAAATTAATGATTAAGAGGTGAGTAGGTGAATCTGTTATATTGGCAGTCAGCCCAGCCCAGAGAGTCGATGATGTCAGCCAATCGTTGTATCTACCGCCCGTTGAAACCACACCATCATGTTGGGTATTTCACCTTCATCGTCTCATTTAATCCTCACACTCACCCTGTGCATTTTATAAATAAGAAAGCCGAGGCCCCCAGAAAGTAAAGTCATCTCAGCTAGTAAGGTCCCTCAGCTAGTGAGTGGCAGCTCTGTGACCGCCGCCTGCACCCCGGTCTTCTCTCAGGAGGTAATTTCCCCTTGATAACGGCTGTTGCTTCTGTCCTTATGCTGAGTTAGTGAACACACCCAGTGTGGTTGATGGCTTTACTGTTAACGTGTTTTCCCCACTTTACAGAAGAGCAAACTGAGGCCCAAATTGGTTATGGACTTACCAAATCACCAGTGCACAGTGCAGCAAGGGGCTGAACCCTGTGCTGCCACTGTGCTTGACCTGTTTTGAACTGTTAACTTGGCAATGCCAGGAAATGTCCTCATTACTTCATGGGAGTGAATGCTCTGTGGCATATTACCCACCCTTGGGGTGTCCCCAGGGCCTGGGGCATGGGTGGGCACCTTACCTCTGGGTCAGCTCCCCCAAGCCCTCCACCCTCTCTGACACCAACAGGGAATGGAGTCTACTCAGAGACCCCTCCTTGCTCCTACCTCTTGCAGGAAAGGAGGGAAGGGAGAGTCACAGGTGTGGTGGCTGGCAGGAGAGCACAGGCTGGGGGCCACACTCTGGCAGCCTCTCAGGGCCTCCGTTCCCCTCTGGAAAATGGAGATGGGACTAGCACCACCTCAGAGGGGTTGGGCATTCACAGAGGGTTGTTGAGCATTTCCAATGCCTGAAAGGCACTTGGCTCAGAGCAGGCAGGTAATTAGTCCTTCTCACCTTCTGAAGGAGGAAGGATAAATGGCTGCTAGGAAAGGTTGAAGTCACATGGGTTGAGCTGTACATATTCCAGCCACTATCGGATATATAAAGAATACATTCTCCTGTTAATCTTGGAATAACCTTTAAAAGCAGAAATGATTTTCTCTGTTGAGAGGTAAGGAAACTGAAGCTAAAAAGAGAGGTGAAAGTGACTTGCCTGTCCCCATCCACAGAGACGTAGGTGGAGCAAAGAGGAGGGTGGTCATCCAAAGCCCTCAGGGGCTGGGATGGGGTCCAGAGCTACTGGCCTCAGCCCAGGGTCTGCCACTGGGACCCCTTGGCCCTGGGTCAGAGGTCACTGACAGGAGGGTGGCTGCATCCTGAGTGTAGCCCTAGGTGAACTGTCCACCATGCTCCAGCATGGTCAGCTGAAGGCATGAACGCTTCCCCCATCATCTGTTCTGTTTCTCCCCAGTTCCCAAATAGACACTTCCGCTATCATATCAACAGTTCTTTGCTCTTCTGAGGGACAGGCTTGCAGCCTTTTGTCCAAAGCTGTAGTGTCAGCTCCTTGCCATCAGCCAAACTGATATTCCCATCAGAAGTCACTTCAATGGGAGATGTCCAGGGTGGCCTGTTCTGGTGTTTGGTTTCTTCTGGGCTGTCGGTTCATGGTCTTTCTGAGTAGGAGGGTCCCTTTGTAACATTGAACAATTCGGAAAACCTCTCATAGGACGGTAATTATACTTTCATGATCTACCAAGGAGGAACATAGGGATAAACAAAAAGATGCTATGAATGTAGAGGCTCATCTAGATGACATTGTATTTCATTAGTCACATTTACGCCTATTGAAAAATAATAACGCATCTGTGTGACATCATATGGATTCTGTTTTCAAGTGATAACTGTAATCAGGGATTCACGTGCAAATCACAGAGGATCTCTTTTGAGAGATTTGATGTTTGTAGCCTTTCAAAACATGGATGTACCATTGTGTAGTTTGGCTTCCTCCTGGGGACTTTGCCTGTAAGGTCAGCCGGCTTCAGCCAGGTGTGCCCTGGAGTACAATGCTTCTGCAGCGTGAGGCTCCATTCACCAAGTGCTGAGGCCAGGTGTGTTTTTTCTGCTCCCAGATGCTTTCTTTTTAGGACAAAAAATACTTTAATAAAACACGCACATACACAAACTAAGAGAATAGGGTCTAAATGAGGTAACCAAGCATGAAGACAAATTTAAAAGATGCAGCAGGCTAAATAACAACATTCCACTGACTGTTTACTCTGTTTTCTCTCATTCTGCATTTAATGTTTCCTTAGCTTCCAGGCGTTAAAAGCAATCCCAGGCATTGGGGACACACCATGGCCCCGGGCCCCACAGCCTCTGCCCCAGGGAACCCACCACCCTCACCTCACCCACGCACAGCACTTACCCCGATAGATCTATAGCTTCCAAAGCATGTGCTATGTCACAGCCCAGTAGAGCTTTAGCACTAGACATGTGCAGGTGGTCTTAGCCACTTAGGGGCCATGAGGCATTCCAAACCTGTCTCTTCTACCTGGCCCCTTACAGAGGGGTCTGGGACTCAGTGGCCAGTCTCAAAAGGCACCTCAGCCTCCTGGTCATCTATGAAAGATAGCTGGGTGCTGAGTTGATTTGCATATGAAATATATGGCCACATGAAAATCAGGCAGAAGTCCCTCAGACAGACTTGTCAGTTTATCCGCTGTCTAACTGGTAAAAGTTTCCTTTAGTGCATGTCGTTGAGGCCCTTTGCAGAGCTCGTGGTCTGAATAGCAGCTGTAGATCCATCAGGGTAAGTGCTGTGCACGTGACAGGTGAGGGGGTGGGTTCCCTGGGGCAGAGGCTGTGGGGCCCGGGGCCATGGTGTGTCTCTCATGGCAGGGCCACTGACAGTGCAGGCACAGTGCTGAGGGTCCATAATAGTTTCAAGGGACCACAAAAATGCCTTAACTTATTTTAAAATCAGAAAGAAAATGTGAACTTTAGGTCAAAGAAGATGTTTTAATATATAATAGTATATTCATCTTTATACTGATGCAATGGTAAGGTACACTTTTTATTTTTATTTTTTTTTAATAGGGGAAGGGACCCATGAAGGCACAAGTACCTAGAGCTCAAGAAAGTTATACTGTGGCCCTGGGTGGGAGTATGGCAGAAGGCCCTCCTGGCCCGTGAAACAGAGTCACAGAGGTGGGATAGCCCAAGGCCGGAGGGGACCACTCAGTGACTTGGCTTATCAATGCACGGGTGCAAAATGGGGCTAGAGCAAAAGCAGGGACCCTGGAAAGATCCTATCTTGGCCAGTGCCCATTCGGTGAAGGCAAACAGCCTGTTTCTGCAGGCTGAGAACCAGGTGCTGACGTGCCTCAGGTTTGGGCATCACCGAGAGACAGATGCTTATTTTTTTCATACCTTCAGAGTTAGCTAAGCAAGCAGAGATTGGATTTCTCACATATGGGTTGGGTTGGGTTTGGGTTTGGGTTTGGTTTTGGTTTTGGTTTTGGTTTCGGTTTCGGTTTGGTTGGTTTCGGTTCTGGTCCCAGCCTGGTCACTTGGGGATGAGACTTATACCTGTGAATGTGTTTCCTCCTTGGTAAATCGGGCAATAATTCATGCTTGTTTGCTGAGGGAATTAGATAATTCATGTCAAGTGCCTTCCTAGCCAGTGCCTGGCCTGGCTTCTAGGCTTTGAGAGATTTCGGTTTCCTCCTTTGCTTGTCTACATTGCCTCATTCAAGAAAGGCTCAGGAGATGGAGGTATGCTTACCTGGCCCATACCTTGGCCCAGTGTCAGCACCTCCGTGGCCGCCTTAGCTTCACCTCCCAGGCTGACTCAGGAGGTCTGGGTGGGACTGTAGTTTGTGTTTAACAAGCTTTTCAGGTGAATTGGCTGTGTGGCCAGGGCTGACAGCTTTGGCCTTCACCTGAACATATCTGGGCCACAGCAAATTTTATTTCTAAGACCCAGCCCCCAACCTTCCCACAGGAGGGAGGAGCCCAAGACCTTGTCTGGGAAGATTCCATGAGAATAGCGCTGAGCGGCTGGGCCGGCCTGCACCCTGTCAGCTCCGAAAAGGCACAACACTCCTTCGTACTCAGCCTGTAGGCTTCGCTGTCCTCCTAGACTACTCCTTCCTCATGACTTGGGGAGCGAGCAGGGACAACTGGCCTCTGCACACCCAGGGTGCACATTTAGAGCTTCTTCATCCAGGTTGTCAACAGCACACATCAGTAGCAGCCACATGACGTGAGGCGGGATGTCTCAGATGTGGGCTGGGCCTCCACAGACGTGTGAATAACTATTATGAAGTGGACTGAGATAAGAGCTACTCCACAAGATGCAAACGCAGTGGGGATGAATGAATGGGGATATGGAGGTAGTATTTGAATGGATCTAGAAGAGCAAGTGTCATTTGTATAGGCAGGAAGCACAGAATGAGGCACCTCCATTTGGAGGGAGGGTCTGGCATGCATGGGACAGCCGTGTGATAGGAGGTGGACGGCGTGGAGGCTGCAGAGGGCAGAGGGCTACAGCTCACCTGGGGAGGCCTTGCGTCCTGGAGGAACGTGCCAGTGCCTCTCAGTGGCCATGGTCCTGGGGGCTCGCAAGGATGATCACTCAATAGAGGCTTTGGAGCCAGCTGTGTTCAGCGGGTGGAGATTGCAGAGAGTGCCCCCACGCAGAAGGGTGCACAGTTCAGCCTGCATGGGCAATGGGGAAGCTGCTCCATTCATGGTATGTTCAAAGATGGGATGTCCCAGAAGGCACTCAGTGCACACTTATGGAGCCTGTATGAAGGATATGGCAAGGTTGTGCCATGACACAGAAGAGAAGTCGTGGACATGGATATATTTTCCTGGAAGGGAGGGGTAAATATTTCAAACATTTAAGTTGTTCCCAAATTAATTAACAGAATTTGAAGGCAACAGGCAGAAGACAACAAAACAAAGCATCAACCTCTTAATGTCATTTCTACGATAATCTGAGTGGGTAACCTACCAGATGTTAAAGCATGTTGTAAATGTATGATAATATTTTGATATGGGGATAATATTTTGATATGCGTGCTCATGGAATGGACTAGAAAGTCTGGAAGATAGCAGTCAACAGGTTTAGTCAGTAACCACTTGGGAAGCCGTCAGGTTTCTCAACCATATCAAGTCCCAAAATATATTTATTCTATATGCATTAGCATTTTGATGTAAAAATGAAATCATTAAATTCACTTTAAGTAAGTATTTAGGAAATTATGGTCTGAGAAACATGATTCTGGAGGCAGAAGCCACAAGTCCAGTACTGTCCTGCTAGTTCATCAGAGGAAAGTGAAAACTTTTGATAAATAGAGAGGAAAAAAAAAATGCCTGTAGCATTTCTGCCAAATCCCCTATTACCTAAACAATGCTAGTAATAGATATGAAGAACTTATGTTGTGATTGAATTTCCAACTAGGAAAGTGGTTGAAGGATATGAATTAGTTCACATAAGGAGAAATAAGGGGCAGTAAGTGTGAGGAAGTCTCAGTCAACCGATAGGTGCACATTTAAAGAAGGTACTATGTTTTTGCTCTCAGATATGTTGGTGCGCATTGTTTTTGTGAATGGTGGTACTCAGTGTGAGAGGATATGCAGCAAGGATGCTCACATGCCTGAAGGGAGTGGAAGACACAAGCTTTCTGTCAAGCAGTTTGGCACCCTGTTCCCAAACCCTTAAAAGAATTCATCCCTTTATCCTGGTGACTCCACTCCTGGAAATTTTTCCCAAGAAAATAAATCTGCTGTCCCAATATTTCTTTGCAAAGATATTCATCATGCTTTATTAAAAAGGTGAAAATTTGGAAAATTGTAGCATCCATGTTTAATTCGGAAAATGAGTACACCGGACTGTGGTCAACCCCTTGGGATTAATCACAAAGAACTTCAGGATCAAGGCTAAATGAAAAAGCAGGAGGGATGGTGGCCAAAACTGGAGAGGGAACTGTGGAGGGACAAGGGAAAGAGCCTGGGATGGGGTTGGGGCAAAGTGAAGATGGTGGCACATTGGGAAAATAGGCTGGTCTTCACTTTTTCAGTGAATTTTGATTGAGCAGCATCCTGGGTGCAAGGTGCTGTCATTTAGGCTCTTTTTAGAGGAGAAGGTTTGAGTGGAGTGGTCTAAAGGAAGGGGCGCTGACACTGGGAGGCTTTCCCTCAGGGTACTAGACTAATGCTCTTCCCAGTGTTTGGAACTCCACGCAGACCCCCAGACTGACTTTGCCCAGGGGACTCTGCCTCTTTCCCTGCTCCTCACCCCTTGCCTGGGAGCTGCAGCCCCACCTCCTGATGTGCGTGAGGGATTGGAGTTTAAAACCAAACAGAAAACTCAGGGTATACAACTTTAAAATAAAATTTTAAAAAAAGAAAATTTAGAACATAAGACTTTTTAAAAGGGGTTTCAGTGTACATAAAAACAAATTTATGTATTTTTTATGTGTGTGTACAGAGAAAAGACTGGAAGGAAATAGATAAACATATTTCTGGTTAGCTGTTAGAATTATGAGAGATTTTATGGGTTTTTTTTCCTTATAATCAGCAGGGATTACTGTTTTAAAAACAACTTTATTGAGGTACAATTGATGTACACTCTGTGCATATGGGAAGCACACAATTTGATAAGCCTCAACCCATGAAACCAACACCACAGTCCACGTAATAAACATATCTCCACCCCCAGAGGTGCCTCATGCCTCTTGTGATCTCTTTCCTCCATCCCTCCCCTCCCCTGTACCCCACAAGACCACTGCTGGTCTACTCTCTGTCACTGTTACTCAGTTTACATTCCCTGGAATTGTGTATAAATGGGATCAGGCAGAGTGTGCTCTCTCTGTCTGGCTTCTTTAACCTGTAATAATTTTGTGAGTCATCATGCAATTGTGCTCATCAATGGTTTATCCCTTTTTATTGCTGAATAGCTTTCCATTGCCTGGGTCTAGCACAAATGTTTTTTCGTTTGTTTGTTTACAACTAAATGAATTACTTTCATAATTAGGAAAATGCCCATTTTTCTAAGTATACCCTGAGACTGAATCATATTGTTTGGGCATTGTTTGTCCTTCCCTCTCTGAAAGTTTGGAGGCAGTTTTCCAAGCCTGACACAGTGACTTTGAGGACAGCAATCTGGCAAGCCCAAAGGGGCCACAGCTGTCAGTTGTCCCTCTCCAAATGGGAGGCATGGCCCTGCCTTTGAATGCTTGTGCCCTCTGTCAGAGCTTTGACTCTGGTTTCGAGGAGACCAAGTACTGGTAACAGCACTATGAAGAAGTGCTGTTGTGCCTCTCCTCAGTCTGAGAGTTCAATGAAGCTTTGTTGAAGGCACTTGACCTCTTGTCACAAACCAGCATGGAATGTGTGGCTTTCATGCATCACAGGAGCCCTGGTGGTGCTGCTGTCCACCAGTAGCTGGCCAGTTGGGAAAGGGGACGCCCATCCTGCTGACCTCCTCTGCTCATTGTGTTTCTACCTTGAGCACCACTGTGCCGACTCCTTACCAAAACTGCCCACCTTGTGGAGATCCCAACTGACCAGAGAGCTGATGCCCCGGTGCCTAGCTGCCCTGCTCTGGGTGGCACCCTTTGCCTAGTGGGCACCTACCACTCAGGGGCTGCCACTCACCGTGCCCTTTCTTCTCTCTCAGGGCCACCCTGGGAGGGGTGTTGACCTACGGGCACCTGTGTCAGGGCCACCCTGGCTTCTTCTGAGGGAACAGCATGGTCAGGCACCTTTGTGAACCCCCAGTGGGCAGGAGAGGGAGGGGAGAGGCAGGACTTCTCTCTACCCAGCAGGGACTCCCATTTTTTTAAAGGTCCTTTGAAAGGAATGCAAACTGCCAGTAGGTCCTTCTGTGTGCTCTTAGAGTGACCATGGGCCAGGTGTCTGTAACCAGTGGGGCAGGCTTGGAGCAGAGGGTCGCTGGGAAGCGCCCATGGGCTCAGCCCAGGAATGCCTTCCCTGCACCACCGAGGGGTGATGGCTGACCTTAGCATTGGGGTGGAAAGGACCCTGCTGGGTCACACAGGGGGCCCTCCCTTGTGTCCAGAGGTGCCCAGGTGTGCCTTTTGTGCATGTTTATACTGGTGGGGCCCAGGTGCACATGGATGCAGTGCCACAGAGAGAGGGGAACCTTCGCGCGGGCAGCCCAGCTGCCTGCCTGGGGGAGGTTCAGAGGCTGCCTGGAGTCCCTTTCCCTGCTGCTGTTGACTGACTGGGTGACCGCGTGGTGCTGGAGAAGATGGGGAAGGAGACTGACTGCCGAAGTGGAAGGTCCTCTAGAGGCATTCCGGGGACACAGTTACCTGGGCACTTTCGCTCAACCTGTACCCGGACCAGCTTCCCAACTTGGTTTCATGGCTCCTGACCACCAGTGGGCCTGGGCCAGCTGGCTAGCCCCATGCTAGTCAGTGGATCACAGGGAACAATGAGATGACGGTAAAACCCTGCAACAGAGGCTATTTCTAAGCCTGTTTGCAGGGCATATATCCTTCCCGTTCTTCTTGAGGAGGAGGCAGGGGCTCCAAAGCTTAAGTAACCTCCCCAGGTGGTACTGCCAACTCCGAGCCCCTAAATTGTGTATTCTCTCCATCATGTCCTCTTAGGTCATTGCAGGGTCACTGGCCACAGGCCATGAGTCCACACAGCTTAGCTTATGCAATCCTGGAAACTGCCCTGCGAGGTAGATTTTGTTCTGATGGCTTATTCTAATTACTATGAGGTGCAGAGCCACCTACGCTGGTCAGTCTCTGTCCCTGAAGGCCACACTCTCCATGACTCCCTGGGTGCCCAGATCTGCCCTGTGATGGAGGGGTGATCCCTGGTTACTAAGGGGCTTGGTGTCAGGTGTCCATGTCTGACCCATGTTTCTGTGTCTGCTGCTTCTGATGCTTCCCCCGCAGTGCCCGAACTTCCGAACTTCCACCTTAGAATAACCGGTTCTGCAAACATCCCAAACACCGCAGGCCTCAGGCCTCAGACCTGTGTCCTCACTGCCCACGGGCTGCCAAATGGGTCCCTGGCAGACTGCCCACAGGACACTCTTTGCCCTCTCTCACCTCCTGGGAGAAGTGACTTCCCTGTCGCTCCCTGTCACCCAGAACTCTGTGTGTCCGTCCACTACAAGTCAAGGGCAGAAGTGTTCACCTCCCCACAGACTGAGATTTCCTGAGAGTAAAGTCTGTGCTTTGGTTCTGGGAATGTGCAGAAGAATGACATGTAATGTGTGTTCAGTAAATGGTTTCTAAATTAGGTTGAATTGAGCTTTTAGACCCAAATGTCCTCTGTTCTCTTCGGATCAAATGCCTTTTATGTTTGAAAACTCTGGCAACAGGGTGAGAATTTTTCACATGCCAGAATGGCAAAGGGTAATACAATTTAGTTTAACCCCAGATTTTAACTCCCTGATGCTGTGGCCAGATGTTTCAAGAAATGCATGGAGTTTGCAATTTGGGCCCATCTCTGACCAGCGTGACTTGGTTGAGGTGGTGAGAGGCCTTAGGTCTGCCTCCAGGTGCCACTGAGGTCCGATGGCCCTGGACTGACAGGTGCCAGACAGGCACCTTATGGCCTTTCTCCTGGGTGCTGCTTCTGGGCGCCTGAGAAACGAGTCGGCACATGTGTAGCGTGGGACTGTGTGGTGGCAAGAAGCCCAGAATTAGCTCAGCCATGTTTCAGCTAGGCTGCAGCGGGGAGGGGGCAGCTGTGCCAGGGGAGCTGAGAGGCAGGCAGCCCTAAGATGCAATGGGGGTGGGTTCTCGGGAACCACCACAGGCCTCAGGGCTGTTTTGTGCCTGGCACACACCCAGCTGCAGGTGTACAATGGGTCGAAGGAGCAGGCCTGTGCAACCGCAGCTTGTGAGATCCACATGCATCTGAGACAAATGTGAGAGCCAGACAGGCATGGCCAGGTCATCCTCAAGAAGCAAGTGGTGACACGCGTGGCATCTCCTCCTCACTCTTCATGTTGTGGCGCTCAGTGCCTTCACCTGCCATAGCACAACCAAGCAGGTGAGCCAGACTGAGCCCAAGCTGACCCACCACCAGTCAGCGCGGCCCACGCTGTGGCCTGGCATGCTTCCACTCTTTGCAAACTGCCTTTGTGTTCAAAGGAAGGGCATGGTGACCTTGGGTATTTTAATGAACTGGAAAACGCTCGGTCCTCCTTTGCCCCTTTTCATGCTCTCCCCAATGTCTGGCACAGGTATGCTGCCCGGGATGGCAAAGGTTGTCACCAAAAGAAACAGGGCAGCTAGAGCTCAGCACTCTAGCTGCATTGCTAGGTAGGGCAAAACACAGGGGTGGCCTTCATGCCTCCGGGGGGTGGGGAGGACCTGTTCTCCTGTCACCACCACATGAGTCATCAGGAGGAACAGTGAAATATTTAATCACGTGTGTTGTTCTAGACAAAACATTTTTAAAGGTTTTGATATGTGGTACGGGCACGTTCCTCTGTGGTTTTCCTGTTGCCATGTGGAACACACTCAAGCAGAGGGCTTGACATGCTTGGAATTGAAGAAAGAGATGGCATCTGAAGGTTTTCAGGTGGCCAGTTTTGAGGCTCAGTAGGTAATTTCTGCCTTGGAGTGACAGCCTTCCTTGGTCACCAGCATTTGGGTTCAGGAGATCACAGTGGGCTGGCTCTGATGTAGCTGGCTACCCTATTCCCCTTTTAAGCAGCTGCCTCCCTGCTTGTGCTGGCCCCAGTCTGGCCATGCCTATTGATATTGGACACAGGGTACCTCAGGTGGACCCAGCACACAAGGTGGGGCTCTCTGTGAGAGTCGAGAGCAGGGACCATGCCTCTGTCAGCTTTATCCCTCAGCGCCTGACCTAGTGCTGTGCATGTGGAGCACCAGGACCCCCAGTGAGTGCTATGGGCTCTCACCCTTTCCGCACCCCTCTGCTGGTGCCCAGGGCCACGCCCTGGGGCATTTGTGCGAAGGGTCTCACATCTGAGAACCTTTCCCTTTGAGTTCACCACCGGTTATTTAATGGTGAGCACATACTCTGCTGTCTCATTTGGGCCCCACATTGACTGTGAGGTGGGCAGTGTTCACAGGGGGCCTGAAGGACAGGGCACCTGAGGCCCAGAGATCAGGGGCCAGAAGCATGGACACAGGAGGCCTCCTACCTCAGTGCCTCACCCAGGTGCCTGACATTGTTCCACCAGGACATCCATCCAGTCCCACCCAGAACTTGGGGCACAGTGACCCCAGTGGTGAGCCTAACTGTGGATCTTGGGGCACGGGGAGGTCCAGAGACTTGGGGGGCACCTTCACTCTGACACCACCTGGCCTCCAGGCCACTCCTTGTTTGATGGGACCCGTCAGCATTGTGAGCCAGAGCTGACTCGGGTTCTGGGTGATCCACAGAGCAGCAATTTGGGGAGCAAGGAACTTGTCAGAATCCATTTTCTGAGAAGACGCTGCCTCTGATGCTCTTAAAAGGCATGTGGGGCACCCTGCCTGAGGGGCAGTTCTGGCCTACAGCCCCGCTGAGGTGAGCTGGGTCACTGCAATCTGCTTCCTGCATGTCGGGGCAGCTGGGAGGGTGGGGGGGATGGAGCAACTGGGGGTGATGCCAGCCCGGGGTGGGGAGCAGAATTCCTCCAGGAGAGATGTAGGGAGAGGGACACAGGAGGAAGCTGGTATCTGGCTGCTTGATGTTTTTTATTCAGCCGGAGGGTTGAGACTGCACAGAATGCAGCAATTTCCTCCTTCAAGATTAAATTACCCCTTTTCAGAAGCTTCCGGAGCCCTGCTACCTGTCCCTTTTGTTGTGCTCTTTGTTCAGCCATGTCTCTGGTCCTGTGCCACATCCCCAGTGGGCTCTGGACCTGGGGACAGGTGCTGTGAGACTACAGGTGGGTCAGGAGTGGGATTCTTCTGGCCGAAAGGGAACCAGGGAAAAAGAGCAGTTGGCCAGATGGCTTGGGGTGTGCCCAGAGCGGTGGGTGCCATGCTTCTGTTCCCCTGGGAGGAAGGCTGGGAGGCCTGGCATCAGATTTCAGTGGGCCTTGCAGGTCAGCAGCAGGGACATGCAGGTGGAGGCAATTGCATTTTGCATGGCCAGTGTTTGCTTGTGTCCTGCAGATGGACAGCTCAGTTTGCATTTTCAGATTTCATGAACCATGGTTTGATGGCGGTTGCTTGGGTCCAAATTCCATGGAAACATTTTTGTTCATTTAACAGGGATTTTCCATACCTGCCCACCTCTTCTTAAAAATTACAGTAGTTACATTGCACAGCTATTACATATAAACCGGAAGAAAGTAAAATCCCAAAATAATTTTATAAATAAAAAAGTACCCCTTGAGAAGCACTGAGAATCTGAAGCAGATATCGTAAGTGAAATTTTAAAATTTGCTACTGCTACCAAGGGCTCTGGAAAAGATGAATTTCATGGTGTTCTCTGTTCAGAAACCTTGCACAGAAATTGTGAGACAGCTCTCTGTTAATCTTCTAAATTTTCAGTGGCAGGTTCTCTCAGGAGTCTGAGGAGCAGGGTTTCTGAAGTTCTGATTCACTGTGTGAGGCTTAGTCAGGACACCTCAATGCTGCCTCCATTCTTAGAGTTTGCATCAGGCTCTTAAACATAGGGCTGCGGAGGACAAGAGCCAGGCAGTGGCCTTTGCCCATGTAGACCCCTAGACCTTTCAGATAAATCTGGCTAGTTGAACAAATGAATGTAGGGCCTCAGTCCAGGCTGAGAGAAGACAGGTGTGGTGCAAATGGAGTGAGTTTCTGTACATGTGGGATTTTCATGGCAGGTGCATGGCTCAGTCCCCTTCTGCTGTGCAGAGCATGGCTCCCAGAAGCCTCTGAATGCTGTTGCTGCAATGATGGAGGCAGTGTTGGAGCAGGAGGTTATTGGATCTGAAAGCCTCTTTGGAAACCTGAGCTGCAGTCTCTTGGCCAGGGCAGGTGGCGGCTTGTTCTAGGGAAAGGAGGGGATGGCTCCTCAGGTATTTACCTTCCTGACAGACACTCCCAGCAGTAGGGTGAGTCTGAGTTTGCATTTGGGTTTTTATTTGGGCTGATAAAATCTTTCTGTTTATTTACAAGCTGTTAGGTTGACAAGCCAGCCACCAGCTGTGGATAGGAGAAGCCATGTAGTTATCTAGCCGGGTGGTCAGGGAGGACTGCTGGCCTCCCCCTGCCCCCAGAACCCTATCAGCAGAGCCAGGGGTAGGCATTTGCTAGGAAATTAACTCCTGTCGGTGGGCTGGCTTGGTACGGCATTTGCACAAGAGACAGCATGTGACCCATTCCTGCCTCACAGCTAAGGATTTGGGATTGTCTAGAGGAGACTCTACTTGAGGGTGACCTCAGAGCTCTAGGCCACACACTTGGTTTCTGCTTTTGTGGCTGGTTTCCAAGATGAGATGGCCAGTGAGTCCAAAGGTTATAGCTTTCAACTGGGGACTGCCACCTCCTGCTACAGCTGTGGCTGGGTTTAGCCAGAAAAAAAAATGTGGGAGGGGCCCTCTTTCTCTAGTCTGCAAACCTCTGAGTCTCTGCCTGGTGTCAGAGCTGGACTTGTGTACCTGTGAGTTAATCTGAAGGTACGCATTTTACTTCTGATTTCCTGCCAGATTTGCACAGGTGTTTAATAAGTATCAAAACTAATTAGCATTTTCTCCATCAAGAAAAGCATCATCAGTCTCTTTTATGTGATCTTAACGTAGATAGTTTACTTTGCAATCTCTTCCACATAGCAACCAGTCACTTTTTAGAATGCAATCAGACTTCTGATCCCCGCCATGATGTGATGATAAATATTGGATTTACTCTCCTTTCCTAAAATATTATTATATTAGACAAAATGTATGAAGCAACTGTTTTCAAAAGTGGAACAATAGTCAGTGCAGGTCCGTGATCCAAACTGAAGTATGTGAGGCGAGCTCCACATTCATCCTGGCTTTCTGCTGGGGAGTGCCTTCAAAACTAAGGCCCAAGAAAGCAGACACTAAGAGAGAGCTGAGCAGAGGAAACAGATGAGAATTTGGAGGTGCTTATGCTACTGGAATTTGTGGAGCAGGGTTCTGAAGAGAAGGGTCTGAGCAGAGGAGGGACTTCAGAAATCTTTAAAGCATTCCCCTAGAATCTTGCTCACATAGTAAGCTGTGTTCACACAGGACAGACTCTTTGAGACTTGGCAGAAAATGGCTACTGGGGGTGCGGGAGTGGCGGGGCACAGCTAGTGAGCTGAACGGAGACACTGGAGGTCGCACAGCGTTGGGAAATTTAGAGTTCTAACCTGCCAGAGTGAACACCTTGAGCATTTACCTGAGACCACAGAAAGTCCACATCTTAGGAGTTGGGTTGCCCTAGTCTAGAGTAAGGGCCACACTAAACCCACTGTAACAAAATCTAAAAGTAAACCTCACTAGGATCAAGATGGTCTGCCAGTCAACTGACAGCCTGCCAGAATAAAGTGCAAGACTCTTTAAACAAAGTATTATCAGCAGTATCCAGCACATAATAAAAAAAAATCACTAGACGGGCAGGACAACGTGACCGATAACAAAGAGAAAAAGGTCAGTAGCTGCAAATCCATACAAACACAGTGAGTGAACAGATGGGAATTTCAGCGGAGGAGTGGAAACTTAAGAAATAACCAGATGAAAGTTCTAGAATGGAAAAATACATTTATCCGAAATGAAAAATTCACTCGGTGGATCAAACAGCAGTTTGGGCACTGTGGAAGAAAATATCAGCAAACTTGGAGACAGATAAGTACAAACCATTTAAACCAAGACACAGTGAAAAAAAAACTGAAAAAAAAAGGAACAGAGCCTCAGTGACTTGTGATTGGTAATATCAAGTAATCTAACATATGAGTAATTGGTGCTCTAGGAGAGAGATTGAAGCAGAAAAATATTTGAGAAAATTTCCCCAAGTTTGATGGGAAAAAAAAAATTCAACCTAAGGATTCCAGAACTTCAATGAACTCCAAGCAGGGTAACCTCAAAGAAAATCACATTTAGGCACACCATAATTAAATTGCTGAACACAAGAAATGAGTATAAAATATTAAAGCAGCCAGAGGAGAGAAAGCACATTACACGTAAGGGAAGAAAACTAAGGATATGAGTCACTTCTTACCAAAAACAATGCATACCAGAAGACAATGGGCCAGCATCTTTGAAAGTTCTGAAAAATATCTTTTAAAAATAAAGGCTAAACAAAAACATTTCAGATTGACAGAATTTGAGAGAAATTGTCCCCTGCAGACCTGCAATACAGGAATCATCAAAGGAAAGTGTTCAGCCTGAAGGGAGATGACACCATATAGAATATGGATCCATGTGAAGCAAGGGAAAGTGCCAGAAATGAGAAATGTGTGGCATCTACAAAAATTCATTTTCCCATTTTAAAATTTCTTTAAAAGGCAATTGATGGTTTAAGACAAAAATAATAGCAGTTTATTGTGGAATTTCTAATATTGTGGAATTTCTAATATTAGTAAAATGTGTGACAGAGGACAAGAGGAGGGTAAATGAAAGAATATAGACAATAGAGAAAAATTAGTGAAAATGAAAGTTGTTTTTTTAAAAGATGAATAAAATTGATAACCCGTGAAGAAGATTAATCGAGAAGAAAGAGGAAACCAAATTGTCAGCATCAAGAATGAAAGAGGGAATATTGCTATATAATTTATAGATATTAAAAGGATAATAATGAGGTATTAAGAACTACTTAGTGTCAAAAAATGGAATTAGTATATTCTTTGAAAGATAGAAATTATCAGAATTGCCACGAAATCTGAATAGTCCTAAATTTGTTATTTAAAATAATAAAATTTGTAATTAGAAAAAGTCCCACAAAGAAAACTCCAGGCCCAATGCTTACACTGGTGAATTTTAGAAAAAAAAAATAAGAAAGAAATAACATTAATCCTACACAAGCTCTTTCAAAGAGATGGAGAAAAGAGGAAACAGACAATTATCCCAAATAATTTTATGAGGCCAGCATAATGATGATTTAAAAAAAAATCACAATATTCCAAACAAACAGAGAGACACAAAAGCAATGAAATACCAGCGCGTTGACTATAGCAGTGCATAAAAAGGACAATGTTTAGTGGCCACATTGGCTTTATCCCAGGAATGCAAGGTTGGTTTAACATATGAAGTAATTTACTACATTCATTGAATAAACAAAAATTATATGATCTGTTTAGTAGCTGCAGAAAAAAATCATTTGACAGAACTCACAGCCTATTTATGATGAAAAACTCAAAATAAAAGGAAAATTCCCCAATCTGTTAAAGCACATCTCCAGCAACCCAGAGCCAAAGTCATTCTGAACTGAGCCACTGAATGTTCTCCACCTTGATCAAGAATAAGGTGAGGAAGTCTGCTTCCCTCTATATAGCACAGCACTGGAAGGCCCAGTCAGCTGCAATACGGGAACAAAAAAGAAATAAAAGGTACAAAGATTGGAAAGGAAGAAGTGAAATTATCTTTATTTGCAGAAGATGTAATTCTTAGTAATCTACGTAAATGCTACAAGAACTAAGAAGTAAATTTAGTGAGACCATAGGATATATGGTCAATATGCAAAAATTAATCATATTTCTATATGCTAGCAAGAGTAACTGGAAAATGAAATTGAAATATAAGTCACATGGTGCCAGCCCTTTGCTCAGAACTCTCTGATGGCATCTTGCTTCACTCAGAATATGATTGAGTCTTGTCTGTGTGTTATGAGGCCCTCTTATTGTGTACTGTCTCCACAACACCCAGCATGTCTCTGATCTCGTAGCTCCGCCGGCTCCCTCTTCCATGCCCAGGGCCTTTGCATTTGCTTTCCCCTGTGCCTTCATGCTCTTCCCCGCATACCCCACAGCTCACTCACTCTTTCAGTTGTCTGTTCAAGTGTCACACCTCATTTTGGGTTTAAAGCCCTCACCACCACTCTGGCATATTGGAAATCTGTTTGTTTATTGCCCCACTTCCCCCTTGGAACACAAGAACAAAGATGTTGTGTGTTGTTGTTTATGGCTGAATCTACAGTGCCTAGTGTGGTGCCTAGAACTGAGTGGTTGCCAATGCATATTTGTCTCATGGACGATGGGGAACAGGTTGTAGTGTCAATAGGGACAACACACCAAAATGTAAGTACATGCATGGTACACTCTTGAGTTTGCTTGTATCTTTTTTGAATATCTATGTAATTTTACTATGAAAGAAAATTCTGAATGAAAAGTGAGGTCTTGCCATGTCTTGAAGCAGGACAGGGCATATCCATAGGACACCAGTTGTTTGCATGACATGCTATCATTTGCAAAGTGCTTTTCTGGACACCACCACATTGGATCTGCATGGGGCCCAGAGATAGAGTGGGTGGGACAGCGACGACTCAGAGATCCAGTTACCTGCCTGCAGCTGTACAGACAAGCTGAGGTCCAGAGTCCGGGATTTCAGTCCCATGCTTCTTTCCACTGTGCCTGTGACGGAAACCAGGCCCTGTCACCTAGTTGTTGCATCACCACTCATGAGCAAGGCTGCCCCTCATGTCTGGTCTTCATGAGGGGAAGCCTTGTTCAATGTCCCTGTTTTGAGCACATGTGAAGGGGGTGGCAGGTGGAGCAAAAGAATTTTCCAGATTTTTGATATCTGTTTAGAAGGAGGATCTGGTAATGGAGGCTGGGCCAGCCCAGCATCAGTCACGGTCAGGTGTTTTCACTGAATGAAGAGGCCCAGTAAGGGCCCTGCTAGCCCTGGGATGGAGCAAGGGCCCCACAGACATGGGCCCTGAGGGCCTCCCACCCAGGGACTGTGCGGGGGGGGGGCTGTGGGTGTGACCTAGCTCTTGTCACATATGTCACCTTGAGCTGTGTGGGGACCAATGGGGAGAAATAAATGTGGTCTTTTTCTTCTCTGATTGAAATTCATGTCAGTAAACACGCATGGGTTTATCGCCAAATGAAAGGCTGGGCACATGTGCCATATCTCATCAGATCATCAAAATAGATGAGAAAATGCCTTCTCCATCTTCTCAGGTGAAGAAACAGGAAGAAATGACAACATGGCTTCCCCAAGATCCCTCTCCTGTGAGGTGGCATGTCTTGGACAAGTACCCAGGATTTCAAACTCCAAGTCAAGTGCTCTGGTAGGGGAGGGGGAGCTCCCACTGAGAGGCCCAGTAAGTTGAACAGATGGATTTTCTGCATATTCATATCTAGGAAAGGATGAGTGAAGGCAGATCCAGAACCAGGCAGGTGGTGCAAGTGAACTCCTGTGAGGCATGCGCAAGGAGGGGCACCTCCAGTCACTCTCTTTTGTGTTCAGTGTGCACTCTCTATGTGGCTCCTCACCTATTACAACACTCATGCCCTCTCTCTCTCTCTCTCTCTCTCTCTCTCTCTCTCTCTCTCTCTCTCTCCCTCCCTCCCTCCCTCCCTCCCTCCCTCTCTTTGGATCGCTTATCTGTTCTTACCAGGTTGGAGGCTCTCGCTCCACATGGAGTTTACAAGAGTTCAGAGTATCGCTGACATCTGTGATGACTGGCTAGGGCTCTCTTACTTGAGGCTGCAGCTCTGTTTTGCAGATGTCATTCTGGGCACCCAAGATCAGACAAGGGAGTGCCACCTGGCTAAGGGCCAGAAGAGCAGGACTTCTGAGCACAGCAGCCTTGCTTATCTCAGACCACACTTGCATGTGTGCCTGCACACACTCATGTGTGAGACAATACTGGAAAGAGTGGTTACTTCCTCATAACTTAGTGATGCATCAGAAATAGAAATTACTAACTTGCAGAGCAGTTATAGGGCAAGGCAAGTTAAGGGTGCTGAGCTTGTTCTCAGCATCTGAGGTTAATCAGAACACAGTGGTTTTCATCATTGATATAGTATTGCCTAAAAAAAAAAAAAGTATTCTGTGTTTCAAGCATTGGCAGTAGCTCTAGCTCCCTGCCCCCCATGGCTTCTTCCTACCTATGGGATTAGCATACAAGTGTGACATCCTCTCTTCAACTTCTGCTCCTTTGTTTCTGCCTTGGTGAGACTTTTTAAAGTAGGGGGAAAACAAAATGGGTTTTTAAATCTGGGAACTCTCTTAGAGAGGTGACCTGTGGACCAGGGTGTGTCCTCTGGATGAACAGGTGGCCATTGGGTAGAATGGCTGACCCCATGGGTTAGGGGGTGACTCAGGGTCCAGAGTTTAGGGAGGCAGGCCGTGGCAGGTCCCTATACCTGGTCCTCTCGTGTGCTTCTGCCCGGTGAGGATACCCCTATTTTGTGCAGGACCCTTGGCTCTGTAGACTTTTGCCTCCAGCTCAAGGGGTAAGCAGACCCTGGCAGTAACTAGGGACCCCTGACTCCCCAGCTCACTCAAAGCAGCTTCAAAAGCCCAGAGGCTGGTTTGTGAATTTACGACGGTGGTCATGTCTCCTCCAGAGACCAGATGGCTGCCTGCATCTGCCTCTTGGCACCCCACACTCAGGGAGCCCCAGATATCCATCAGATAGCTGGGCACAGACCCTCGATGAGTGGTCCCACTGCCTTAGCAGAGGGACTTTCTCTGGCTGTGAAGCAGGGTCTGTCACTTGCCTTCTCCCTGAATGTGACCCTGGGCCTTGTGGGCCAGAACAGGTGTGCAGGCTTCTGGGGACCCTTCATTATAGAGCTGGCAACACTCAGTAATGTGAGCCAGATGTGACACATCTGTTCTGGCTCTTTTGTCCCACCCGGGCTGCTTTTAACTCACATTTGCAAGTCACGTTTCAGGATTGGTGAGCCTCCAGGTGGCCCACTCCTCATCCCATTTGTTGACCTTTGTGACTTTATATGTAAGAGGGAGGACTTTTCTGACCATCCCAGTGTAGGGGTCTCTCCTTCCTCCAGAGCCTGACCTTTTTCAGTTGGCATCCACTCACATAATATCTCACCTCAATTTGTTCCTTGGCCCTTCCCATGTTCACATCTTCCTACTTGAACTAGCTCATGAGCTCTTTGTGAGGAGGGGCAGGCAGTACTTGATTCTGGCTCACACTGTTGAGCTTGGCATGTTCCCAGCAAACTGTCATTACACCTTGGTGACACTGGGTCACTCTCTGATGCCGCACACCCAGAAAGAGCTTGCCTGACTTTGCCCATTCTGGCCCCAGATTCTGGACTCTAATGAAGGAAATCTACCCCTAATGGCAACCAGAGTCTCTAGACCATGTCTTTTAGGAAGAGACAGCAGAATTCTCGTCAGCTGTGGGCCCTGGGGTCTGATGTGTGACGACTTTATGTGCAGCCCCATCACACACAGAGGAACATCCCAGATAAGATGCCCGGTGATGTGACATCAGCATGCGGCCTCCTGCACTGAGGCGTCTGCACTGGGTCAGGACCCCTAGGCCACATATGCCGGCTACTAGAGGTTCCACCCTGCCCTCCAGGGCTCTGAGCTCTGGAGTAGCAGGCCCTGGATGGTGCTCTCCCTATGCCCCATGAGCCGCATGGGTAGGATCGAGGTCCCCCTGATTGTGAGGGGTGGGCAGACCTTTGGTGGGAAGACAGCTTCCCACCCAAACCAAAAGCTTGTTTGTGTGGTCCCCGCAACATTCCTACTGCAGCAGAAGCTACAAGGCCTCCTGTTGGTCAGATGGTCACTGTTTATTGAACCCTTCCTGAGACCAGGTCCTGTGCCAACATGTCTTTATTTCATTCTCAAGCACCCTGAAGAGGTGGGGTCCCATTTCATAGATGAGAGTGAAGAGAGGCCATGAGAGCCCACAAGATGTGTCCGAGGTCACCATGCTCTCAGCGTCAGAGCCAAGATCAAAACTCAGGGCCTACAAAGCCCGTGCTTTTAAAGTCCTGCCGCCTGACCCCTTGACTTGCTGAGTGACTACCTGTCCTTAAACGAGGAGAGGAATGTGGTCCTTTCTGTGGAACTTAATTCTGTCACCCTCCAACTGCCACCATTGATCTATTACAGGTGCTAGAGGCAGTGGCTGGCTTCTTCTTTGACAAGACTGCGTCCTGGCAGCCCCCACTGGAGGTGAACCTGGGGACTCTGACCATGTCCTGTGGCTGTTTGCTCTGCCCAGGGAGGCTTTGGGAGGGGCTCAGACCTGTCCCTGGAGGGGCTCGGCCCTCACATCACTTTCAGTGCGACAGGATGAAACGAGTGTGTGTGGTTCTCTTGGGAGGCTGCTGTCCTCTGTACTTTATTGCACAGCCCACTTTTCTACCCCCACTCTGCCCCTATGGTGGACCTTCAGGCTCTGAGTCCTCCCTCTGCTCTCTGTCTCTCCTGGCTCTTGGAAAGCCAGGGGAGGGGGCACTGGGGAAATCATTGCTGGGCGGTTTTGTGGTCTAGCCCTGGACTCAGGGAAGAACCGGGCACCCCTCCGCCGAGCCTCCAGTCCGTACCCTGTGTTCTTGTTGGGCTGAGATTTTGTCACCACACATCCAGGGTCTCACCATCAGCCTCTCCATCATCAAGCCTGCATGGCTTCTCAACCTTCATTCTCACATTTCCATCTTAGCCACGTTTTTTTCTCCAGCCCAATGAGGCCAGTCCATGGGCTGGCCACATCTTGCCCTTTGCTTCCACTGCGCATGGTCAGGCTCTTCTCCATGCTTGCAGGGCCACAGGGCCACCCCTGCCCTATTCCTTCACCTGTACGAGCTTACCTATCCTTCAGCATTTGACTGCAGTCCCCACTCAAAATGTCCACAATGTGCCAGACCCAGAGTATTCTCAGCCCCTGGTCCAACCATTTGGCACCTGCTCATTTTCTGTCTTAAGGAACATTTTTCCTTTCTTCTGCAGACTTGATTAATTTACTACGTCTTCCTCTTCCATGAAACTACAAGGTTGTAGGCAAACTATTATATATTTTTGTCATTGGGTGAGCACCCAATATTTTGAGCCTTGAAAGACAGGATTAATGCCTTGTGGTTGAGAGATCACATGTCACCCTGGTGAGCTGTCCAGTAGCCAGCATTGCGCTACGTAGAGTTTTGCTAGGATTGGAGTCAGGACTGAATGGGCTGGCTTACGTGACGGAAGGTGAATTTAATGTTCTCTGCTATCTGCTATCACTACCTGGAGCACATATCACCTCTTCTTTACTCAGATCCCTCTTAGGCTCACTGAGATAGATATGTTTATGGCATCTCAGCTTTGGGAGGCCAGGTAGCCATGACTTGGCACAGGGTCCATGCAGTCACCACAAAGGACTAGATTTTAATTCATCCTGATTTGAGCCTCTGTCTTCCTCCTTTTGGAAAAAAAGGTGCCCTTTCTGGCAGAATTTAGCATATCCTTCTAGCTAAGAAAAAAAAAGGCATTGTTTTGTGTGAAATAGCCTTTTGCTGCCACATGCTTTGTGAGTACAGCGGTGGCATTTCTGTAACATTCAGCATTTACAGTCCACAGTAGTGGGATATGAGGCCTCCCCTTCCTGCCGGCTGTGGACAAGGTAGAAGCCACAGGCAGGTGCTGACAAGGCCTGGACCCAGGGAGGAGTCAAGCTCTCAGCCCCAGCCAGCCCATCTGAGTCAGGTGCATGTGCCCTGGGCCCAGACCACACTCACTGACCAGCTGAGAAGGCAGTAGGTGTGCTGGTTGGCCACTCTGGCACCTTTTCTAGTCTTTGTGATAATCACCATCTGAGCATCTCATTGGCCCTCATCACGTGACAACATGCTTTGATGCTTTTGTCGTGGGCACGTCCCCTCTCCCCCAGCATCTTAGGCAAGTGAGGTCTCTATTTTTAGATCACTTCCAGACACCCACATGTCACCCTTTGAGTGACTATTGATTGTTGAATTTTTTATGTGAAAAAAAAAGCAGTAAAACTCCAATAACCAGCAATAAAACTCCACATTTGAACCAAGTGGCCAGCAGAGAATTTCCTTCAGCTGATCCCATAGTCTTTGTATTTTGTTTTTTAGAGTTACTAAACCCTAATATAATCAATTCTTAATTAGTTATGTGTGCATTCACTATTTGAGGGATTATATGTTATGAATTGTAAATCCTATATTAGCTTCCTCAGGAGGCCTTACGGCTCCCTGACCCACCCCATTGATGGTGAAAGCTTGGTAAGCACTGTGATCTTAATGGAACCTAGCTACAGTGAGGGAGGTAAACCAGCTGAGGAAGCCTTACAACGAGCTCCTTCCTTGATTTGGAGATAATGTGGAACTGTCTACCTGAAGGTGTGCTGTGCACATGCAGGCACTCATCAGTGTTTGCCAAGTAGCTCATCAAATGACCACACCATCCAGAATAGCCCTGTAGCCCCAAATTCTGTGAATAGCTAAATATTTGATTGGTATGCCTTTCTTCTCCTCTCTCATTTTATAGGAATGGTAAGAAAAAACAGTAACCAAGGCTTAACTGTGTCTCCCAAGTTAGGTGTGTAAAGAATTAGAAGAAAGATTGATTTTTCTTTTTCACTGGGTTACATAGAGCATTCCTACTTTAGAGGTTAAAAGTGACAGCAAAAGTTATATCACATGGAGCCTTCAGGGCTTTTGTGTTTTATTAATCTATTTCCATAAAAGTCACTGATTTCCTGTGTACTCCCTGTTATGAATTTGGGTTGCTGCTACCAGGGCACCTGGGAGAGAGATGATTTCCTTGACATCCATGAAAGAGAAAATGTAAGTGATATGTCCGTGCCTGTGTGTTTGCTATCAAAAAGGTTCAAGGATCAAATTGCTATACACACAACAGATTGATGAATCTCAAAAGCATCATGCTTAGAGAAAGAAGTCGGTCTCAAAATGTTACATACGATACACTTCCATGTTTGTGACGTTCTCGAAAAGACATGGCTATGGTGATGGAGAAGAGATCAGTGGTTGCCAGGGGACGGGGGAAGGGAGTGAGTGACTGACTCTAAAGGAGCAGCAGGAGGTATGGTGTGAAGGGCCTTTGCTGTACTCTGGCTATGGTGTCTGTATATGGAATGCTGTACCACAAACAAGTCAGATTTATTGTGTGATAATCTCAAAATAAAAAAATACTGGAAGGGTAAGCAGTGCCTAGATTATACAGTCACTGACCACAGGTTCAGCCCGCCACCCACCCTACCCCACCCCACCCCACCCCCGCCTCAGGAAGTAGCTACCTCTGTGCTGAGAGGTCTAGAAACATCCCCAACTGGGGGCCCTCTTCCTTGTCATGAGTGTTATTCCATTGTTGGTTGTCAGGACGCCCCCAAAGTTACAGTCTGCTTTCCTCTGCTGCATAAAAAATTCTAGAGTTTACACCTCTGCTCCAGACTTACCACATAGGACATCTGTGGGGTGCAGGTTGGGGTAAATTTTTTTGGCCACTCTTAGGATTTCCTCTTGTAAGTGTTTATAGGGTTTATATGTAATTATTTCTATGAATGTGGGTGTTCATATGAAATTGATGAATTTAATATGGTTATTTATTTTCAGCTCCTGAAAATAATTCAGCTCCTGAAAATATTCTCCTGAAATATTTTCTTCTCTGAAAACATGCACGTGTCTAGAACTGTGGATACAACTTTGGGTCTCTGTCCCCAGCAAAGCTAAGTCTCTTGGCTTAGGGGAAACTCCGCCGTCTGCTAAGTTGCCTGAATTTGAAACTGAGGGTCCATCCTTGTTACCTCTTCCCAGCCCTGCTGTGGGCATGTGTCTTGTATGTTGTGCATCCTAAACAGCCCTCAAATTTGTTAATTTCGTATGAACACCCACATTCACAGAAACATTTACACATAAACCCTATAAATAATTACAAGAGGAAATCCTAAGAGCAGCCAAAAAAATTCACCCCAACTTGCTCCCCACAGATGTCCCACAGGGTAAGTCTGGAGCAGAGGTGCACATGCCAGAACTTTTCATGCAACCTTTTATGAACTTTTTATCCATTCCCCTCCATCCCTTGTCACCACCGCAGTCCCCAACCCCAACACCCAGCTCTACTCTTCAACCAAGAAGATTTCTCAACACTGGTATTTTATTTTAATTTTAAAAAATTATTTTATTAAATGTAATAGAGTGACATCAGTTAATAAGTATGTAAATTTTGGGTGTACAGTTCTGTGATACATCATCTGTATATTGCATTGTATGCTCATCACCCAAAGTCAGGTCTCCTTCCATCATCATATATTTGATCCCCTTCTCCCTCTTAATCCTACCCCCCTTTCCCTTCTAGTAACCACCACTGACACACACTCACATTTGATCATGTCATTCCCCTGATGAAAATTTTTCATGTTCTCGTTATCTTTAGAATAGCATCCGAACACCATAGCATGGCTTCATGTTCTGGATTCATCTGACTTTCCTCTGCTATTGCTCTTGGTGAGTCCAACACTCACACTTACAGCCTGGGAGAGGTTCTGTTCACCCTCTTGGTCTTTGCAGACTGCTGTCCCCTACACGTGGCACCGACCACATGCAGTACCTGTATGGCATTTGTTGTATCCATCTGTCCACCCTCAGCCTCAATCTCTCTTTCTGAGGCTCTGAACATAGAACACCTTTCCCCAAACCGTGTCTCTGCCTGTTTCTTCCCATTCTAGAGACTTCCCTCCCTCCTCACAGTATTTGGGGTGCTGAGGTATGTTTTGTTGCTGTTTCACGGTTCTAATTACCACAGAAAAGCTCCCCAAGTTGGCCACCCCTCTTGCTAGCCACCCCCACCCTGAGTGTCCTGTAGCTGAGTGAGGTATGAAGATGTGGGCGGAGGGCTTTCTCTCTTTCCTCCTTCTTTTTCCCCAACACCTAGAAAGATAGATTTTGACTTGCAAAACGGTGTCTTGAATCAAACTTTGAGCACACGTGGTAACCGGAACCTATGACAGGTTGAAAGGCTCCACTGTTTGTGGCTTGTCCCAAGGCTGTAGCCAGAAGCAACTATGTCCAGGTGACTGGGAATCTAGGCTGGGTCAGCACCCTGCCCAAGCAGGTCCCTGTAGCCCCCCTGAGCAGTGGGTAGAGGGTGGGGGGCGCTGAGCCTCATGTGCAGGGCTGGCTTGGCCATCTCTGAAGTTGTGCCCGGTGCTAAACTGAGCCAGCCTGCTTGCCTGGTCCTAGGTTCCCTTGGGGAACTTCTGCCTTGCATCTCACAACTATTGAGACTACCAGTGGTAAGGGCCACAGAGCAAACAAGCTCTGCTGGCTTTACAATTGTGCCAGGGCCAAGGGAACCTACCTTTACATGTCCTATGGGGTCGGGGAGGCCCTCCAGATAAAGGAAAAAAACCCTCAAAAAAACAAAAACAAGGATTGCATGGTGTACAAGAAACAATGGCAACGATGGGCAATGATGACCCAGAAGAAGTGAGGAAAGTGGGAGAAACGTGGAATGCTTTGACAGGCCCTGACCCTTGAAAGGTTCTCAGGTCCTTGGGATATAGCTGAACTTTTTAATACGAATCTGTGGGGAACATACATGCTTGTTTATACGTGCTCGTTTATCTGTATATGCCTCTATTTCTATAGAATAAATTCCAGGAAGTGAAATTACTGTGTCATAGGATTGATACATGTAAGATTTTGGTAGCAACTGCCAAATGGCTGTCCAAAAAGGTGTATCATTTTTAACTCTTACCAGCAGCCCATTTCTCATACTCTGCCAATGATAAAGAGTATCTACCTTAAAAATTTTCCAGCAGTTTAATGTTAACATCTGGTTATTAGTGGGGTCGACCTTTTTTTATATGCTTACTGGCTGTTCCTATCATGTGATTGAATTGTTTTTACATATTCTTCTCGCACTTGAATTATTTGCATTTTTTGTGTTCCTTTATTAAAGCTCTATATAAATCAAGGATACACACACACACACACACACACACATACACACACATATATCTCCATACATATATATATACACATACATATATATATTCTTTCTTATATATAGTACATATTTTCTCCTAGCTTCACTCATGTCTTTCAACTTTATTGAAAGTTTTCACAGTGTAGAAAAGATTTGGAAGACATGAAATAGAAAGGCACCTACTTTTACGCTGAAAAAAAAGGACAAGGTTATGATTCACATACAAAAAAATCCAGGAATTTCATTGTTATAACTGTGCTAGATGACTTTTGCTTTTCTCCATACATTTTATATAATTGAGACATAATTCACATATATCAAAATAAGGTTGTGAACCATCACCACAATCTAATTCTAGAATATTTTCACCACCCCCAAAGAAACTACATATCCATCAGTGGTCTTATTATAGAATCTACCAGTGAAGCCATCTAGTACTGAGATTTCCTTTGTGGAGGGTTTCAAAATTCCTAATTCAACAGTATTCCTTTACAATTGTTCTTATTTATGTAAGGTCATTCCTAATGTCCTCTCTTTCACTCTTGATTTTAGTAATTGCATCATTTTTTCCATTTTTGTTGAACTTTTCAAAGAACCAACTTTTGGTTCTGTTAATTTTCTTCATTGTTTTTCTATTCTCAATTTTGTTAATTTCTTCTCTAATCTTTATCATTATTTTTAACATCTGAATTGCTTTCAGTTTAGTTTGCTGTTTTTTTGATTTCTTAAGGTGGAACATTGGAGATCTTTAACATAGGCATTTATAGCTATAAATCTCCTTGTACACACTGCTTTAGCTGCATTCTGTAAGTTTTTGTTTTTATTAATCTCAAAGTATTTTCTGATGTTTTTGCGATTTCTTCTTTGACCCATTGGTTACTTAGAAGCATGTTATTTAATTTTCACATATTTGCAAATTTCCCAAATTTCCTTCTGTTGATTTCTAATTTAACTCTATTTTGTTTGGAGAACATACTTTGTATGATTTTAATCTTTCAAAATGTACTGGGACTGTTTTATGGCCCAGCAAATGCTCTACCATGGAGAATGTTCCATGTGCCCTTGAGAAAAATGTGGATGAATGTTCTATAGACGTCTGTTAGGTCTAGCTAGTTTATCATGTTGTCCAAGTCTTCTATTTTCTTGTTGATCTCTCAACTAGTTGTTCTGTAGTTATTAAAGGGGGACATTGGAGACTTCATCTATTACTCCCTTATTTCTTCCTTCGATTCCGTCGGTTCTGATTCATGTATTTTGGGGCTCTGTTATTAGGTGCATATATGTCTATCATCGTTAAATCTTGACTGATCAACCCTATTATCATTATGCAGTTTCTCACTTTGTCTCTAGTAATGTTCATCTTGAGTTCTGTTTTGCCTGATGTTGGTATAGCCACAGCACCTCTGTTTTGATTGCCGTTTGCATGGCATAACTTTTTCTACCCTTTTACTTTCAAGCTATTCATGTCTTTGAATTTAAAGTGTGACTCTTGTTGATAGCAGATCATTGAAACATTTAAAAACATCTGTTCTGTCAGTCTCTGCCTTTTATTTGGGATGTTTAAAACATTTTCATTTAATGCAATTACTAATAAGGTAGGATTTACATTTGCCAGTTTGTTCTTTGGTTTCTGTATGTCTTATGCCTTTTTTTATTCCTTTTTTCTCCGTTGCCGCCTTCCTTTTGTGTTCAATAGATGTTTTCAAGTGTACCATTTTAATTCCCTTGTTATTTCTTTAACTTTTTTAAAAAATTATTTTCTTAGTAGTTGCCCCTTGAGGATTGTAATGTACATCTTAATTTGTACCAATCTAGTTTGTATTCATACCAACTTAAAAATTTTACTCTCATATAACTCCAGTCCATCTCTCTTTTTCTGTGCCATTATTGTCACACAAATTAGATCTTTATATGCTATATGCTCATCAAAACAGATTTGTAGTTATTGCTTTAAATAACTTTTTTTAAATTAGAAGGAAAAAAGTTACAAACAATAATACATTCATACTGTCTTTTATATTCACCCATGCAATTACCTTTAGTGGGACTCTATTTTTTCATGTGTGGATCTGAGATATTGTCTTGTTCCCATTTGTTCCTGTCAGTATATCTTGTAGGGCAGGTTTGCTAGTGACAGTTTTTCTCAGTTTTTGTTTATCTAAGAATGTCTCCCCCCCCTTTTTAATTCCCCCACACACACTTCCACCCCTAACCTATAATGTTTCCATCTCCCCTTAAGAACTGGATCTCTGAATGCGGGGGTGTCTCCAAGCACTCATGGCATGTACCTGGCACCCCCGACACACTCAGGGGGCCTGGTGCACCCAGGGTATGGTCCGTGGCTCCACTTAGGGCACAAACCCAAGACCTTCTGCATATAAAGCAGACATGCTAACCACTACACTATGGAGCCACCCCCTGGAAATGTCTTAATTGTCTTATTTTCCCCTAATTTAAAAAAAAATTAAGGTGAAATTCATAAACATAAAATTAACCTTTTTTTAAGTGGACAATTTTGTAGCTTTATAGCACATTCACACTGTTGTGCAACTACCACCTCTATCTAGGTCCAAAACATTATTTTCACCCCAAAAGTAAACTCTGTCTGCACCTATTAAGCAGTGGCTCCCCTTCTTTTGTTGCTGAAGGATAGCTTTGCTGGATCTAGTGGTCTTCATCCACAGCCTTCCTATCAGCACTTTAAACAGTTCATTCCACTGCCTTCCAGTGTTCATGGCTGCTGATGAGAAACCGGCTGTCAGTCTTGTTGAGGCTCCTTGGTTGGTACCCAGACCCTTCTCTCTTGCTGCTTTCAAGACTTTCTCTTTGTTTTTGACTTCAAGTGTTTCATTATGATGTGTCTAGGTGTGAATCTCTGAGTTTATCCTACATGGAGTTCGTTGAGCTTCTTGGTTGACTTGCTTAATGTTTTCCTCAAATTTTGGAAGTATACAGCTGTTAGTTCTTCAGATATTCCTTCTGCACAATTCTTTT
Source organism: Eonycteris spelaea (assembly GCA_003508835.1). Taxonomy (NCBI): domain Eukaryota; kingdom Metazoa; phylum Chordata; class Mammalia; order Chiroptera; family Pteropodidae; genus Eonycteris; species Eonycteris spelaea. The sequence goes on from PUFA01000424.1 coordinate 69,255, forward strand.
CTCCCCTTTAGAGACTCTGAATATGGGTATTTATGCTCAAGGGTGTCCTACAGTTCTTTGAGGCTCTCCTCATTGTATTTGTTTTTGTTTCTCAGACTGGTTAATCTCAATTAACATGCTTCAAGTTCATTAAATCTTACTTCTGTTAGCTCAGATTCATTATTGAGCCCCTCTAGTGATTTAAGTTTTTTTTCCAGTTATTATACTTTTCAACTCCAGAATTTCTATTTGGTTCTCTTTTATAATTTCCTTCTCTTTATTCATATTTTGTATTTGGTGAGACATCATTCTCCTACTTTTCTTTATACATGGTTTCTTTGAACATATTTAAAATAATTGCTCCTCTTTTAACTTGTCTAGTAAGTCCAACATCTGGGCTTCCTGTGTATGGATCATGGTTTATGTTTCTTTGTCTTGTAATTTTTTTGTTGAACATTAAAACATATCTAATGTAGCAACTTGGGATATTAGATCATATCCTGCTCCCAGCATTCGTTGTTGTTTGTTATTGACTTTAGTGAACTAAGTGTCCAGTGATGACTTTGCTTAATTAGCTTAATAACCTGCTCACGATTGGCTAGAGACTTTCTTAAACATTGGTAACCAGTAGTCCTATCTGTTTGCGCTGAGGGGCCCTGTGTGTTGGGGATACTCCTTTAACACTTGGCTGGGCATTTGTCAGCTCCTTCAAAACACTCACTTCTCACTTACACAGAGCCTCGGGGTCAGTTGGAGGTGAGAGTGTAGGGCATCCTTGAGTCTTTACAGAGTGTACATGTTTCTAGATTCCCGGTAATATACTGGGCTTTTCCTTTTGAGCATTTTACTTAGTCAGCAGCTGTTTGCTCCAGCTGTCATCCCCTGCCTCAGTGAAGTTAAATATTTGCCTTTAATAGTTTTCAATAAACATCTCAGTGGGAGGACAGGTCTCTTTATATGAGGTGACCTCTGGCTCTGTTTAGAGTGGGCTTTCCCCGCTCACTCTTGGGGTTCCTGGGGAACCACCAGACAGGTCAGGTCATGGCAGTTCTCTGGGAGGGGTGCTTTGAGGAAGCTCCAGCCCAGTCTCCAACCTTTGGTGGCTGCCGGGCTGCTGATGTACACAGTAATCATGACTCTGTCAGTTTTCTGTTGTCACAGAGCTCACTGTTCCTACCGCGATTCAGCCACTTCTCTTGAGTTAACCTCCATGGAGTGCTGTGCACACCTTTGGTTGATGTCCAGAGTTCTGACAAAGTCAACGCTGACTATTTTTGTTGTTGTTGCCAGTTTTCTCGTGTTTACAGAGGGGAGATTTGGGTGGGGAGTAGGGGGATGTCCTTAGCCACAGTTTTTGCTGATGTCACTTTTGATTTTGGTTTTATTATTAAAAGTGTTTCGAATCCCATTGTATGTTTGGCATCATCATGTTTTATTAGTTAAGAAACCTATTTTGCCACTAATTCACTGTGTCCCCAAGCAAATGACAGACTCTAACAGCCACTATTCCATTGCTTGAAAATGGTGGGTTGCTAAGTGAGAGCTCCAGTTTTTACCACCTCTGAAATCCTGAGCTTCTAAAGGCCACATTTTCATCTGCATTTTCAATTCTTCCTTATGCAGCATTACTGTGTTAATTTTTAAAACTTCTTACTATACCCAAACAATCACATTTTTGTGATAATTACTTCATTCTGAATTGTAAACATTCTTCCAGTAACATCACTATGGTGCTTGGCTGTTATTTATTACTGGTGAGAAACTTTGAAAATGCAGTTGCTATGTATTTTACAATAATTTTTTTTTAATGGAGTCACTTTTCTCAGCAATATTTTCCCTTGGTATAGTAGTTCCTGAGCACAAAATTGAAAAAGAAGCCTTTAAACTGGCCATAGGATAGGGTAATGGTGTCAGGTCCGGAGGTAAGATGCCGTATCACCTGGGCTACACATCTTATGCCCACCTTGATGGTGCAGAATTGACCCAGTGGCAGATTTTGGTTCCTGTCTTGACTGTGTCACCTCCATAAGCTGCAGTTTCTACACTGGCCTCCAGCTTCCTTCTGACAGTCCTGCATTGCAGATGCCTGGTTGCCATGGACACGTACATCCTCCCCACACTTCTGCTTTTTGTGCCAGCTGCCTCTCACTGTCCTTGTGAGGTGATGCCCACTCAATCAATGGTCACTTGTCCTGGGTTCAAGAAAGGGGCCCAGAGCCTGGAACCACTCTCTGGAAGGCCCAGATTCATCCTCCTGTTTTTTAGGTGCCTGCAGGTTCCCTCTCTCAATGGAATTGGGGCCAGGTGGTAGTGATGCCTGGTGGTGTGGCCAGGCAGACTGGCTTTCTGTCACCATGGAAGAGGGTGGGCTTCAGGTCCAACTCCACCATCTAACTCTTTTCCCACCTGCTTCCGGCCCTGCCTGTTTCTTTGCTGAAGACCTGCGCACAGAGGCTGTGATCAGTCACGGGCTCCATCTGTCCACTGCTATGCCCTGTCCCTCTGTGCTAAGTCCCCCTCCTAGCTCTATGGGCTGTGCAGTAATTTGCTGCTGATCTAGGCTTTCTCAAACTCAGTGCTGCTCTTCCTGACAGGAAGGGACAGATGTTCCTGGCAGGAATGGGCAGGTTTGCTGTGTGTTCCCAGGGCCTCCTTAGCACCAGTTTCTACCACACAGATTGCTCGCTCCCTCTGCTGGCCTGCATCTCCAGGTGAACCAGGCATCTGTGGATTCGCTGCCTGACCTCCCAGCACAGGCTGCTCCCCAGCCACACATGGTCTCTTGTGGGCGGCACTAGTTCCAGTTCTCAGTGAGCTTGATAGGGGACAGCCAGAGCAGGCCTTGTGTGGAGGTGGTGTGGGTGCGTGCCTATGTGCTGCGTTCTCAGAGATGCCAAAAATAGTGGTGAGCCATGAGCCCTGCCATCACTCCCTCCTTCCTTATGAATTATGTCATCTCATTTGGCCCTTCACAGCTGCCTGCATGATAGGCCCTGTGATGGGTGAGGCTCAGCTGGTAAACCACAACCAGGACTCCAGTGCAGAGAAGGACGTGGAGCTCTTTCTGCTCTACCCAGGCCCAGGTGTGTCCTCCTATTTGGATGTAGAATGTTGTCCCTTCTGGTAGGTGGCACAGGTCATGCCTTGTGTTAGTGTTATACAAACATGCTCTTTCCAAGGTGGCATGGGACCAGTGGGACAGCGTGCTGCCTGTCGCCTCTCATCAAGTGCCTGCCATGAGCTGAGCCAGGAGCAGGTGTTAGGCCACCAGTGTAGGCACCTGAGAAACAACTCGGTTTTCATTCCTCTGAGAGCCGCCAGCGGTACCTGACCACCCGTCTAACCTCAGCCTTTGTGGTGTTCCTTCCAGCCCTCAGCACCCAGTGGGCTACACCTCGGCTTAGGGAGGGGGACTGTGGCGCTTGGGATCTAGATGGGAGGGATGCTGCTGGCCCTCAGTGCCATCTGTCCCCCCCCCGCCTGCACCATTGCTCTGGGTTGGAGTTCAGTCTTCCCTTATTGTGGTCCCTGTGGGTTTGGAACATGCCCCACCCTAGGCCACCCCTGAAGCACTGGGTCATTCTGCTGCTCCGCTCCCACTGGGGCCCAGGATGCCAGGCGACACATCTGAGGCTGGCTTTCCTAAGCTCCCCTTGCAGCTCTTTCCACACAAGGATCTCACTGCCACTACCTGGCTCTACCTGGGCTGTCTCATCCTCAGGCCTTGCCCTTATCCTCTGTCCTGGTATTTCCCACCTGATAGAAGAATCAGGGCCATCGGGACACAACGGGCACCTATAGGGAATGGCTCTAGACCTGGAATTTGCTTGTTACCAAGCTGTTCAATGGCGACTGTGATACCAGGGGGCTGTGCCTCTGCCTCACGTAAAACTGCAGTGAACACACTCTTCCCTCACTGATCCCTACCATGTCATTTGTTGCAGTCTGTCCTGGGTGCAGCTGTCCTGAACACTTACCAAACCCCTCATCCTGTGGGTCTAAAAATAGGAACAAACAAAGCGTGTCCAGGCAGCTCCAGAGGTTCAAATGGTTTGACTTCACTCATCCAGCCTCTGTGTGCTCAAGGAGTTAGTTGGGACCCTTTCTTTTGCAAATAAGACCCACAAAGACTTGTTTGGCTTTTAAAAACCAGAAACAGACTTTGTGGCTCAGGTAACTGGAAAGTCATGGAGTGCTAATTTCAGGAACAGCTGTATCCAGGACTCTAAACAGGCCCCCAGCAGCATTTGCTTCTTTCCTCTCTGGACTCAATCCTTCGAGACCCAACAGCACCACATCAATTCACATGGGGTATGTTCCTGCAGGTGGCCCAGTTGAGGGCTCAGCTACATGAGGGTCACACTCAGAGGTCTTGACATGCCCCCTAGCTGTGGTTCTCTACAATTGGTACATTCTGAAATCACCTGGGTCCCACTGCCAGCCATTGGGCTGAGCATGACCTGAGTATCCAGAGTGTGAAAAGCTCCCCAGGTGATTCTAACGTGCAACCAGGGTAGAGAACGACTGATCGAAAAGAAGAAATTCTTCTTGAACTTGGACAGTTGGTAGAGTCACCTGGGGACCCTACTCCAGCGCAATTCTAAGACCAAGGTCTGGATGGAGCCTGAGAGTCTAAACCTCTGACCAGCTCCAAGGTGATGCTGAGGAGCTGGTCCTCGGACTGCACTTCGAGTGCCAGGGGACCTAGTGTTCTGTCCATGAGACCTCCAAACATTCCCTGGCAGGTGGGCACATCAGCCTGTACCAGCACTGGCTGTTTGTCATGGACTCCACCCCACCGGCTGCCTTGGGTAGTAGGCAAAGCCACAGTCTCCCCAGACACAGCTGCATTCAGTTTTCAAGCAGGTGCCAAGGCTGCCCCATGTGATGTGTTGGCTGTGAAGCCATTAGGATCCCAAGAACAGCACTGACAGCTGCCCTGAGGGTGAGATGCAGGTTCTCCAGTCAGTCTACCTCTCAGCACCTCAAACTACTCAACAGAGCACTCAGCGAGCTTTTCTCCCACAGGGCAGAGTCCGTAGGGCAGAGGCTTCCTCCTTTGCACATGGGCGGGGGTATTAGACTTGGCCACACAGTCACCTGACACAGGTGCAGTGAGAGAGCATGAGCTGGGGGGTCAGAGCCCAGCATAACAAAGTGTCTGTCACACACTTGGTGCTGCTGTTCTTGGTGGCTTCTCACTGCAGCACCCTTACCTTTGGAGAGAAATTTGGGAAGATAGCCTCCTGGCTGTGTGCCCATCGACCTTGCTGCCAGAGAAATCCTTTTACTCCTGCAGGAACATGGGTCCCCTAGCTCCTGGGCTCACAGATGTTAAGAGACCTCAGACCTCAACCTCCACCCCACCCTGTGCCTCCTGCTATTACTGACTGCCACCTGGTGACCCTGCGTCTTTGTTAGCAACCCAGAGTTGCCTGGCTTGGATGAAGCACTTGTCATATTCAACTAGGTTAACATTTAAAGAGTAAATGGTATGAAATAGTTACAGCAGTTGCTGGCATGTGGTCAGCTGCCATCACCATCATGCTTTGGCTTCCTAGAAAGTAAAGTTGGAGAGACCCCTGGTGTCCTTTGTTCATGGGATCTGGCCTGGACAACATGGCCTGCCTCCCTCTGTTCACTGTCATACATGTCAGTCAACTAAGGAATTCATGTGGTGCCCCCTTAATGACTGTCACTGTACCCAGTGCTGTGTTCACAGCCGACCCTGGCCAGCAGGAGGAGCACGTGGTTTATATGTTGTGCTGTTTTCCTCACTGTGCATTTAGTAAGCACCTCCTTTACACTTGGCCCCCTGGGATATACAGTAGTAGTCAAATTCACTGCTGCTCTCAGATTTCAGAGTCTAATGAGGAGGCCGGCTATGACCCACGAGCCAATACGGAAGTTATTAAGTGCTAAACAGTGTGGGCATCTATGTGTTATGCCTACCTCCACAGAGCTATTTAAGAAAGTGGGGACCTGCTGCTTTTTAAAATCTTTAAAGTACAGAGAGGCTGGAATAACTTGGAATCTTAGGTGTCTTCACATAAGCAGCCAAATGCATGTTCATATTGCTCCATGTCCTCACTCTCCAAATGTGATGTCTCCAAATTACAAAATAGGAAGATATTTGTGTCAAACCAGCCCGCCCCCACGTCTGAATCACACAGGAGCAATTTGTCAGAGAATCTTACCAAATGGCGCAAATAAAACCACCCATCGGAGAACAGTTATTTCCTTAGACGTTCCAAAAAAAGTCAATAAAGCAAATGATCTTAGTAAAAGTGATTATGGGCACATTTCCTAATGAACACTGCCCTTGCATTGTCTAAGCATAGGTGACAAGGCTCACTCATTTCTAAGAATAACATGATGGGCAGACAGGGCTCAGGGAAGGGATGCAGGGTGCCCAGCAAGTTCGGAGACTGCTCAGGGCCAGTGTGCAGGTAGAAGTAGCTGATATGTGTGGATGAGGCAAAGGGCAAGCATTCCTGCAGGTGTATCAGGCGAGGCTGCATGTGGTGCGGCTGGCGGGAGGCAGGGTTCTACAGCAGTATTACCATTGCTGCTGCTTTTTTCTGGCTCACAAACAAGAAGTACGTCTAGAACTAGACTTTGAAAATATATCTTCCATATATGTTGTTCTCAGCTCAAACGTGTCTTTTTCATGCGTTGGCCAACTAAAACTTCTTTCCAGGAAAAGAAGTTGGTGCCAATTGTTGAGACCTTTATTTTTCAGAAGTCATATAATAAACTTAGATACCAGAGTCCAAACCAGTCACATCAGAGTTGAGACTGAGACCCAGAGATGGAAGTGATTTGTCCCAAGTCCCTCAGCTGGTTAGTAGCTGGTTAGTGGTAGAGCCCAGGCTAAAACCCAGTTTTGTAGATTTATTGCTGTTTCTACCAATAGTGTCAGCAGGCTTCCAGCTAAATGCTGCTCCAAGTATCTGGCAGAAGCTGCCTGGAGTACTGTGCGGTGAGCAATTTGAGAATGAGGCTATGGTTGGTTACTGATGTCTGCTAAGGGCAAGTGATGGGAGAGTGGCAGCAAGTGTGCCGTTCTGCCTTAACTCTCCTTGTGGTGATGAAAATGAAGCGTCTGAAAAAGCAGAAACTGCCTGAGGTTTAAAAACCAGACTTCCGATACCTTTATTTAAATCAATATCCATTTATATGCTCTCAGCGGGATGAACACATAGCCTGGCCCCTACTAAACTCAGTCTCAGGATAGAAGCTAGATTCAGTAAGGAATGTCACCAGCTTGTAATGGAATGGGAAACACGTGAAAAGTAATTTAACAGTGGACTTACATTCTGCAGTGCATATGTTCTAATTGCCTAAATAAATTTTTTAAGTTAACTTTAAATGAAAACTAAGTTAATACCTTTTTAATTACTGAACTATTAAGGTGATTTCAGACCTGTAAAGGCATTAAAATAATATTACGTGTATTTTTACTTAATTAAAACAACAACAACAACAACAAAGGCAAACAAGCATGACCAGAATTTGCTTTCAATATTTTACAGTTCCTTCACATCTTCAAATCTGGTTCAAAACCTGAATATTCTCCTGGGTCAGGCAGATCGCCGACTTTTGCTTTGCTTTCAAGTACAGGAAGCTGGCTTGTAGGCTTGAGCTTAACCCAGGGTCAAGCTGGCTGAGAGGTGACCAAGGCAGGCAGGCCACATTCGTGTAGTGACAAACTGAATTGTGTGCCCTTGAGGGCAGATCCCTAGCAACTGCAGCGTCTCTGTAACCAGATCTCCAAAACACAAGCCTACTAGGGGTGAGTGTGTAATTCTGCCTGGTGCCTGGCATGTTTGTTTTTTCATAAATGCAGGTACTTGCTCTGTGTGGCACTGCTTTGTTTCTGTCCTCAGTGCCATGGCTCATCTCTTTAGTCTCCTGCAGTGTGTCATTTCCCAGTGATTCTCGATACTCTGTGTTGAATCCTTTATGTCTCTGTGTGTTAGGGCACACTGTCCTTGAGCACAACTCTGCCCAGGGCCACAGCTGAGAGAATGCTGGGCTCACGGTCTGCTCTCCCAGTAGTGCTGTGTTCTCTCGCGCCCTCTCCCTGCCAACCGGGACCTTCCCCTCTTCCCTCTGTCAGAGGTAGAGGTACCACAGTTAGCAGCAGTTGACCGATATCAGTTACCATCTGAGGAGCACAGCGCCTGAGATGGCAAAGCCAGGAATGACTGGTCCTGGGCCACATGTGGGACTGTGTCTTGTGTGAAGAGAAGGGAACTAGGAGTTTGGAGGCCAGGCATCTAGTTGTGCCTTTGCCACTAACTGGCCATGAATCTGAGCGAGCAGACTAGTCTGTCTCTGCCTCTGTGTCTGCACCTGCCGACAGAAAGACTAGACCTCTTTCTCTCCTGTGACTTGTGCTGTGAGTGGCCTGGGGGCCGTGCCTGCCCCTGGTGGTGAGGCACATAAGTTAGGCAGCTGCTTAGAGTGAGAGGCACTCCAGGGAACATTGTTGTTGGTGTTCCTGCTTGTGTGGTTTGGTCTCAGAAGATGCTGATTACTCAAACCGGGTTTGCCCCATCATGTAAGGGGTCGAGATGAAGAACAAGGCATCTAACCAGTCCCGGGAGCAGACTGAAATTGGGTACCTTGACATCCTCCCAGGTGCCTGAGGGACAGTTAATTGCCTTAATGGGCAGAGGGTCTGAGTCAGTGACCCCTGTTAAAGCAGCACTAAAGAGCAGACAGGATGAGCCTTTCTTTATAGAAAATGCCAGCATCTCTGCCACCTCTAAAAGTGGGGTGATGGGGTGACAGCTGGCGACAACAATATGCTGACCCGAGACCAGAGCAGAGGGCACCACCAGATGCACCAGCACTTGCCCACGGAGCCCTGCAGTCACTGGTTCATTTCCTCAGTGACCAGTTGCAAATGGCCTGAGGAGGAGTGACTTCTGCCCACAGCCTGTGCAGAGCCGCCCTGGCATTTCATTGTAGTGTTTCCACGGGGTTATGCCCAGCTGGAAAGACCTTGAAACACTCTTGCTGTGGCAGCGTGATTTACAACTGCTTCCCCCCACTTTTTTTAAATTGGTTTTATTGGCTAAATATCAGGGTAACTCATGATGGCCATTGGGCTCTTTATACCATCACTTTGGGATATTAACAAGAAAAAGACAAATCCATAGCACCATTTATGAAGGTTAACTGACTAATACACGGCAAAGGGAAGGTTTTGAAGTGGTCGAGCTCATTCCTGACCCGTGTAAACAGCCTCTCCAACTCACCTAAGTGCTCATTCAGGCTATGAGGCCATAACTGCTCAGTGATGGGGAGGACGGGAGGAAGTCATGCCACTTGCCATCCCTGGGTCATAGAATAGACTTTCAGTTTATTGTCCTGTGTTCCAGTATGTTTCTGACCTCTTTCCTTACAGATGTTATTTTATCTCCTTGATTTGTGTAATTCTGGAACAAATTAATGATTTTCTTTGTGACATATGCATATATTGAAAGAGAGAGGGGAACAGAGAGTGGAGGCAGCAGTGGGGAGGAGGATTGAGAGGAGGGAGAAGGAGAGGGGCAGAGAATTGGGACAAGAGAGCCTTCACTCTCAGGATCCCAGGCCTGGGCACAGATCCACGTGGCACAGTCTGTGTCCTGTGGAGGGAAGGCAGCAGAGGTCAAGGTTAAAAGGCCATTAGAATTATTCTTGTACCTCGAGGTCAGCCCCTTCACTCACAGCCTCACTGTGGGAGTGGAACTGCCACCTCGCCCTGCTGCAGGTAACCTCATCCCTTGAAGGCATTTAGCTCTCAGTGCATTTTGATTCTGTCACAACAGTACAGAGGGAAGTAGGGCTACAGTGTGATCTAAATCCATTTGTTCAGAATAAATAAATAAATTGCATGTCTCGTGCCCCAAATGGAAGTTCCCAGTCTGGCGGCCTCTGTCCAGCCAGGTGACTGTTACATCTGCACATCACTTGGGCAGGGCAGACGGCCTTGGGAAATTGATGGTGCATGTTTGGCAACACGCATCCTAGCAGTGTGGCGGTTGCTTGGAGACCGGGGGCAAACCGTCCCCCGCCCCTGAGCCACATGTTCTTCTTTTGTTACATAGGGACAGTAGCCCAACAACTTAGGGACCCCTTGCAGACACAGGCCTTTGTACTGTGTAAAGCCCTGTGCGTGGGAGTCATTACCATTGTTATCGTTTCATTAAAACACTTTTATTGATAATTATTCAATTTTATAGTCTGGTTCTGCCTATTTCGATTGGGGCAAAATAGAGTGGTGATGTTATGCCTCCTTATTAATAGGCTTTGCAGCATGACTTTCTACTTAAAAAAAATCTCAACTCTACATCTGCCATGCTGCAGAAACACCCCTTGTGTATGGAACGTCCTAGAACTTTCTTTGCCTTGTTATTTTTGGTACACATGCATAAAAGGGAGCTAATTACCTCAGTAAACTCATGAAAGTTAAAAATAAACCAGCCCTGGTAAATCTTCCCTGTGCCCTGGGCTTTGGTGTCCCATTCATTGTGTATGTGTGCCACCATCAGCACAAGGTACAGCTCTCACTCCAAAACTGAGAGTCTCCAAGCTAGAGCACGTTTGGCAAGATACCCCTAGCATTAGGATGAATTTATATTTTCCCAGGAATTATGCAAATAAAATTTCTAAATCAAGGTTGTGAAGTCTGAAGCTCTTATATTTACCTATTTTTGAAGTGATGGGTTTGTAAGCCTTAATGGATTTGTTTTTCACTCTAATAATCTGGAAATGTCTAAACCAATGTTTTTCAAATCTCATATTAAAACATTCACTTCTGAATGAGTGAAAACAGGTAACTCTTGTGAAAGCAGACGTGCATCGTAGTCTAGGACGTGAGTTTTACTGAGGAATATTCACGAAGGCTTAGGCTGCCTGTGCAAATGCAGGTTCTGGTGTGCGAGCATACACACATACACTGCATTGGGCAGCTGTCTGCATCCCCAGCTAGGTAACTCCCCAAATTCCCCATTCACAGGAACTTTGAATACTGCGAAATCAACTGTTAAATAAGCTTCAGAAAATGCTATAATTTATGTCAGATACTGTCATGTGCTTATAAACTATGCTGTTTATCTTGTGGATGACCGCATTTGTTTGAATGAAGCTCTGTTGCTTCTTTGTGAAGAAACAGCCCACTGAACTGCGGCCCACTGACTCTCGCTGGATGTCCCCACTGTCCTTGCCTTTTCCCACGGCCAGAGGGAAGCCTGAAGGCGGGAATAAGGCTTCTGAAGCAGGGTCGGCCCCTGGATCCTTAGTCCTTTAGTGTTGAACTTCAGCTACATGTGGTTATAGGGTAAGTGATGGCTGAAGGAGGACAAAGGACAAGAAAAACTAAAGAAATGTGACATAGGTTAGCTAAGTCATGGATTTTGAAAGGAGTCTGTCCTCAAGACAGCAGTGCTAGGTGGCCTTAGGAACTATGTTCGGGTAGTCAATGCTGTCTCACTTTTACTAGGAGGTGAGTCTTTTATCTAGCAAGTGTTATAAGTCACTCTGGGTCATGGATCTGTTCATTTAACAACACGGGAAGTCCTCACTTAACATCGCTGATAGGCTCTGCAACTTGAAGCAAAATGATGTATAATGAACCCTGTTTTACAACAGGCTGATTAATACAAATGAGTTAAGTTTCTATGGCATTTCATCAATGTCATAATAAAATGATGGAACAAAATGAGGATCTGTTGTCGAGCACCGACTGTGTGGCAGTACTATGCTGATTTGGGTTCCCTGTCCTCGAGCAGTTAGCCTTCAAATTTCACATACTTAGCATGACAGGGGCTGACTCACTCTCTAGGCCATGCCTATCTTTAGTTTTTTATAAGAGAATAAATTACAAGACACTAGGAAACTCCAAAACTGACCATCCACTAAGTCCCTTTACTCTTCCTGGTGACAGCATCTGAGTTCTCTGGTTTTAGCCCTTTGCTTATGAGATGTTTTTGCTTGCTTTTCTCTCATCTGTCACAGTAGATCTATCCCTTTCTCTTCCCTGTCATTTCCAACAGATAGACAGAGAGGGTTTTCAAAAGACATATCGAGGTGTCCACCCCAAAGGGTCAGAGTTCCTCTGGCACAAAGAGAAGCAGTTGGCTGTGGTGAGGTTTGGTCTCGACACCTCTCCACTTTGGGGTGGTGCAGCAGTCAGGACCTCTGCTCTTGAGGAAAATCAGATCTATCCTGAAGCAGGAAGCTGGCCCAATTTTTGCACACAGATTTCTCACAGAAACTTTGCAAGCTTTACATATTCCATTTGCCTCAGTAATGTGAAATTTATTTCTAAAAAAAGAAAAGGTACAGGCATATCCTGATGTGACTCACTAGAGAACAGTAGTTAAGTCATAGTTTATTTTGGCTTTTTCCCCAAGAAACGGAAAAAAAAAAATCGATTAAATGTGTAGAGAATGTAAGCAGGCTTAAATCTATAAAAGGGAAGTGGGTCAGAGTCATGCAAACATCAAGATGATTAAAACCGGTAAGTGATGTGAACAGAAGGGGCAGGGGTTCTCCCAGTGCATCACAGGAGGTCCTGGTTCATCCTGATGGGCCGGTCCGTCTTCTCAGGGAAGTGGCATTGAAGCTGCCGTCTTAAGGATGAGTTGGACCTAATAAGAAGAAAGTGCAGCATGAGGGCAGGAAAGAGCATGTTCAAGTAGAAGGAACAACGTCTCCAAAGGCCCTGGGTTGGAAGGTGGTACATGGCGGGGGGCAGCAGGGCAGGGCCAAGGCACACATTCATACCAGTTGTGCACAGAGCCTCTGGCTGAAGTCCGAGCTGCCTACTTATCTTGTCCGCATTTAGATTCACCCACTGCTCTCCATTCCTACCCCACATCTCCAAGCTTCCATCTGAGATCATACCCTTCTTCCTTTAATACTTGTTTTAGTGTGGGATTGCTGGAGACAAATTGTAGCATGTCTTTTCCAAAAATTTCTTTATTTCACCTTTTTTTTTTGGTAACACTTTTTTCCCCCAGCAGCTTTATTGACATTTGACTTCATACCATAAAGTTTATCTGTTTAAAGTGTATTGTCAGTAGGTTTTAATATATTTACAGAGTTGTTCAGCTATGAACATAATCTAATTTTTGAGCATCTTTATCTCCCTCAAAAGGAACACTGTGGCAATTAGCAGTCTCTTCCGATTCTATCTCCTTCCCCCAGCACCCCACTCCCCAACCTTAAGCAAATCTAATCTATTTTCTGTGTGTAAAGGTTTTACCTATTCTGGGCATTTACATATATGTTCATAGTTATTATATTTCCCTAATGGATTAACAGCTATCTCTGAGAGGGTCATTGCCATCACTGACCTGAAAGTTGGTGAGCACAGCGACCCTGGAGAAGATGAGGCAGGACCCCGGCAGGGACAGAAGATAGAGGGAGGAATGTGGGAAATGGAAGAGGAAGGACACCAAAGGAAAGAATTTTTTCCTAGTCTTCCCTAAGGCTGACCTGGTGTAGATGAGGTCACCTCCTCAAGCTGGCTGGGGGAAAGGTGAGCTAAAAGTGACTGCTGGTCTTTCTACAGCTCTCTGAGGCTAAATGAGTTGGCATTTAAAAATCTCAAAGTCAGGATACTAATACCCATTGACCTTGGTTATTATAAGTTTAATGAGTATTTTAGTCAGCAAGTATATCTGAATATTCTGCCCCACAAAGCTGTTTTCTTATGATGTTATGTATCTGGTATATTCCTCTTTGATTATTGATGTCTATATTACTTTTCTGTGGCATTGTATCCTGATATTTAGGTTTGTTTTGATTTGGTTTGGTTTTGTTTATGCCGTAGACCATTGAGGCTTCTGCCCTTCTCTCCTGAGTTGAGAGTGCTCTGCAATGTGTTTTGTCTTCTCTGTCATGGCCTCTCCTTCTACCTTTTATTTCGAGTTCTGGTTAATAGTTTTGCATCAGAAGCTTAGGACCAGACCTTGTCTAAAGACAGAAAGTTGGACGATTGGACTGGCTGGATATTACCCCTCACTTAGGCTTCAGGGATATAGGTGGTAGGCACAGATATTGATCAGCAGGCAACCAGGAACTGGTGGGACACTCTGAAGGCTATCATAAACACTATGGAGGTGACACCAGTCATGTGAACAGCAGATACAAGCTGGTTAGAGGTGGTTATGTCTTCAGGGCATTTAGAGAGAAAAAAGAGCAGTTGTCAATGTGGGATGGCAGGAGTGGCCTCAGTCTGAAGGGATGTAACTTCGGTTTTTGCTCTCACTTCCAGGAAGGCAGCATTAGGCTTCCCCCACCTTCCACCCATTCAAATATGCACACAGCCATGCCGCTCAAACACATGCATTAAACAGGGTCTGAATGGTCGTGAAGCTAAGCTCTGTTGTCGGCTGCATACATGTTAACAGTCAAAGAATGGTCTTTAGGCTCATTGACTCTTCTGAAATTCAAGAACAAGTGCCTTATGTGACCTGTTTGTTCATTCCTTCTGCAAACATCTGTTAGATACCTTTTGGGGCCGGAGACTGAGCCCCATGCAAAGACAGGTAAGGAGTGCTGCTTCTGGAAGACGAGTTAGCCCCAATATGCTGAAGGCTCTCGGTGATTTCTGATTACATCGAAAAGTAAAAGACTCCTGTGATTAAATGATAGTTTCAAAATATGTGTTTGGCATTGGTGCTAGGATCTTCTGCAGATTTGGCACACAAATGCTGGTATTCACATTTGTTTTGATTTGTTTTTAAACATAAACTGCATCTATGAATTTATGATTGTGGGCTGTTAATCTTCTTAAAAATTACTTCATTTTAATTTCTACCCCTCACCTTGGGAATCTCAGGTATAGCCACACAGGCTAATGTGGCGTCAGCTTTCTCCAAAGCGTGGAGACTCCATATCAAGCAGCCATGGGCACTGGGGAAAGCAGAAGAGAAGCACACACAGTTTGGCCTCACCGAAACACCATCGCTTCAATACAGATTTACCTGTTTTTCATCTTTTTAAAAGTCATGTTGCTCTGTAAAAAAAATACACTTTCTTTCAATTCCCATGTCGACTGAGAAGGGTCACAATAAGGATGATTTGCTTTCACAAAGTGGGGCACCAGTGACACCCCGGAGGAACCTCACTGGTGATGTCTTGGAGGACCTCCTCAGTCTGCAGTTGGATTGTGAAAAAAGATTCATTTCTGGAACCTGATCGATTACTCCACTGCTGCTTTTCATTCTTTTTGTACCTGTATTGGTCATCTTCAGAAGCCGTTTGAGTTTTGTCACCTGTCGTGTCTCTGCTTTGCGCTCAATCCTTGCTCCAGGCACTGTCCTAGATGCTGATGAGAAGCAATGGATGTGACAGGCGTGGAGTTCTCCCCGCCTAGAGCACAGTCTGGGAAGGGAAGGGATGTTAGGCAGACACCTTACAAACTAGTCCTCATCGTTGACAGCCTTGGCGAGCATTGTGAAGAAAGGTAAAGGGGCTGAGAATGCCACAGGGGGTGCGACCATGGCCTGGAGGGTAGTTTGGAATTAGCAGGTCTGCAGGGGTGAACACTGACGCTTTCATACATAATTATGTGCTCAGAGGTGTATAATTGGGTCACAGATTTTTTTTGGAGGGGGGGCATTGTGTAGATAAACATAATGGATTGAAACCTTTAAAATACCACATTAAAATCTGTTCTCATTCTTCAAGTGAATAAACTTTTGTAGGTTTTTCAATATAAGCTGCAGCTAATGCCGGCATTCTGCTATAAGCTGGGAAGAAGCCTGTGGTTACAGCTAGGGTTCTGGCAGAGGGAGGGGCCAGCTCCCACGGAGAGCCTCCTTTGGACACAAGACTCCCCTGGATTCTGTAGGCTCCCAGATGAACACTGATACATGCCGTGAACTGCTGAGGGGGCTGGAGGTCCAGCACCCTTCTGAGTTCATTAGAGCTCCAAGGAGGCCCCTCAGGTCCATATTTAGGAATGGAGCTTTCTTTGCTTGGACTTGAACACAGAGCAATAGGGGTGGGAGGGCAGAGGGGAGCAGCTTGTGGAGGGAGGGCGATGGGGCCACCCAACGAGCCTTGATTCCAGCGAGAAGCAGAGGGGAGCAGGGAGCAGTGGGCATTTGCCACCTGGCTTTCCTGATTATGGTTTTTGGGGAGAGGGGGCTTTTCCTTGAATTTTATTTGGGGTAGGGAGACGTGTGCATAAGAGCAGATCATTGGCCCCATGGGAGAAAGACATCCCACTGAAGCAGCGGCAGGGGGTCTCCAACCTGGAGTGTCTGAGTGAAGGGAACGATCCTCTCTCTGTGCACTCTGTAGTCCCAGGGCCAATGGCCTCCATGGCCTGGCATGCTCCTTTCTGTTAACTTGGCTGGGCTTCACTCCCACCCATTAGGCTGTAGGGTACTGGGGAGCTCTGGGCTCATTTGGGAAACCAGGTGTCTTGATCTTTGACCGATAATGGTAGCTCTAAGTGAGCCATTTGTACAGGACATTGTGTGTCTTCATGAGATAAAACCCACACTCGCCTGCTGCCAGGTATGCTGGCCGCATGTTCCTGTCTGCACTTGCTTAGACTCATGGGCACACGGAGAGGAACAAGCTGTGGAAACCGACTGCTGTTCTCAGTGAGTGCTTGTATGCATGTTCCCTGTTCCAGGTGGGTAAGGGATCATTTTCCCCATTCTGTGAGACTCCGTGCTGGCTAGTGGTGGGATGGGCACTTGGCAAGGGCTGCCTGACTTCCAAGTCTTGGCCTCTTCCCTCTCCACCCTGTTGACTCTTGTTCATGTGACAATGTTTGGGACATAAAACACAAGCAGGTTTATGACCCTCTCACTTGAGGTGAGCCCGATTTGTCGTCCCTTCACGTGGGGGTGGCATTTGCCTCCATGTGTGAGTCCATTCACAGTCTTGGCATCTGGCAGTGCTCTCTGCACCAGGAACTCAGTAGGATGTGCCTCCCACCCTCCCGCCTGCTCCTGACCCCTCTGCCTGGTGTGGCTTTGTCACAGTCACATCATCCCACCCAGGACAAACAAGTGTGAGCGTCTGGGTCTGCTTCATGTTCAGGTGTAGGCACGCTGCTCACCATCCCAGGGTTCATGCACTGTTACATACACCACCATGTTCTCAACACTCCCCGGCAGGAACCGTTGATCAAATGTGTAGAGGTGACGACATTTTGAAGGTAACATCAGTTTCCTTCTCAGGAGTGTTAGGTGACATATCATGACAACAACAGACTCCTTCCCTCAGACTTAGATACCCTGACATACTCAGTGAGGGGTCCCGTGGGTGCCATCAGCCTCTGGGCTCTGGCTGGACCCTGGACAGCGGCTGCTTGGTCAGCAGAGCCATTTTGGTGGGAAATTGGTGTCCTCCAGATGTCTCAGCTTCCCCTAAACCCCTCTGGGGACAGCTCAGCATTCTCCCCTTCACTGGGATAGCACCTGTAAGTGGCAGGGGCCACATCAGTCCCATCCATCACTGCATCCCAGGCCTCAAAGATGACTGCCCATGCTGGGTGTGCAGTCAACATGAGTACATGCAGGCAACGTGAGTACACGCAGAGAGCACAGCACGTGTACCAACCTAAGTGTAGCATGAGGGCATAGGTTGGGTTTCTGCTTTGCCACTTTGCACCAGTTAATAAACTTACCTGATATAATCTGCAGTCTCAATTCCAAAATCATAATACTATAAGTTCTGGGGGATTAAATAAGGTAATTCGAATGATATACTACATGCTCGATAAGGAACTGCCGGTGTCGTGGTTAGCTCAACAGAAAGCACAGGCACTTGTACTTTCTAGCTTGGTGGCAGCTGTTGAGGTCAGTCCCCAGGGTCAGAGTTGATGGCTCTTGACCGATCCCCACCCTTTTCGCTCTCCTGTTTGCTCCTTATATTTTCCTGCTTTTCCTTCTCTACTGCCTCTTCCTTTAAATGTATTGTTAGCTGCCTCCTCTCCTCACAGTGTCATTGAGCAGCAAGATATGAGGGGTCAGGGATTTTGATAGGAGTGCATTGAATTTGTAGATTGCTTTGGGTACTATGAACATCGTAACAATATTTGGTCCTTTTATGTATGAACATGAGATGTCTTTCTGTTTCTCTGTATTTAATTTCAGCAATATTTCATCATTTTCTCTGTACAAGTCTTTCTTCTCCTTGATTAAATTTATTCCTAAATATTTTATTCCTTTTGAGGCTTTTGCAAATGGAATGATTTTCTGAAGTTCATTTTCAGATTGTTCATTGTTAGTATATCGAAACATAACTGATTTTTGTGTGTTCATTTTGTGTCCTGCAGCTTTGCTGAATTTATTTATTTGTTTTGTTTTGACAGTCTTATGTATGTGTGTGTGTGCACACGCGCATGTGTGTGGAGTCCTTAGGGTTTTCTACATATAAGATCATGTTATTTGCAAACAGAGATAGTTTTACTCTTCTTTTCTAATTGGGATGCCTTTTATTTCTTTTTCTTGCCCAATTGTTGTGGCTAGGACTTCTAGTACTATGTTGAATAAAACTGGTGAGAGTGGGCATCCTTATCTTGTTTTTGATCTTGGAGGAAAAGCTTTCAGTTTTCCCCTATTGAGTGTGATGTTTGTTGTGGGCTTTTCATGTATGACCTTTATTATGTTGAGGTAGGTTTCTTCTATTCCTAGTTTTTCTAGCCTCTTTTTAATCATGAAAGGGTGTTAAATTTGTCAAATGATTTGTCTGCATCAATTGAGATGATTACGTGGGGTTTTCCCCTTCGTTGTGTCGACCAGACATTTTTAGGAAGTCCAATTATATGAAAATTGAGAAGTGATACTGATGTAGCTTTGTTCATCTTTTAATGAATTGACAAGTCAGGAGATGGACATTTTGATATGATAGTTAAGAAGACCTAAATACCCAGCTCTGCACAGACCCATGACTCTCTTCCTCTGTTAAATATTTCTTTGTATTTCTCCTGTCATGTCCCATTATGTGCTGTATACAAGTGGTAAATATTAACTGGTTAATTAAATATTTGAGCCCCCTTTTTAAGTGTGAGGATTCATACTAACTGCCAATAAGAAATAACTTTCCAAATAAATGATGAGTCGATATGTGTTGGATAGAGTACCCCATTTAAAAGTCACCATTGGACACAATTAAGGAACATTGGCCATTTATTTTATTTCCATGAAGAGTCAGAGATGTTTTATTTAGGAAGAAGTCTAGTACCTATGGATGAAATGATAATAATATCTAGAATGACTTGCTTTGAAATACCTACTGGGAGAGGGAGAAGGAGAAGGGATGAAGAGGAAACTAGGGTGACCATATGTTAAGTTAATTATATATTCTTTGTACTTTAGTATCTGTTTGAAATTTTCATGATAAAAATTACAAAAAAAGAAACACTGTAAATCAATGATGGTGTGGCTTTATATTGAAATATTGTAGCCATTACAGTAGCACTTAAGAAGAATTTTAATGATGTATATAAGTAAGAAAATCAGGAAGTCTGTCTTCCAAATGTGGTGCGTGTGTGCATGTACTAATATTTGCATAGAAAAAATATTGGAAGGAAATACATTGAAACATTAACTGTCATTATCCTTGGTTGATGTGACTATGGGCAGTTTTCCCCTCTGTATCTTCTAAACTTTCTACAGTAAACAAGAAAAAAACAATTTCTGAAAAAAGAGGGAGAAAGGAACCAAATCTGCATTGCATAAATTGGTGAAGCATTTGTTTCAGTTATCTGTTTCTTATTAAATTGCTCTGGTCAGGGATTAAATAAATGCCTGTGTGGTTACTAACCTTGAGCTGTGGACATGTTTGGGGCTGGACTGCCCTGTACTCTGCCTGGGAATCTATCTTTGCTGGGGTAAGTGTGGGCAGGAGAGGTCATGGGCAATAGCAGTCACCACCACTGTTTTATTTTCTGTTAACTTCAGTTACATGCTTCCTTAACATGAATTTCCATCTAGTTTTAGTGAGCTGGACATGATTTCCACAAGGATGATGGACTTTAAGCTTCGGGAGGCTGCCGAAGGCCTTGGGGAGGACAGTTCAGGTAAGGCCCTCACTTCCCCTGCTTTTCTTCTCTTTTAGGGGACATTATATCCTCAGCTGAGCTAAATTCCAGGCCCATGAATCACCATCTCAAAACATGCCCTAAGAGTTACTCAGCTGTGTGATTGGTTTACTATTATTCATATATTGCTATTCATGTCCTCATAGAGTTGAGAAGTTGACATTAAAAAACATTAATTTCACCATAATGTCCTTTTTCCATAGATTAGCTATTCATACTCACCTGGTTTTGGTAACAAAGATCTCTCTCTCTCTTCTTTAAAGTCAAAATGCTAGTGGTCATTTTTTTATATACATATAGTTCAGGAGGAACAGCTTTCAATAATATTAAATCCTAGCTGCTGTTAGCTTCAGATGCTAATCTCATTAAAGACTCCATTTCATATTTATAGGTATATTTTTCTTATTATTCCATATTGAAGCTACTTTTTTTCTGTCACATTTCAAGAGATACCAAAAGAGAGAGAGAGAGAGAGAGAGAGAGAGAGAGAGAGAGAGAGAGAGAGAGAGAGAGAGATAATGTGAGGTTTTTAAAATGAACCCTAAGGGAAAAAAAAAATGAGTTTCAAAATTTCTCATATTATGGAATACTGAATTATTACTGTTTTTAACAAGTAACTATTATTTGAAGAAGTAGTTCATTAGCCTGAAACAACTTCCATAGATGCTAGGTTGGGGCACTTATAGAGGTCACCATGAAGAATCAATTTTTAAAAAGAGAGAAACTAAATATTCTTTTTTTCCCCTCAAATAATAATGAGCTAAGTTATTCAGACTAACCCCTTCTATTTAAAATTTAAAATTCTAGACAAAACTACAGCCATGCCACTCTGAACATGCCCAATCTCATCTGATCTCAGAAGCTAAGCAGGGTCAGGTCTGGTTAGTACTTGGATGGGAGACCACCCAGGAATGCCAGGTGCTGTAGGTGTTTTTTTAAAAAAAATTATATATAAGAGTGTTCTTTAAAAAATCTTTTTAAAATAAAAAAGAATGAGGCCAGATTTTTTTAAATGTAATCCAGAGAGATAAATGAGCATAGAAGCTACTTTTGCCCTTAGATCATCTACTAATCTTGGAAATTTTGAGTCTCATTATTATGTCTTCATGGAGTGGGAGGTGAGGGAGAGGGTCAGAATGAAAGTACAGGCCTCGTCAAGGTGAGCCATCTAACAGAAGACCCTCCTACAATAAGCTGGGAGGCCAAGGAGCAACAGAATCCGAATAAGTGTGAACCAGAAGTAAATCAACCCTCCTGTGGATTTGTAGCTTGAGTTTGCATCCCATGGGTAATTCTGAGAATTTCAACCCTTGAACTTGGCTATTAGTATTTCTAGCCTGGATGTGACTCCAGATACCTGGTAAAAGCAAACAGCCTTCTCTAAAGTAAGGTGCCTTCTAACTAGACTTCAAGTTATTACAGAAAATAATATTTTCAGTACCATGACAAGCATGTAATCGGTGATAACCAGGTATATAAGGCAATAAGGCACCATTAATGAGAACCAATACGTATGGGTTGAATTGTAAGCCTCCAAAATTCATACATTGAAGTCCTGATCCCCAGTATCTCTGAATGTGGCCTTCTTTGGAAATCAAGTCTTTTCAGACGTAGTTAGTTAAGATAACATGAGGTTATACTGGAGTAGGGCGGGGGCCTCTAATCTAATGTCCTTACAAAAAGGGAAATATGGACACATATACACACACACAGGGAGAATACCATGTGAAGATGAAGTCAGAGACCAGGGTAATGGCATCTATAAGCCATATGTTGCCAGCAAACCACCAGAAGTTAGAGGAAGGCATGAATAGATTTCTCTATTGCAACTCTTTGAAGGAACTAACCATGCCAAAGACACCTTGATCTTGGACTTCTAGCCTCCAGAACAATTGTGAGACTATAACAAATCTATTGTTTAAGATACCCAGTTTGTGGTGCCTTGTTATGGCAACGCTAACAACTGATACACAGCAGGAACAAGGGCAACGGACACACAAAGGCACCATATATCAGAATTATCAAATATGTGCTATAAAGCAAACATCCACCCTATGTCTGAAGATAATAAAAGTTTGAAAATACCTGGGAGAAACAGGGAACTATAAAAAGTGTTATAGCACCCAATCAGTGCTATAAAGCAAGATAAAGAAATTAAAAGGGATACTGGTGGAAAGAGGAAATAAAACTCTGATTATACAAATTGTCAAAAAAGTACCTAGAACTCTAGCAAAGTTGCACTATACAAGGTCAGTCTTTAAAAAAATCAATTATATTTCTATATACTAGCAGTGAACAAGTAAATAATTGAAATTTTTTAAAGTGCTGTTTACAATAGCACCCATAAAAATAATACATAGGTATATATCTAACAAAATTATACAGGATCTATATATGGAAAAATATATTTTTTAATTGTTTAAATTAATCAACAAAGACCCATGTATAGGGAGAGATATACTATGTGTTATGAACTGAATATTTGTGTCCCTCCAAATTTCATATGTTAAAATACTAACCCTGCAGGTGGTGGCATTTGGAGGTGGGCCTTTGGGAGGTAAGTAGGTCTTGAGGACAGAGCCCTTATTCGTGGAATTAGTGGGCTTACAGGAAGAGACCAGAGAGCCACTTGCTCTCTTTCTGTCATGTGAGGACGTGACGAGAAGTTGGCAGTTTGCAACATGGAAGAGGACTCCTCACCAGAACTCCACCACCATGCCAGCACCCTGAGCTCAAACCTCCAGTGTCCAGAACAGTGAGAAATAAGTTTCTGTTATTTATAAGCCACCCAGTCTGTGGTAGTTTATTATAGAAGCCCAAACAGATTAAGATAATATTTTGTTTTGGATTGGAAGACTCAATATTAATAAGATGTCATTTCTCCCCAAACTGAACTACAAAATGATGTATTGGTACATGTGGGGTAGAGTACAATGTTGATAAGTCAGCAATGAAATGGAGGGGCACACTTCAATATTCTATAGCAAGAATATTGACCAGTAATCATTTATTTGATTTCCATGGAGAATCAGAGAAGGAGACAAGTCCACATGGATGAAATGATAATCATCTGAAATGATTTGTTTTGAAATAACCTGGCGAAGATGAAAGAGAGCAGGGGTAAAGATGAAACAGTTAAAATTCCAGCAAGATATTTTTCCAGTGTTGACAAGCTGATTTAAAAATTTACATGAAAGAGCAAAAGAACTAGAATGGTGAAAACATTTGAAAAAAGAACAAAGTTAGAGGGCTCACATTACCTGATTTCATGACCTTCTTCTGTAAAGCTATAGTAATTAAGCCAATGGGTATGGAGGATAAATGCATAGAGACAGATAGGAGAAAACAGAGTCCAAAACTAGACCCAAAAAAATATGGTCAATTGATTTTTGTTACAAAGATGTAGCAATAATTCAATAAATAATTGTCTTTTCAAAAGATGGTGCTAGAGAAATTGAAATTTATATGTAAAAAAATTAATACATACCTCACAGATTATACAAAAATTAATTTAAAATACATTATAAGCATAAATATAACAGTATAAAACCTTTAAAAGAAAACATAGGAGAAAATATTGATGACTTGGGATTAGGTAAGACTTCTTAAAGATGACATTTTAGTCTCTAAAAGAAAAGTTTGATAAATTTGACCTCATCAAAATTTTAAACTTTTGTTCTGTGAAAGACACTATTAAGAAAATAAAAGACAAGTCAAAGACTGAGAGAAATATTTGCAAATCACACTTGACAAGAGATTTGTATTTCGAACTCTCAAAATTCAACAGTAAGAAAATAAACAACCCAATTAAAAAATAGGCAAATAAAAGATGCTTTATCTAAGAAGATATACAGATGGCAAATAAGCACATGAAAAAGTGCTCAACACTTACAGTCATTAACCAATGCAAATTTAAACTACAATGAGATACCACTATTCACCTATTAGAATGGCAAAACAAAACCACATCCGACAATAACAAATGCTGAGATACAGAACGACTGGAGCTCTCATATATTGCTGATGGGAATGCAAAATGATAAAACCATTTTGGAAAATATTTTTGCAGTTTCTTATAAAATTAAATATACACTTGGTTTATGACCCAGCAATCCCATTCTTAGCTGTTTAGTTAAGAAAAATGAAAACTTATGTTACATAAAAACCTATAGCAACTTTATCATAATTGCTAAAAACTGTAAAGAACCCCAATATCCTTCAGCTGGCCAGTGGTTAAACAAAGTGGTATATCCATACAATGGAACAGTACTCAGCAATAATAAGGAACAAACTATTGATTGACGTAGCAACATGTATGAATCTCTTACGACATTGTGCTGAGTGAAAGAAGCCAGAATCAAAAGGATTCCTACTCTATGAATCAATCCATATGACACTCTGGGAAAGGCAAAACTAGAGGAACAGAGAATATGTCAGGGGTTAAAGACAGGGGAAGAGTTTGGCTACAAAAGGGCATCATGAGGGTTGATGGTACAGCTCTGTGTCTTAATTTTGGTGGTGATTATGCAACTCTGTGTACATCAAAAAGACTGAGTTTTACTGAATATCATTTTAAAAATAATGTTTTAAATGAGGTACCAGATTTGAAAAACAATCAAATGAGTTTTCTAGAAATAAGTATTTTATTACAATTAAAAACTCAATAGTGAGTTTAATAGCAAATAATATTGGTTCAAGATAGTTCACAAGAAAGCATACAGAATGTAGCATAGAATGGTAAAAAAGAAAAAAAAAGGACAATTCAGAAGAGAGGACAAGAGGTGTAGAGATAAGTGAAAGGGCATAAGATACATTTGAGCATAGTCTCAGGAAAAGAGAGAATAGCTGAGAATTTTCTGGAATTGATTTTTAAAAAAAAGACCCAGTCCACAGATTTAAGAAACCTGATAAATTCCAGGAAGGATACATAAAAGAAAATCCACATAGAGTGGAAAATATAGAAAATCAAAGATAAGAGGAAAAATCTTAAAATTAGTCTAAGAAAAAAAAAAAAGACAGATGACCTTGAAGGGTACAAAGAACTGATGACTGACTGCAAAACCACATGAGAAGCCATAGAACAGTGAAATAATGGCTTCAATATTATTGAAAGAAAACCTTAGAAAAAAATAATTGCCAACCTAGAATGTTATACCTAGGAAAATATATGTTTTACGAATGAAGGAGAAATTAAGCCATTTTCAGAAAAACAAGAATTGAGTTTGTCATCAGCAGACCTTTACTAAAGTAGATTCGGAAGGAATCCGCTTCAGGCAGAAGGAAAATCATCCTAGATGAAAGGTCTAAAAGAAGGAACTATGAGCAAAGGAAAAGAGAAACGAGTGGATGCATCTAAATATTCATAGAATGATACCTTTTGGGCTTTTTTTTAAAGATCAGAACAAAAACAGTATGGCATAAAAATAGGATTAAGGTAATCTAAGTTCCTTGCCTTGTCCTGTAGTAGAATGTGTAGTATAATTCTAGGGAAAATCTGCCCCCCCCAAAAAAAAACCAGATTAAAGGCAAAGTTTACAAACTAAAAGTGGGAAGAAATGGAATAATTTTTTAAAGTCAGTTAATCCATAAGATGATAAGGAAATTAAGAAAAGGCACCTAAGACAGTAGACTTGTTTTTATTAACACACTGGTAATTACAGTGAGTATAAGTAGACTACTCACATTAATTTTCCAGTTAGAAGTTAAAGATCATCCAATTGGATTTCTAAGACTCTAATTCTCTTAAGTATAAGAATTCAGAAAAGTTAAAGGATAGAAAAACATGTACCTTGCAAACACCAGGCAAAAGGAAGCTGGTATCACTTTATTAATAGCAGTCAAAATAAAATGTAAGGTAAAAAGCATTACTAAAATTAAAGAGGGCATTTCACAAAAGGTTCAGTTCCCCAGCAAGATAATAAATTTACCTTTCTATGTACTACATAATTTTAAAAGTTAGAGTAGTTAAATAAAGATAAAATCTACAGTGAACTTATTAATACCTCTTATCAGTAATTGATAAAACAAGTGTATTAAAAATTAAAGATAAAACTATTTAGACAACACAATTTAAAAAGGCCTTGTCCTGACAGAAATAGATTAAACATTGAAAAATTATTTTCAAACACATTAAGAACATTTACGAATTTATAGTATGCCATAAAGGAAGTCTCAACAAATTTGAACAGATTCAAATTATACAGGGTATATTCTCTGAGCACAATACAATTAAGTTAAAAATCAGAAACAGAAAGATAAGAAAATTTTCAAGTGCTTAGAAAGTCCCTAAAATTAATAAAGCTGCCTAAAAATTAATAAGCTAACTATTCATCTCAAGAAGTTTAAAAAGATAGCAAAGTAAACCTGAAGAAAGCAGGAGGAAGGAAAGGATAAAGAACAAAAATTAATACAATAAAAAGCAAACATTTAGTAGAAAGAATTATCAAAGCCAAACGTTTTTAAGGCAAATAGAATTGACAAACCTCTGATCAAGGAAAAAGGCAGAGAGGCACATATAATTAATATCAGGGCTGAGATAGAGAACTTTATTACAGATGGTATAGATGATAAACATTAAGAGGATGTGATTAATATCTATATGCCAATAAATTATAAAATTTGGAAAAAAATGATTCCTAGCAAAACGTAACTTAATAAAACAGATTCAAGAAACAGAAAACCTGTATTGGCCCTGTCACCATTAAAGAAGTTGAATTAAAAAGTTTCTGTGTCATAGACTCTCGTTGAGAACTGTCACTTAACAACATAATTGTTTGGTGATTATGAAGGTAAGGAAACTTCCACTATGAAGTTAAGAAGATTTTGCAGTAGCACCAGATTCCCTTTGGGCAAGGATTTACTCAATTATGGGAAATCCTAGTAGATAATTCTAAGAAATTCTCTACATTAGGGCAAAATCATATATATTTCCCAAGGGGGCATTAATATAAACCAAATATAAAGACTCCATTTTTTTTTTAAGAATTCAGCTTATTTACTTATAAAACAAATTGTTTTAGCAGATTTTCAGGGTATATTAGACAGCATCCTGGTAACCTACAATGTGGCATCCTTCTATTATTAGTTCTTGTAAATTCGGAAGGAAAGGGATAACTCTGGACTGAGCTGCTATTGTGAAATCACAGGATCCCGGATATGACAGTTTGAGGGTGAGAATGCAGGAGACGGCATGCTTGCGAGTGTCGTGAAATTGTAAGGTACGGGAAGCATGATAGAGTCAGGCTCAGTGCTGCTACCACCATTTGATGACTTTTCTCACCCAAAGTTGTTAGCTCATCACTGCCCTTGGCACTCTCGTGAGCACCCCTGGTCCATGAAGCTGGACCTCCCCCAACTGTCCTTGGTGTTCAGGGCTGCGCTAAATGAAGCGCTTAAGATTATTTTGAAAAACAATTTGGGTTATGACATGGCCTTTACCTCATCGGGACTTCCTGCTTTTGACTATGTATATTTCAGAGATTAAAGTTTGGTTTCAAGTGAGAGGACAGTCGCTCGTGCTTCGATTCTGTGATCTTGCTCCAGAGCTTTCTTGGTTGGCTCTTTTGTTAAATGTCCAAAACAGACAGAAATCAAGATTTCTTTCCAGGTGTGCAGAAGTGGTACCCAGGAACTTCTCACTAGTAAAAAGACCTGTCAAGAGCAAGTGAGGCATGGGCAAAAATCCCGCTTCCCCGCTTCCCAAGCATGTCTCACACAGGCTTGGTAAGTGCTCTGTGCGTTCTTTCTGCACAGGAAAGAAAAAATCCAAATTCAAAACATTTAAGAAGTTCTTCGGGAAGAAGAAGAGAAAGGAATCACCTTCGTCCACAGGAAGTAGCACCTGGAAGCAAAGTCAGGCAAAGGATGAGGTCGTCGCCTTGGAGTCAAGGGCGGTGGGCTATGACTCAGAGGATGAGCTAGAGTAAGTTGCTTGTCGCATCCTTAGGGCTTGTATTCTGCAGTGGGGCCTGTGCGACTAAATGCTCTGTTTCGTTGTCTTGGTAACTTGCTGGGTTTCTGAGCCTGTTTTCTGGGTTCTCCAACTGATGTTGTGCCTTCTGTCTTTTTGTACATGGGGGTGGAGAATGTTGGAGGGGAATTATTAGGTGCCCGCTATGTGCCAGGTGCTGCATATATTAAATGTCTGTGGTCACTGTGGGGCAGGAAGTAAAGTATACCACTTTACAAACTAGCACACCAAGCTTTAGCAGAATTTTGGAGAACTTGCCCAATATCTGACAGCTGAAAGTAGCATGATTAGGATAAGAGCCCTGATTTATTTGACCTAAAACTCTTTTGAAGGCCTGGATACTATACCAGAAAATGTTCAGGGTTAGCAGGTAGGGGGCTTTTGCTGTTCTGTCTTAGAAAAATCATACCAGAATACTGTTGAGAAGAACAGATTCTATAAGTATGAAACTTTGGGGAAGTCTAGTGGAGGAATCCTTATTTTTAGAACTTGTATTTCACCAAAATATAGTTGCAATACATATACTCCAGTTATTCTAGCAGTTATATCTGTGAGTAAAAGGAAAGAAAAGACCAGGTTTTTTGCCATGCCAACTTTTATGTTTCTTTCTAACTTTGGCCCTTAATTTGAAGATAAAACTCTTCAGAGTCATAATGACCCTCAAGATTGGGGCATAGGCCATGCTGAGGTAGGGTCATGGACTTCAGCATCCAAGCGATGGTGTCCTGTTCCCTCCACCCCCAGCACCACTCCTGCCTCCTGTTTCCAGCCTCCTCCCTGGTTTTTAAAGGAGTAGAAATTACACTGACCACTTGGTGGCACCAAATGACTGAAGAAGAAAGATTTGAGTGTTTCCTTGGTATTTTTGTTTGTCTTGTTTTCGGTAGTAGCAGGATGCTCTCATTGTACCTTGAGAAGCATGGGGAGGATGGACTGAACACAGATTTTTAAAATCAGTGTGCTCCAAACTCTTGGGGAGTGAGACATTTTCGTGATAACAGCACTAATTAATACATTTCTTCACTGGGCCAGCTCCCAGGAAACTGTAACCCTCACCTCACCCACCCCCATCTCTTGAACATATAGTTCTGGTCTTGGGGACAGAGGCCCAGGCAGGAGTATGTCAGGTGGAGTGAGCAGGTGCAAAATGACCTGTTCGTTTGTCCGTCTCCTGTCTATCACTGGAGCCCATGAGAAGGTGGGAACAGTGTCCTTTTCATCTTTATATCCCCAGCACCTAGCAAGGACCTAGTCCCTAGTTTCTGGTAAAGTTTTGCTGGATCGATGCTCAGAAAGGAAGCTTGAGGGTGGAATATAACAAGGCCCGGGAAGTACAAATAAGGTTTTTTAGAGAGCAGAGTGGTGGGGAGACGGGATCATCAAGGCACCCCTTAGCCTCTGGGAGTCTGCGTGTCTTCAAGCTCTGCAGCAATTTCTCATCCATCACATGTTAAAGCTTAGGAGACCCTGTGGGTTTGAAAAGCTGACCCCATCTATTGTGTCTGTGTGGTTATGCTTCTAAGTCTCTTAATCTATAACAGTTCCCCCTTCTCCTTTGTTTTATGTCATTAATCCTTTGGATGAGCAGGGTCATTTGCTTTGCAGAATATCCCACTTTCTGGCTTTGCTTTCACTTAGTATGATAGAGCCCATTCTTGTATTCTCAGAATTTCTTGTAAAGTGTTAGAGGGGATCTAGATATTTGATTAGATTTAGGTTCAAGATAGTACTGGATACTTACTGTCACACCACATCTCAAGGCACATAACTTTCTGGCTGTCCCACTTCTGGAGGCTCTGAGACTGAGCACTGGGCAGGGCTCCTCCCTGTGATTCCTCCACCAACGGCTTTAACACCCATCACACATATCCATCATTTCATTGCAAAATGGTGGTTTTTCTAATTCTGTCATTCAGTCTGCATGTGTCAGCTGGAATTTTTCTATGAAGAAGCTCTTCCCTTTATCAAGGCCTTGGTGGCTCTCAAATATAGTTTGTACAGGGGAGGCAGGATAGTATTTGGAATAATGATTTCTTTTTATTGATTCACTGTCAGACTCATGATCTGCTACTCTAGCAACTCCCAGCATTGACCAATGAGGTTTTTTTTCATTTCTTCTTTCTTGAATATCATTATGAATGTATGAATTTTTATATATTTGATTTGCTTTAACCCATGACAATCTTTATTCATTTTTATCCTCATATCGTCCCATCTTATGCTATTGGTAGTTACTTTAAATTATCTCTTGGGTTGTTTTGACATGACTCCATTTGTCTTTGAATGCATCCTTGCTTTCTTGCACAATGACAAATCTTGGGTTCATTTTGTACATTTCCCACTCTAAACCTGTATTCAACCATTTCTTCATAGGGTTCATGTTTCTTTTGGTGAGACATAATTTTGAGAGCCACAGTCTGGTCATCAGGGATGATGATTGCTAGTGAGTTGGCTGTCCACTTCTTCTAGACCTCACCAGTACATATAGCTAGGAAATATGCTTTATTTTTAAAGAGAAATATAAATCATTAATTTCAAGTTTAAATTTAATTAAACAAAATTTTTACTTCTTTGTTTGAATTCACTTTTTTTTTACTGCAAATCTTGGTTCCGTATGATGTTAATAAAATTATTTATTTTCTTCATTGTACAGTACACTTACAATAATTTTATTACCCTCCTTTCCCACACAGAGTTTATGTACTATAAAGATTGTTTTGCACTTTTTTAAAAAGGCAGTATTGCTAACACTAAGAGAGCAATTTGATATCTTTGTGGTTTTTGTTCTTAGAATTGACCCTGTTACAGATATAGAGTCAAAAGTTACTTGGATGTCGAGTTAGTCACTTTTCTCTGTGTGGTTATACCCACAACCTGATATAAAATTAGGCTTGTTTCTGGTTGTTTTCTAGTTTTAGAGATCGTTTTATTTCCATTTTTGTTTGCTTTTTGTCTTTTAACCATGTAAACTGTTTACATAGCTTCCAAGGCAAAGTTGTAGGTGTAGGGTACCTTGGCACCCTGTCTCCCATCTTGTTCTCTCCTTCTCCAGAAGGAAATCAATTTTATTAATTTGTTACTTATCCTTTTATTTTTTTTTAAAAATATAAGCAAACACATCTACTCACATATGTTCATATATATTCGCACATCGAGCTGACACTCCACAAACGTTCTGTGCTGTTTGATTTTTTCCTTAGTGTAGTCTACTGCTGCCTGTGTATAGTTTACAGGCATCCTCCTCACTCGCTGGCCCCATATCAAGTTCCACAATTTATTCAGACACCTCCTGAGGGACATTTGGATTGTCCCCAGTGCTTTGCTCCTATAAGTGTTGCTACAGTGAATGGCCTTGTGTTTCTGTGGAGGTCTTTTCACTCTGTATCAACTCCCAGTTCAGCCCAGAGGAGGCCTTAGAGTGGTGATCATAGTTTCCAAAGGGTGTGGCCACAGGCAGCCCACTGAAGGCGGGGGAAGCCCAGGTGTGCCTATGACCTTTGTGACAAGAGCTGCCATTGTGGGAGGGCCTGCCTGGTGCTTTCGCTTGGCCTGATTCCCTCCCAGAAATGTGAGGACACACCCTTCTACAACCCTGGGTTTTCCATTTTCAGGCTCATTATTGTGGGCTAGAAAGAAGTTAGACAGCATCACTAGCCAACTCAACTAGGTCTGCAGTGCAGCAGGGCCATGCCTAAGAGTTCCTAATGTCTTACGGAGGTCTGGGTGCCTGGGACTGGGTGGCAGAGGAGGGTCATGGTGCACAAGATGGCCAGTCTGCAGGGGGTGGGGAGTGCTTTCCTTCCTTCATCATCGGGTCTTAATCACCTCCTTCCACCTATTGTTCAGACAGCCACTGCTGCTAGGGAAATGTGACAGCTAACTCCCACGTCCTCTTAGGACATTTTACGAACGTCCTGTGGGTGCAGTTCCGAACTGGGGCCTTGAGCTCGGGCCTGGGGAAAGGGTTGGGATGGTGATGACAGAAGGGCCCGCCACCAACACTCCAGTACCTAGGCACACAAGTTAGGTCGCACAGATGATACCAAGTAATGTAAAGGGGATGCGGCTTTGCAGGTGGCAATTGTCATTTCAAACCCAGCCGTGAATGTGCACTTCAGACCTCCTTGTGAGGGCACCTCCAGCAGGCCGGCCTCAGACTTCAGCCCACCTAGAGGCTGCGTATTTGCCCACAGCAGTGACCTCACGCTCCCAGGCAACCCCGCCAGCCAGTTGAGGCCCCTATCTGAGACCTCGTACCGTATCAAATCTCAGTTTTTCCATTAATAAAAAGAATACTCACAATCTTCAGATCTGTTAGAAAAATTCCTGTCTCTACAACACTCCTAATAGTTGACTGTGGTATTTGACAAGGTGGGGATAAACCAGTCAGAACCAATTCAAAAATAAATTCAGTCGAGGGCTTGTGGTACCTGGGGCCATCAAGCCCAATGCCCCTTGCTGTTCATCCTGAGGAACCAGCTGAGAGGTGAAGTGAGCAGAGTTTCACAGTGTCTCTTTCATTCTAGGGAGTCAAGGGGTGCTTTAGGTGGCCGGGCCCTCTCACATGACAGTATTTTCATTCCCGAGTCGGGACAGGACCCTACACGGCCTGTGCGGGTGTTTTCCCAAGAAAACGTTTGTGATCGGATTAAGGCTCTGCAGGTAAACTTTTCCCTGGCAATGACACTTGGTATGTATGTTGCACACGAATCAAGAGGTTTTAAAATCATTTCCACTTGCTTTATCTGATATATTTTGGGGTATAATTGCATGCACATCACAGCTCTCCCAAGACAGTCCAAGTGAGTTATGACTGGACCCTATCACAATCTAAGTTATAAATGCTCATTTTCAAGGCCGTGGCAGCCGTTCTTTGGGTTCAGTCCCCCGCCCCAGGTGAGGGTGTTGAAATATCTCCTGAATGAATGAATTGGGGCAGGAGGGTTTGTTGATAAAAGTCACTGATGAAAACAAGAGCAAATGTTCTTTATTCTAATCCAGTTAAAAATACAGTGTAATGTGAAAATGGGACCACCACCTCCAGGCGGCCTTACTGCCAAGCGGGGAGATGACACCGGCATGAGTTCTGAGGATGACGGTCTACCCAGGAGCCCTCCGGAGATGTGCCTGCTGCACGATACCGGTCCCAGCACAGCCATAAAGGCAAGTGCAGCCTGCACCACCTACACCTCCGTCCACACCCACGGCAGGAGCAGCTGGGGCCTCTGGTGGCCCCTATGCTCCCCTGAGATTCCCATGCCGGGTGTGGCCAGGAGATAGTCCAGCCCACAGTTGGTATTTATTTTCATTCTTTGAGCAGAAATTCAGGTCTCGTAGGGAGATAAGGTTTGGGTAGCATTCTTTGTAATGGCTAGAGGTCTGATACAATCAACCCCAGACCTTGTTTTTCCTGTCTGAGCAGATGACCAGAGCAGAGTCCCTTCTCAAAGAGTGAAACACCTTTGTGTCTGTTCTCTGTTGTCATGACACTTGACCGGAGGACAAGGGAGTGGTGAACATACTTGGTTTCATCTAGGCTCCCACGTCTGAGTGGAGGGTAATTCGCACTTGCTGGGCAGGGGGAGGAGTGGGAGGTGGGGTGCCAGTAAACAGGGCGGCAGGGTCAGTCCCACAGGCAGCAGCAATGTGCACAGCCTCTGCAGGGCGGGGAGCTCTTCCCGAATGCTGCCTTCTCCTGTGGGAACCCACGAGGAAGCACTGAGCTCCTTCTCATGAATGAACAACATGGTGCACGGTGCTGCCATTTTAAGTCCATTCGAGGTATATAAATCCATTTATTTGTGCATATATGATTATTTTCCCTTCTGGACAAGCGGCTGAGGGTTGGTTAGACTTGGAGTTATCCAAGGACTGGAAAGCAAACAAAGGCCAAAATCCATTGTTTATAGCCACACACATGCCCTGACCATCGTTGGAGCGGTCACTTCTGTCCTGGTCCAGGGCCTTTTGCAGTGAAATCTCAGGGCTTCGTTGTGACTCGGTGTCTTGAAGATTCTGTGCTGCTCTGAAATATAGTCAGTGGTCACTTCAGCCTGGCCACCCAGAGTCCCCCTGCAAAGGCGGGGGAAGGAATATCTACCCAACTTGTGAGCACTTGTGGATTCCCAGGGGGACACCGATGGAGGGGATGGGAGGGACTATGATGTGGCTGAGTGTAAATGTGCCCCAGGGTCGGAGATGTACCCCAAGCTGGCTAGAGAACTGCTCTGTCCAGAATTCTGCTCTGGGGTGAGCCTGACCCTGCTTGCTCCACAAGCAGTATCTGAGGACAGTGGGCTACCCACACCCACTGACCCACCCGCAGGACAAGGAAGACAGGACAAGGAAGACATCCCCATGTCCTGGACTTCAAGCCAGCCTTTCACCCCTTAAAATACTGGAGGGGAAGTCGACAGGCTTGTGGCCACTGAAGGTATAATTACTATGTGACAGACATATCTCACACCCTCAGGTGCAGCATCAGGGTCCCCAGCCTCAGGTCCAGATGTGACTGTGTATGTTTTGGGGCCATGCTGTGGGGCAGATGTCAAACTCACCGCCGTTCCATCCCATGGTGCACTCTGATGTGCAGAGCACTGTGTTTCTCTGCGTTTGGCTAGGACACACGGTGTAGAGGACAGTTTCTAACTCCATCCCCTGGGGAATGAACCAGCTCCAAACCCATGATACTGTGATGCTCAGATCCCACACTTAGCTGAGCGGAGGCCACTTGTGCCAGTGAGACTGGCCTCATCCTTCTTAACACCCCTCCCCTGGGGGCGATGTTATTATTTTTTTAATGTTCAGAGATTTAATCAATTGTTGGGCAATATGAACATTGCACTAGCTTCATAGGCAACCAGAATTTGAGCCTTTAAGACTTAAAAAAATAAATAATCTTTATCCTTAAGGTTTTGAAGACACAATGATTGTATTTTGTGCCCTGAAAGTATTTGGGGCACAGTGGACAGATAGAGAGAGGAACAATGCACCCTTTAAATGTGTTTATGTAACACATGGTATTTGATACAATGGTGCCTTAAATCCCAAAAGGATAGGGTTGTGAGCTGTTTAATTTTTTCCTGCTGTGACACCTTTCACAGGCTCATGTGCTGAACAGAGAAATTTAATGAAGATTATTGTGGAAAAGGGTGTTCAGAAACAATATCTGATGTCACTGCCAAGGTGTGCTATTTCCTGGCAGAATGAGTTTTTTCAGGAAATACATGGAATTACTTTTAAAAATTTTATTACCACATGAGGTAGCAACTGATGAAACTTAACTTGGTGATTTTTTTTTTAAGGTAAAATTACATCTTGCTAGTCTTCGTCTAGGTTTGCTGCTATTAAGTAGGGAATACTGGGTATAGAGTGACCAAATGGCAAGTCTGTTTGCTCTGGGAAGTGAGGGCAGGTCAATGGAGGAGACTCAGAGCTGGTGGCAAAAAATGCACCTACCACTACAGAGCCTACGGATGAGTTCCATCACCTAGTTCCTGTCCTCAGAGAGTTTGGGAGAGAATCAGATGAGAGCAGGTAGGTCAGTGTCTGTCCTTCCCTCACAAGGAAAGGTCAGCTGGCTCCTGTCCCTAACAGCACCCCTAGCCCCGTCCT
Source organism: Eonycteris spelaea (assembly GCA_003508835.1). Taxonomy (NCBI): domain Eukaryota; kingdom Metazoa; phylum Chordata; class Mammalia; order Chiroptera; family Pteropodidae; genus Eonycteris; species Eonycteris spelaea. The sequence continues at coordinate 104,891 of PUFA01000424.1, forward strand.
CCCGCTTCATGTCTGCTGCCTATTACTGTGGGCCCAGTCCTCAGCCCTCCCCCCAGTGGCAGAGCCCTCTTTTTGAGGATAAACACTGTAAAGCAGTTGTCATTCAGCGTCACCCCACCCAAAATAGCCTCTGAGCCCCAGGGTCCTGGGAGCCACATCCCCAACATGGGGCCACTGTTAGATTTTTAAATCACCCACTTTCCAGAGTCGTCCAGAAGCACAGATTTCAGGAATAATTGGGTAACTGGGAGCAGGCAGTGCTGGTGTGCATGGTCAGATGCTGCCAGTCGCAAATAAAAACATCATCACTTTTCTGCCCCTCGGCCCCACGGCGTCCATGCCATCCTGGCAGCTACATCATGATTAAAGACCCCTGGTCCTGAAGGGCTGGTCTCTCCAGGCCCCAAGACCTCAAACCACAGTGCAGACTGAGCAGCAGGAGCTCTTCCCTGGCAGGAAGAGCCACTGTGACAGCCAGCACAGGGGGTGCAGAGAAGTGGCTATTCAGTGTCTAGGCCGTGGAGCTCCTGGCCAGTGTTCCCAGCATGGGGGCCATTGTGAAGGCCAGTGTGGGTCACACCGGGACCATCAGTTCAAGCAGTGCAAATGCAGGGACCCAGGTGGAGAGGAGCCAGGGTTATAACAGGGAGACCAGAGGCCCATTTGTCACAGAAGTGACTATTCTCACATGGTAGACTCACTGCATTTGCAGAGCAACTCATCTTGTCTGTTCTCTTGAGTCCCAGACAGTCAGAAAAAAAACAAAAACAGTTTTACCAAGTGTTTATATACAGTGCTCCTCTGGACAAGAAAGAAGTGAAGGGTTCTGTGTGGTTTTGAAATGTACCCACCCTGCTTGTGACCACTAAGGAGGACTACCTGGGAAGGGTGTCACTGGTCCAATCTAAGGCAACTTCCAGAGACGGAAAGCCAAAGCCATGGTACATAGGAAGCCGTGACTAGGAGTCCTGTCCATGATTTATTTTAAAAATAATTTTTCTTGCTTTACTCCTATAAGAACCAGTGTAGCTAAAACAAGAGGACTAAAATAGATTGTGTCTACTTATGACTCTTTTCCCTCGTTTTAGTAAATGTCTTCCCCCAGTTGACAGGAATAAACTTTACGCTTGCATTAGAAAATATAAGAAGACTTTATGTGAACAGGGAAGCTGTGTTTCTCCCTAAGGCAGTACCCTTGGTAGGGACGGTCCCTGAGTCAAAGCCAGTCTCTCTAGCAGTGTCATCCTTCTGGCTCCCCTTGAGTTTAGCAGAGGTTACTGGTTACCACTCTGTGTGGGGCTCCAAGGTTGTGGAAAAGCAGGTGAGCGAGACACCCCACACCCTGGAAGCCCGCTCATTCCTGTGTCTCATTCGCTGCCTCCCTCCTGAGGGCTTACTAAACCATTGAGATGCATAAAATTACAGTCTTAAGTTAAAAGGTAAGCATGACACCACCACACACCCATCAGGGTGGCTACTATAAAAAAAAAAAGACAGAAAATAACAAGTGTTGGTGAGGATGTGGAGAAATTGGAACCCTTGCACTGCTGGTAGCAAAGTAAAATGATGCAGCCACCATGGAAAACAGTATGGAGGGTCCTCAAAAAAAAATAAAACTAGAATTACCATGTGAGCCCACAATTCCACATCTGGGACCCAAAAGAATTGTAAGCAAATTTCCAAACAGATATTTGCACACCCATGTCTATAGCAGCATTATTCACAGTAGCTAAGTGTGGAAGCAACACAAGTGTCCATACACAGGTGACTGGTAAATAAAATGTGCTGTATACATCCAGTGGAAAAGCAAGGAAATTCTGTCACATGCTACAACATGGATGAACCTTGAGGACAAATATTATGCTGAGTGAAATAAGCCAGTCACAAAAGGACAATACTGTATGAATCCTTATTTATGAGGTATCTAGAGTAGGCAAATTCATAGAGACAGAAAGTAGAATGGTGGGTACCAGGGGCTGGGCTAGTGGGGAGTTCACATTTAGTGGGGACAGAGTTCCAGTTTTACAAGAGGGAAAGTTCTGGAGATGGATGGTGGCCACAGTAATAGGAATGCATTTACTACCACTGAACTATACATTTAAATCATTAAAATAGCAAATTTTATGTGTGTTTTACTATGGCAAAAATAAAATCGAAGATGTGGTTCCATAGTGTAGCAGTTAGCACTTATACTTTATACGCAGAAGGTCCTGGGTTTGCATCGCGCCCCAGTGGATTCATGGTCCATGGTCTACGGCCATTCCACCCTGAACAAGCCCAATATCTGACCTCAGAAGCTGAGCAGGGTCGGGCCTGGTTAGTACTTGGATGGGAGACCACGTAGGAAGACCAGGTGCTGTAGGCATAAATAATAATAAATAACAAAAAAAAAATTGGAAAATAAGCGATACCACGTAAAGCTGATACTAATATTAAGCACCACGCTAGAGTGGGAAGTTGGTTGGTTGGTGTGTAAGTGGCAGGGCTGTAACTAAAGCCAACAGCTCCCAGGTTCTCTGCACCTCACACCTCTTCCTCGCTGAGTTTGCTCATGAGGCACGTGGGTGCCCCTCACTGCCACTTTATGCTAACAGATGTCCTTGCAGGACACCCACTTAAACCTCTCTTGGTGGAGGAGACTGCCTAGTTCAGTGGGCAGGGAGGAGTCTTAGGGTGTTGCCATGATGACCAGAATCTCCTTCCTCCCCAGCAACACCTTAGCCTTTGGCTGTTAGTCACTCTCTGCTGAGGTATCAACTACTGAAATATTGTAACTTCACAGATGGTAACTTAAAGCCACATTTCTCCAAGGGCATGAGTGCCTGAAGATGCAGAACCCTCCTAGAACTGATGACAGACCGCTGAGCAGTGGGCTCAGCACATTTTGTGCCCCTGCCTATAAGTCATGCCACTGGGCCACCCTCTCAGCTTCCGGAGACAGGAACAAGCCCACCTGCCCTTGTAGAATGCAGGCTGGTCTGTGTCACCAGAGAAACCAGCTCTTGTCTGAAGAGCTGTGGGAGGGAGCAGGCAGTTATCCTGCTTGGGGTGCCTGGGACACAGGTTCTCTAGGGGTCGGCCCAACACTTACGTCCCCCAGCCATTCTCCTCCAGACCCTCCCTGTTGAGAGTAAAATGTGAAACATGTCCTCTCAAGAATACAGTGAAAGGAGAGAGCTGAAATGCTGGCTGCCCCATCTCGAGACTCAGTGCTTGCTGTGTTTGCTCCTTGTCTTCTGAAGGTCTCTTTAGTTTCCTCTTCACGGCCACCATCTCCAGACCAGCTCTCTTCCAGCCACCTGAACAACACGCCTGTCATCAACGTGGACAGCAGCATGGCGCCTGTGGCCGATTTCAATTATCCCCAGAATTCTCTTCATGCCTGGACAACTCTGCAGCTAAGCACAAGCTCCTGGTTAAGCCCCGTAACCAGCGGTCAAGCAAAATGAGGCGACTGTCTTCGGTAATGGGGCTTCCCTTCCACCTCCAGCCACTTGCCCTTCTGAGAAAACACCAAGGCCCCATCACCTGCCATAGGAGCTGGAGTTGTCTTTTCAACATAAATCAGATATGTCTCCCTCCTGCTTAAACACTCCATTCATTCATTCATTCATTCATTCATTTTCTCATTCATCCATTCCGCTCTGAGCTGTGAGTCTTGCCTTCCCGCTGTGTTCAGCGTGAAGCCTGCACTCCAGGCTCTGTCTGCCTCTAGACTTCCTCTTACTCTCACTTAACACACTTTGTCCTCCTTCCTGCATCTTGAGCTCCCCAAGCTGCCTCCAACTTCAGGCCTTGTACCTGCTATATGTCCTGCTCAAGGTGCTATTCTCCTGGCATCACAGGGCCTCTCCCCTCAGAGGCTTACCTAAACTACCTCTTCACCACCATGTTTACTTCCTTCCTAGCACTGGCCACACACAGATATGAGCTTTGGAATGTATGTGCTTATTTGTTTACTGCCAGCCTTCTCTGAGACTTTGTCCCAGCTATACTTCCAGCCCTTGGAACAAGGCTGGCCACAGAGCTGATGACATTCAGTAAACATTTGTTGTATGCATGCATGCATGCATGCATGAATGAATGAATGAGTGAGCAAGTGAAAGAAGAAGAAGCTGAACCACTAGAATGGAGAGCTGCCTCGGGGAAGGACCCGCTTAACATTAGGGTGCCTTTCCCCTGTAAGGACACACTTCTCTTTTCTGCCTGGGGTGGTCATCAGCTCTGGGTCTTGGGAACCGAGAACTTGCTGGTGGAGTACTTTGGCCTCAAGATACCAGGGGTTAGAGGTCTCTATGCAGTTGATGCCTTCTGCCCTGCCTGGTGGCACCCACAGTATGTGACCCCTGAAGGAGCTTAGAGGCAGGGAGTGGGCCAACCTGGCCAGAGGGCACAACAGTGCTGAGAAAGAGATGCTCACAGGCCGGCATTCTCTAGAAGGCCAACATTGTTTCCTTGAAGATAAGATTATGGGTGTTGATGAAGGACCCAGGATAAACTAGGTGCATCAGCTGGAGACAGTGGCCCTGGGCCTCTCAGGGTGCCAGGGTCTCCCCGAGAGAGTAGGTTTTCCTTTGGGAATGTGGGAAGTGTCTTTGCAGCTTATGCCAGAAGGTGTGGCATGAGTTTTAAAAGGCTGACTTTTGAGGAGACTGATGCTGGAGAAAGAAGCGAGCTTGTGGTTACCTTCAACCTAATGTGCCCTTGTGCAAAGCTGGGGACCAGGGTACATCTGCAAATGCTCACTCACCACCTGCACACTTAAAGGTCCTGAGCTGTGGGGATTAGGCATGGCCCTGTAACTCTCACCTACCTGTGTTCCTGCTGCATGGAGCCACAGGACAGGGACAAGCCAGCTCCCTCTGGCCCTCGAGTCTGGGATTTATTCCCATGGGGATGCCTTTTGCCCTGGCAGAAGCCTGCATAACCAGCCACAGCCAAGCCAGGACTTGGTGGCAGAGGGAAGCCAGGTCCCTACTCCAGGGGGATGTGTAGTATCCCTTCCTGTGGCCCCTGGACACAACTGTACTCCTCTTTTCCACTTTCGAACTTGATTAGCTCTTGAGCCATATTTTTTAAATAACAGGAAACCTGATTTCGTCAATTTGGGTAAATAGTGTTTCCTTGATTTAAACTGTCACTTCCATATTTCCCCTCCTCCTTTCCTTTCCCTTCTTGGTAGGAAGCAGCATGGGTATGTTAAATTTTTGGTTGTATTCATATTTTCCCGACTCGGCAGAGGTGTCTAGCCACGGTCACCAGTGTCACTGTTGGGTCCTAAGTTGTAGGCCTCTGTCCTTCGGTGTCCATAGCCCCCTTTGCCCTTTGGCCATGAGGTCCCTCCTCCCAACTATAAGGACCTCCCTGGTGCCCTGGCCCCTCTCGGAGGCTGCGATGCTTTCAGTTGTCTCTGTCTGCTCTGTGGGTGGGGAAGAGCCACCCTGCTGCCCCTCTGCTGCCCTCTGGGCCCTGGACCTCTGTGGGGTTCACTGCCCCTTTAGGCTTCACTGGATGGTGAGGTTCATGTTCCCCACTTCTTGACCTCCCATAGTATCTGGGGCTTCTTCCCCAATACCTGCTGGCATCCACCCACCCGGCACCCCACCTCCCCTACCCTCCCAACCCCCCACCCCCACCGCCAGGCTCAGCCACCTCGAGTCTCCACTTTGGTCTCTTCCTCCTGCTGCCCAACTCCCTCCCTCCATCTGAGCAGAACCGCAGTCCAGACCTAGCCAGGCATCTCCAGCTCTGTCCTCAGTGGGGCAAACTCTCCTTCACGTCATCCAGGCTCTGACTCTTGGAGCTCTAGAAGAAAAAAAGGAGGGCTTTTCTTACCTTAAAAACCCAGTCTTGCAGTTAAAAAAAAATGACTTGGCTATAAAGACTGTGATATTTACTATGGATTTGAAAAGCACATTCAAGTGTGCATTTGGCTGAACCATCCACCCCGCCAAAGCTGAGGCCAGGAGAGGTAATGCGGGTTGTTATCTCAGCATTTTACTCTGCTGCACAGAGCTTTGCCCCTGTATGTGGTTCTAGCACATGGGCAGAATGCCCATTAGTGTTTATACTAGCACCTCACCACACCAGTTGATCCTCAGCCCAACCCAGGCAGTGCCAGGAGCAGATAATATTATTAACTCTGTTTTACCAGGAACAGCACAATTAGACAACTGGCCCAGGGTTGCACAGCTGCAGAGCTACCAACGACCAGTCCTGAGTCCCAGACAGACTGGCACCTCCCCTCACCCTGGCACTACTCATCAGCAGCATCCTCTGCCCAGAGACGTGGATGCTGCCCCAAGACTCTCTCTGGCAAGAGGAAGTAGATGAGCAGGCAGGCTTGATAGTCTCCATTCCGGTGCAGGCTGAGCACTGGGCCCCCCACTTCTGCTTCCTCGAGAGGGGTCCAGGGGATTGGGGCAGGGAGGAGATGTATAGAGTGGACATATGCATCCTTCCTGCTGCACCCGGCCAGGAGCCCAGGCTGAATCAGAAGCCCCTTCGTTCCCTACAGAGCCCCTGCTCTGCATCCGAGCCCATTCTCTGGAGTCTGTGCCCCATACCTGCCAGCCTTTGGCAACCTGGCCCCTCCCTTGAGCCTCCTCGGAGCTGCCAATGACTCAAGTTAGGAAGTGCCTGCTCCTCAGCTCTGTGCTGACTTCCCATGGGTTCCAAGCGTTTTAAAACATAACCCACATCCTAAAGAAGTTTCAACATCAGTGATTTCCCACAACAGCTAAAGGCCAGTAATACCTTTTGTGCCAGCAGCTTTCCAAAATTTTTGTGTCAATCATCTTGCACACGCTCCTTTTTTTATACCTGTAGGAATAGGATTGTGAATCTTGGTAAGAGTTAGCCTAGCTATGATCAGACATCCCAGTCACCTGTGTTCTGTTGGCTAGGAGATACTGGCTGGAAAATGTTAAAATAACACCAACGAACAAGAAAAATCTGCTGCAAACTCTCCCAGAGTGTTCCCTAAAAGGGAGAGGAGACAGCTGAGTTCATGTAGCGGCCTCAGTAACCCTTCAGGTCTAATGTGGACTTTTTATAAAGATCGGTCTCAACCCCTTGACCTTTGGGTCGTTTTCACATGTCGTTTTTGATAAGTCGTGGTTGTTTTGATCTCCTTTCCTTCCTAAGAGAGCAGGGACTGACTGCATGTCCAGGAGGGAGGATGAGGACTAAGTCTAAATTCCAGAAGTATCTGAAGGAAAATGTCACAGGGCTGTATAGTATTTATGGTCAAGCCAGCAGGGCATCCGGACAGAAGGGAGAACCATAAGCCTCCAGGAAGAGGCAAGGCTTCCTGTTGGAGTAGATTTCGAGGCAGTCTTGGAAGTGCAAGTAGAGAGGAGGCTGCCAGCCATTCAGACCCGGAGCCTGGCACATACGATAGCAGGGGTGCAGCTGGACCTGCATAGGGAACAGGAGAAACAGTTTCAAAGCAGAGAATGTAAGACTTTAGATTTAGCCAAGAAGTTTGGACTTCATCCTCTAAGCTATAATTTGCTGTTGATCCCATTTGGCATGATGTGAATCATCTTATAGGCAAATCGGTCTGCCCTTGCTAGGAGGGTGCAGACCTAGGAGAGAGTATTGACATAGGGGTGGGGGCTGGCTCTGGTGTAGCCCAGGGTCACAGAGCACCAGCTTTCCCCTGAGCTAATAAGCAAGGATTTGACCAAAGGGTGAACCTATCTGAGCTCCAGTCCTTCAGGTACAAAGAAGGATAGTGATCTTTTACTCACTGGGTCAAATTGAGGAGTAAATGAAGTAATGAGGGTAGAGCACAAAGTATGGCAGACCCCGCCCCCACCTGGTGTTGGTTCCCTTCCCTTTGCATCGCTCTGTAGAGCAGCATCCACTGGTTTTGTGGCTTGGCCACAAGAGCCTTAGGCAACATTTATTTTAAAGACCTAGCCACCACCATTCCGCCTAACGCTGAGCTTGTGAGACAAGAATCCAAATAGTCCAGTAAGGAAGGGATTAGGGAGAGACACCTGTGTTATGAATGTCCACACAAGCTCTCACTTCAGGGACACACCACTGCCCTCAAACCACATGAAGCCTTGAACAAAATGGGCAGGTTGCAGGTGTCTGAGTCCCTGACGTGGAGATGCTCTCTATCCTCTCTCTTTCTCATAGCGGGCACAGTCTGAGTCCCTGAGCGACCTGACCTGCACCCTGGAAGAGGAGCAACACGATGAGAAGCCATTACCAGCAGTCAGCTCCGAAGATGAGCCCAGTGCTGAACAGAAGGACGGGGTTCTGGACCGAGGCCCTGAGCCTGGGGGACTGGCTACCATGCTGCCACCAGGGGGCGCCCATGCGAGACGGGCACGCCTGCAGCACTGCCTAGCGCTCAGAGCCAGCGCTGAAGAGGAGAGCTCCCTTGGGGACGATCCCTCCAGCCGCCTAGCCACCCCAGAGGTCGCAGAGCCCAAGTCAGTCCCGACCTCCTGCTTGGAGTCCCCATTTGTGCCAGAAGGCTCCCCTGATCCAAACAGCGAAAACCAAAGAGAGGAGCTGTCCCTCACAAGCACATATCCACTAGATAGGAACACAGCTGAAGAGGTGGTCTGTGCTCCTGGAGATGATAAGAGTCAATTATCTCCCCACATCCCTGAGGAAGACACGACACCTCCTGGGACCAGCGCTGCTACCCCCGTGGAGGCTCCTTCTGGGCCAGGCAGGCCAGACCACAATGTGCAGGAGGCGGAGCTGATGCTGGCAGTGCCCCCTCTCGAGAGAGCAGGGACAGAGTGTTCTGAGGCCCCAGCCCCAAGCCCCTCAGTCCCCAAAAGCTGCTTGAAGCATAAGACCCAGGCAGCCAGCAGGAGCTTCAGCATGTCCCTCGCCCCACCTGCCTCAGAGTCATCTCCAGAGCCCACCCTCTGTGCCCTGGACAAGGAAGCCACCCCCCTGGGATCCCCCAGAGCTGAACTGGCCAAGTCTCTGCAAGGGAGACCTGAGAGGGTGGCACAGGAGCTGAAAATCAGGAGAGGAGGCGGGGAGCCTCGGAGCATGAAGAAGTTCTCTCTGTCCTCGGGCCGGGCGTGGTCACACACAGGTCACAGAGAACATCTGGGGCACTCTGGCCCCATGGGCCCTGCCGCTGTCCCCTCCACTGTCCGGCTGCCCCTGCTGAGGAGCAGCCTGGCCTGGAGGAGCGAGGCCACCCTCGATGACCTCCAGGCACCTCCCGAGCCCCAGATCCAAAAACTGGGCCCTCAGGAGTCACCATCACCAGCTGAATGCAGCTCTCAAGACACAGGAGACATGGTGGCCAGCCAGGCTGGGCCAGACCAGAGCCTCCAGGATGTGGCAACCACGCCAGTCACAAGAGACCCCTGTCCTCCTGCCCAGGAGCTGCCCATGTGTGGGGACAGAAGCCCCTTCCCCATCAAGCTTCGGTCCACATCTCTCTCTCTCAAACACAGAGATGTGTCCTCACTGGAAGTGAAAGGAATCAAGAGATACAGTGCTGAGGTCAGGCTGGAAAAGGGAGGCCTGACTCTGCTCTCAAAGGAGGACAAGAGTCAAATGGGGATGACCCCTGCTACTCGGGGGACCAGATCCCCAAAAGGCCAGGGAAAGGGGCGGGCTCGGCAATCAGAGCAGCTGGGGTCCAAGCCGCCCCTGCCCAGGAAGCCACTTCTGCAGACCTTCACTCTCCCGTCCCTACCTGTATCGCCCGACGTCGGAGATGTCAGCCCTGGAGAGCTGGACAAGCCTGCACTGCCCCTGGACCCCAGAAAGGAGAGAAGGTTGCCCCATGGAGGAACTGGTAAGAGGGTGTTTGGGAAGGGAGAGGATGAAGGGAGTCACGTCAATGGGAATAGCCTGCTGGACGTCCACCAACTATGTAAATACTTCAGGTTAAAACCTTGTTGCAGGGAGATTGGAAGAAAACGTCCGAATTCCTTGAGGTATTATTACTCATGGTTGGTTAAGAGTTAGAGCTGGAGAGTAGAGATGAGGAAACAAATACCAGGGTTTGTTGTCAGTTCAGAGAAGTCAGAAAATTGTCCACACTCCTTTGGCAGAGTATTATTCTCTGGAGGGATGGGCCTCAGTGGGCCCCTCACATGCTGCTCCACTGTTTGCTTCTGGAGTTCTGCAAGGCCCAAGACCCAGGGACCTGCTGGCTTTTCTTGGCTCCTCTATCACGTAAGGTCCTGACTTTCCCCACAAAGGAAGCATTTCCTCCAGTTTAATGAACAAGATTGTGCAGCCCAGCGTCACACAGGAAGCGCCTCATATATTAGAATCACAGTTTTTGTCAGATGTGTGGGTGGGCATTCTCATCCTGTCCCAAAAGGGAGCAGTGTTAAGATTAGGGCGGAATGCAGGCATCTTCTAAAGCAACCACCATCTTCTGAAATGAGCAGAGACAGAACCAATGACTCTTCTATGTCATTGACATTTGTCACTTTTTATTTACAGTGTTTCAGATGGAACAAGCACTGTTGCAAACAGGTGTTTGCAGTGGAGGTAGACAGCCTTCACTGGTCATTTCTTTCATTAATGGAGAGCAGTGTGCAACAAATAAAATTCCCCTAACGAGTCATGTGCACAAGTGATGCGGCCCCTGGAGGGAGATGTTCCATGGCAAATTTTATTTAACAACAACTTCCAGGATATTTTAAGTGGCTACTCTAAGTCCAGGACTCCACTTAAGCACTACCTTGTGGGACAAAAAGTTGTTCTCCTAGGGACCCCACACCCTAAAAGCAAGATGGGGGCACACCAGGAGGAAGAAACAAGTTCACACAAAGCACCAGGAAGGCAGGTTCTGAGAAGTTCTAATCTTTTCTGTCTCCTTCCTAGGAAGTTGGTAAAAGTGCTGTGTACAAAGTGCTTTGTCTAAGGTGACCCCGGCAGATGCAGGTGGTTCTAGGGAATAGTGTCAGGAAAATGTCCCCACTTGTGGCCTTCCTGATCCAGGGCCCTGCTCGGCCATGATGTTTTGCTGCTGCTGCCACTACCATCAGTGAGGGAGCTCTGGGGGAGGTTCAGGCTATAGCTGAGAGTCCTCTTTGCCAGTTCCCAGCGAGGTCCTTGAAGCCATTGCAGAATGATTCAAAGAGATGCTGGTTGAAACAGCGAGTGGGGTGGGGCTTGCTCTGGGCAGGTAAAACCCTGACATCAGCACTTCTACCTTCCCTATCTGGAATTGAAAATATCCCTCAGAGGCCCTCGGAATGATTGGAACGTAACCACGTAACCACGTAAACACACGACACTCAGGTTCCCAGTGAGAGCCAGGAAGGAGGCTTCACAGAGCTGTGCTTGGCACGTTAATAATTCATGGCTTCCTCAACCTGCGCCTGAGAGTTAGACTTTGTTCTTTGTAGGATGCCTGGAATGTGGTGTCGTTAAAGACCTTCTGTTTTTTTCCTTTGATTTATAAAATATGATGTATTTATTCATTAACAGTTTGCTTAAATAGCAGAAGGGGATTGTTTTGTCCATTTGTGTTTATTAACATCCTCTATGCCACAGATGAATGACGGATTCAGGTGAATTCCAGGGCAAAAGAATCTAGGTGACTACAGAGCGCGGGTAGTGGTTTTTATCTGTGTGAAGAGAGGAGGAAAAAATATTTGAGGGACTAGTCCCAAGACAGGCTGTGGGGTCTAGGGGCTGCCTCATGCAGACCAGAGCCTGATCTCGGGGTCCGTGCTGCTGGACCCATCAGCGAAGCAGCCTCTACACCTTTTCCAGACCCTGCATCTATCTGCAATTTGATTCATTGTTATTACTCTGCTGTCATCCACGTTGCTCCCAAATTATAGCAGCTGAAGGGATTTCAATTCACATGAAACATACAAATCATGAAAGTTTTAGTAACAGCATTACTTAGTTTTCCAGAAAAGGCCTGATTATTGCTGTTTATTATCCTGTAGTGGCAGGCACTTTACCCAGAGTTCCAAGATGGGCTGCCATCACCCCTGTTCACCTTCCAGGTCTACGAATCATAAAGTGAGGTTAGTGAGATGTCCCAGATGGGCCTGAGGTTCTGCCTTTGGACCTCAAGCTGCCTTATCTCCAGCACTCCTGTTTATTCCCCCTAATCTTCCCCACTCCCTGTAATCGTCCTTGGAGGTGTGGAGAAACCCTTCAGCAAGGGAGTGGGGTAGATTGGCTGGTTGTTGCAGTAAACGGAAGAGCCTGCTTGCCAAGTGAGCTGGGCCTCAAAGGGCCACCTCGGGGTGAGTACTACAGGCCCAGTGCCCCATCTGTGCTCATCGATTACAGGATACCCCTCAATCTGCTGATATGCCATTCAGCCAGTGAATGGCTTTGGGTTATCACACTTGTCATGTGTGCAGTATATTACCTACCCTTCTGTTGGGCCAGTCTAGCCCAGGTTCTAAGTTACAGCCTCCTGCACTCAGGATTGGAATTAGAACAAAGCAGTTGGAGATTCTCATGTAGAAAAATGGTAAAGTACAGTATATAGAAAGGACAGTCACCTATGAGTCCACTCAAGAGATGTTATTCCTGCTGATCTTTCCTTAGAGTCTTTTCTCTCTGTGAATGTGTGTCATTTATTTTCTACATAGTTGTGGTCACATGTTGGATATTTTGAACAGTAGCTGGACAAATTGCCACCCTCACCTGGAGCCTCGTTTGATAATCAGCCTCAGTCTCCAGTCCAAGCTCATTCCTTCCAGACTGGGCCAGTGACAGACACAGTGACACACCCAGGTCTCCGACCCCCTTCTTCTGGGCTCTAGGAATCACTTATTCATTTTCCTACAAATATTTCATGTATTCCTGCCATGAGCACAGTTCTGAGCTGGCCTCAAAGGGTAGTCAGGGAAAGCAAGAGGGCCTCACTCTCAGGGAGCTTATGAGCCTGAGAGGCAGGTGGCAGCTGGATGTCAGAGGGGAGTGTAGACCGATGCCCGTCTTGTCTTTGGCTGTTAGGGAAAATGAACTCAAAGACACTGTTACCTAATGACACAGTTATTTCAGTGTATCAGATTCATTGAGTAGAATACAAAGGGATAGTTTTGGTATCATGCTAAAAATATACTCCTTTGTCTTGAGTCTTAAAGAAAACCAACTTTGTTCACACCTACTTTCTTACCCCCACAGCCACTTCCTGAGTGAGCATGGTCAACACCCTGGCTTCCATTCCCTGCCTTCCCCGTGCCCCTCAAACCACGTATGTCCCCTCATCATCCTCATACAGGACAGGGCATGCATTCTCACCTGTTACCTGATGGTCTCTGTTCCCTTGACTCCCTTGTCCATGGCTGCTCACCCCTAATATTCTGTGGGCAGCACTAACTTGACATTTCCATGATTGTCATTCAAGTTATTGACACCTCATCAGCCCCAGGCCAGTGTCTTTCTCAGTGCCCCTATCTGTCCAGCTACACCACCAGAAGTATCAGAGACATTACAATAGTTTACTATGGATAAACTGAAAGGGCAGGAATCATAGGGAAAATTGCCTTGTGGTCCTACTGCTTAAAGAGCTTGTAAAAAGGGACTTGTGCTTCTGACCGAGGCAGAGTAAATACACTCCACTGTCCCTCTGCTTAAAGCCTGGACCAAATGCAGAGGGCGCATGTCAGCAGACTTCAGGAGGCAGCCAAGGGCAGGGAGACCCGGGTGTGGAGAAGACCACGCTTGTCCATTACTCCTCTATGTAGTCACACCGTCATTTCTCTAGAAGTGATGCTTAACAGTGGGTTTTCTGGCTCACAGGGCATGTGAAGTTTTAATTGGATAGATAGCTGACTTCAAATGACCCTCCATGAAGATGGGGCCAGCTCACAACCTCTTTCTTTGAGCAAGATAGAGACTATTTCTCCACGCTGGCATTAATACCAGGTGTTATCAGTCTACTTAAATTTTTCCCCCTAATCTGATGGATGAGAAAATGTCAGCAAGTGTTGGTCATCCTAATATGAAGTGTCTTTGTCCTCCTCAACCCTGTCCCCAGGTCAGCCTCATTGCCTTTAACCTGACACCAGCAGCCCGCCTCCCTGAACTCTCTCGTCTCGCCCAGTCTTCCCAAGTTTTTAACTCTGTTAAAAAATCTCAGAGCCTTTTTGTTACATATGTAAAATAAAATGCAAACTCCAGCGTAAGGTATTCAAGGCTTTTTAAATTTTGGCCTAAGTCGGTGTTTCTGCCTTCCTGAATTCCTCCGCCATGCCTAACCCACTCTGACATCGCCAGCCCCACCTCTGCCACCAGCTCCCCTCAGCACGCTGTACACACCCCTGCTCACTCTCAGTATGCTTCACCTCACCCTTGAACGTGACCCTGAGAACAACATGGGTTTGTTTTTTCTCTCAGTACCTGTGCCTGGGGGATCCTGTCCTGCAGTGGGGGGACCTGGGCTTTGTTCCCATGACCAGGTACAGGGACCTGGGAAGGAAGCAAAGCAAGGCAGGGGTCTGAGTGATGAGACGGAAGACACTGAGTTTAGACACTTACTCTAAGGTCCACCTGCCAGGGGCTATGGGATTCGGAGCTGGTATATTCCTTAAACTCTGAGTTTTAGTTTCCTCCTTTGTAAAATGAGGTTATTAGTAATACTTAGGGCAGCAAAAGCATTTTAACTCCAAAATGTGATACAGCTTCATACAGTCCAGTCCCATTTTCCTGAGATGTACCAAACTGCCCTTTCCTGGGCCACATTGGACAGTCTGCGAGAGTGGCGTCCCCCGGTCCTGATTCTGCCAAAGGCACCAGCACGTAGATATTAGTCCCCAGGGAGAGCGTGTGTGTGCAGGATACTGGGGCGGGGGCGGGGGAGGGGAGAGTGGTGTCATGAACCACCACTGGCACCCTGAGAACATACATGGATCCTGAGTGGGGAGAGGAAAAAAGGGGTTTTGCAAAAGGCTTTCTTGAGACACACTGCAGTCCTGTGAGACCCCAGCTCAGTGGGGTGGGACAGGGACCCTCCTTCATCCAGTGCACAGGGGCCCTTCCCTGGCACTTCGTGGAGAGTTGGACAGGTGTGCCTTGCAGCTGGGAGGCCAGTGCTGGACTCCACCCCAAGGGGCCACCCACCCACTGTGCTCCCAGTACCCTGACTCATGGAGAAGGCAGGAGGAGCAAGAGCTGGGAGGAAACCGAGCCACAGTCAGAGAGGACTGGCAGTGGAGGAGAACCCCGCAGAGTTGGTTTTAGACTGTGGTGCAGCAGATGGGACAGAGCCCACTGACACAGTGGCAGGTGCCAGAGGAGAGCCCTGCCTGTCCTCCCCACTGTCCCTCCTTCCTGGAACCTTGCCCAGGGAGAAGAGCCCCCATGCCAGCTCAGATACCCTGTACACAGGGAACAGGAGACTTAACACTGACTCAGTCCTGAGGCTATGCCCTGTCCTGAAGTGACCACAGTGACTGCTGGGACCTGAGGGTGACCAGGAAGGTACTGAGAATGCTCCAATTCCCATCTCAGGCAGGGGGACTACAGGGGTCAAGCTGTGCTCTTGTCTGTCTGGAACCTGCTGGCCCAGCGTTCAGGTTCCTGCGAGAGTATAGCCCACCTCCTAGGTATGCATGGGCGGTGCCACCCGCCATTCATCGGCTGTACTGCTGTCACTTCAGAGGGCATGTCAGCCCTTTCTCCAGGCAGCCATGAACCTCCTGTGGGCACTGAAGCCCTCTGTGCACTTTCCCAAGGGCTGGGTGCAGCAGGGAGAAAGTGGGTTGGCAGAGGGAAGGCCATGTCTTCATGATATAAGTGCATGAACATCACAGGCAGAGGCCCCTCTGAGGGGGGCTAAAGACAAAAGGTGCCAGAAATTCTGAGAGGGGAGGCCAGAGATGGGGATTGTGTGGGCACCAGCAGGGGCAGCCCTGGGGTGGCAACCAGATACAAGGCAGGGGGCACTGGTGACCTCCAGGAATATTTATTAGCCTGGTTCTCTAGGTACTTTGTGTCAGCCAGAAAGGGGACACTGTGGGCCAGAAGCTTGGAGCAGCAGCCAAATCAGTGCCCCCAATACTGGCTGCCAATCAGAGTCATCACATCAGATTCTGGCTGATCTTCATCCAGTGTGAGCCCAAAACAAGGGAGTGCCAGAGGCTGCCCAGGTGATTCCAGTGTGTGGCCAGCACTGAGGATGCTTGTTCTAGGGTAGCGCTTCTCAGGGAGCATGGACAGTCCTGTGAATCTTGTTAAAATGGAGATTCTGATGCAGTGGGTCGGGATGAGGACGGTACCCCTGGACCTCAGACCGCCCTCTGGGCAACATGGACCCAGGACATGGAACCACTGCTCCACTGTAAACTTAAATGTAAATTAAATTTTAACGTTCAGTCCCTCAGTCACACTGGCTTGCATTTCCAGAGCTTCAGTGGGGTGTGTCATTGCAGAAGGTCCTCCTGACTGACCGACGCTTATTCTGGATAACGCCCTGGCTCAAGTGCTATCATTAGCAGGTCACAATTTCTCCAAGACCCTGTGAGGTTGGACTTTTCCCAAAAAAGCCCTCGCATCAGAGTACTGTCATGCTTTGACCTGCTTGTCCGTGCGCCAGTCTCCCTTCATGACCCGCTTCCCACAGGCAGCGTCGTGCGTGTGCTTTACTCGCCACTCGTGTACACTCAGTGAGTGGGTAGATACTGCAACCGTAGCTAATGTATATGTAGCTATTACTAGATCAAGCTGGCACATCAGATGCTTTACGTTCAGTCTCCAAGAGCAGTCCTATTTCATAGATGGGAGACTGAAAAAAGTGCCCAAAGGCACGAAGGGGAGTAAACTGAGAAAAGCCAGCACTCAAACTCCCACGTCCATCACTGTTGGTCTGTACGTCCATGGTTCTCGACAAATGGGGTGAGGAGACACTGCCAGCATCTCAGGGGAGAAGGTTAAGCACTACAATGTGCAGGACAGTCTTTCAGTAGAGGATCCTCCAGGCACAAACCTAAGTAGGCCTGGGGTTGACTATGTCTGCCACTCGATGATGAGAGAGAACGGAGAGGGAGCGGCGTATAGGAAAGATGTGGGATCCCACCCCTAATATGAAATGGTGTGTGATATGTAGTGGTTGAAGATAGAGATCAGAAAACGTGTGTTCTGATGCCCTCTTTGTCACTTGTTGGCCGTGTAACCCTGAGCAGTTCCCAGGCTCCATGGGACTCTCTTCCCGTCTCTGAATGGGGATGGAAAATGTTTTTACATTACAAAGACAGCTGTGTGGGTCATTGTGAACATGATACTGCTCTGAAAGTCAGGACCAGATGAACCTTAGCTATTAGCATTTCTTTGGTCGGGAGAAATTTCCCTGTCCATCTAGGAGTGGGGTGGGGCGTGGGAGGGGAGCGTGAGAGGGGTGTAACAGAGGATAGAAATCCATGTTTGTGGCCAGAGCCATCCCTCAGACTCATGATTTGTTCTCGGGCAGCCACTCAAGACAGCTCTTGCAGAATTACAGCTGTTTCTGGAGACCCACGGAAACCAAGGTGGGGTGTTCGTATACATGTTAAATTGTAAGAGGGTGCCACGTAATATAGTTTTACTCTTTCTTCTCCTTTGTCCACTGTAGCTCACAATTATTTTCAAATAACAGTGCCTTTCCACCCCCACATCCTTATAAGATCCCATTATCTCACCTGGCAGGCAGTGGAGACCTGCTGTCTCTGTGCTCAGAGATGGATTTCTGCCATCGCCTTCTGCCCAGAGGCTGTTTTAATCGCACTGATAGTGGCAGTTGAGCAAATGGACTTTCAATCCAAGCTCCTCCATCACAACTCTGTGCCCTTGAGCCTTTCGCTGGCTCCCTGGGTCTCCACTGTGAGATTGGAGGTTGGGCTGGGCAACTCCAGGATGTCTGCCAGCCCTGACAGGCTGAGGGCTGGGCTCAACACCTGAAATCAATTAATTAGTCAAAGCATCCGACCCGTGGGCACCCCCAATAAACGTGCCTGCATGCGACCAGATCTTCAGCCACATGAGTCCAAATCTGTATGTGATTCACACGGTGATTTTTCTTTATAAATGCTTTTTCACAAATTCTGCCTATGAGCCCTGAAGCAGTTAAAGTTGGTGCTGTAACAACAAAGCCAACCTCGTTTGGGAAAAGACCCACATAAGTTCCTAGTATGGAGGCCCACACAAACCCTCACCCTGGGACAAGGACTGTCCATGCTCCCCTGAGGAATGTGCTCTGTTATCAGCCCCTGGTAAATGCTGACACTGAGAAACCTCACTCCATCAGCACTTTCATCAGGACAGGGCCAGTTATAAAACCGTGACCCACTGGAGGTTATCATTGTCCTAAACTGACTGTCCCTTGCATGGCTGAGCGAGCAAGATGCTTCATAGAGAGTCCATGACACGAGGAAGAGGGTACAAGCCTGGCTCTCACCTGCTGTGATATGAACACTGACATGTGGGTTTGAAGGCTGTGAGAAAACTGAAGATCAGAGAAGGGTTTCAGAGAAGCTGGGTGAGGAAGAGACCCTGGCAGTGCCTACTGGCTTTAGAGTCAAGAGAAGGGGAAGGGATGGTTTGGCCCTGGTGACTGAGAAAGAGGCTCTGAGACATGGGCTGTAAAGTGAGTCTGTGTTTAGAGAAGCAGGCTCTCTGCCCCTGCTGATTCGTGGGGTCTTATGTGGGGGAGGAAATGGACCCAGGGGAGCCTTTAGAGAATGAGAGGAAGAGGAGACTGGGTAGGTAAGGTAGGGGCAGCAACAGGAAAGGCAAGGGGGCCCAGGACCCCAGGGTGCATCTGAGGGCCAGGAGAAGTAAAGGGACCGGAGGAGTCTGCCATCAAGGGGAAGACAACCTTGGGAGCACCCTCACGCCCTCTGGCAGTAGCCTTGACTATCCTCAGTATGGACACAGCTCTGAGGTAGACTTCCCTCATTTTTCTACATGGCCAGGGAGCTAAACTCTTCTTCCCATTGCCATCCAAGCACTCAGTGAGTCCTGAGATCCTTAGGGTAGTTTGGTTTTTTGTTTTGTTTGTCTGTTTGTTTGTTTTATTGAAGAATGATACACCTGCAGAGAGGGGCATAGATTGTGTGTGCAGCTCAATGAATTTTCACACACTGAACACACAGATCAAAAAAACAGAACAAGACCTGTGCCCAGGGCCCCCCATGCACCCTTCCAGAGGGCTCTGGCTCACTCCTTGACATGGACTGTGGGCCCCTCTATTCCCAGTTGCTCTTGCAGAAGGGCCTGTGTGTGGCACGCCGGAGAGTGTGTTAGCTTAGAAACATGTACCTCCCTGTGGTCTCAGCGTCCACCCCCGGGGCCTGGTGCTTAGGAGACACTCACACGTACCATTGGTTCTCGTCATTTGCAGTAGTCATGCTCTGCAATGCCGCCACAAACACTGAATGGCCAGACACTGACCCGCTGCTGCTGGAGAAGCACAGGGTGCAGTTCCTGCAAGCCTCTGGTCACATTTTCATCAGCTGATAGATAACATCACCTGACTGTACTACACATGTCTGCTAATGACCAAGAAGGGCCAGGACTATCGATTTAGGGGTTCCAAAGACATTTTAGCAAGCAGGAAAATTCTCAAATACAGAATTCACAAACAATGAAGACTGACTGCTGGTTGAATGAGTAAAGGAGCGAATGGTGATGAGTTTAATTTGGAGCAGGAACCAGGACACTGCCCTTCACGTATCTTTACAGACAGGAACTTGCTCTGTGAAAAGTCAGCACTTAATTTGACCAGGTACTGTGGTGACATCACATGGGCTAGCATTGGACAGAACTGAGGAAGAGAGGCTACAGTTTCTGCCAGCATGTATTGATCAGGAGCTGTCTGTGCAAACGGAGGCTGACAGTAGATCAATAAATACTTAAAAAAAAACCCACAACTTTCATTCAAGAAATATGACATAAACGCTCAGCATGGGTGAGGCCTCCAACCCTAACCCAACGATCCCCTTGGGTGTCTGTCTACACACCTCATTGGCTCTGTGTAAACCAGGGCAGAAGACTTGGATGGAAGACAGAGACACAGTCTCTGTTATAGAATCCCCAAGGGACATTTCTGGCATCAGCTAGTTGTGACAAGTGTGGGTGGTGCTCCCACTTTTGGTCAGAAATCTCGGAGAGCACACTCAGGCCTCTCCTTCCCCTGAGAATGTCTTCAGGGGCTGGAATAAGCTGCTGAAACGTGTTTTTAGGATGACAGCATGACAGAAATAGATTTGGAGGACCTTGCCAAAGTATTAATGCAGCACTGCTGGCCGTGGACCTATGGGGACTTTTTCTCCTATATGTGTCTTTTCTGTCCCCTGAATTTTATAAATAAGGGAGTCATTTCATGAAAGGAGAAAGATTCATAATACTTTCTCTTCGAAAATGGCAGCATATACCAAATTTTTTAAGAGGTACAAGAATCCTGCTGCCATGCCATGTGTTCGCTTAGAGCAGAATATCTGCTTTATGTTCTTGACCAAAGGGCAAAAAACCACGATAGTTGACACTGCACATCTTGTGCCTCTCACGCAAAAGACCCTGTTCTTGACAACTGCCAGCTTCTAGACTCATAGCCGTGTCCTGCCTGCCAGGTGGGGTGTAGACCACTGTAGAGTCCCATCCTCATCCCCTTTGCCTGTCACTATAGGAGTTTTTGTGAATGCAAGAAGTAGTACCTTAAGGTTGAATTTTAATAGGCACACACACACCACCACCACCACCACCACCACCAATCAGTAAGTCAAAATGAAGCAATAAGAGGCATCTCTCACAGAGGGGGGTTGAGTATCTCTAGAAATGGCTTAATAAGAGGATTTTCTGAATGGCTAATTTTAGGCCTTCCTGAATACAAATGACTTGGTTAAAATTGCATTTTGAGGCAGAAAGAGGAGAACAAGGAAGTGTTTTCAACCTCTTAATCTAATGCCACATCTATATTATCCTGGAATTAATGACCTTTTAAACATGTTTAATCTCAGAAGTTATTTTATGATGGAAACTTGACCCTGAATGTTCCTGCTATAGAGCTGTCAGGGTGTAACAGGGTGTAAAAGGGTGGCCCCTGAAACCTGCCTTATCCTGCAGATTACCTCTGTGTCTTCCCTCCCTTCTGCCCTACCCTCATGGAGTATGGCACACACCCCACAACCCTGGCCCCCACAGTGGACACCAGGTGCAGGGTGTGGAGGTACAGATCAGGGTGGCTACCTAGGCCTTCTGCCACTGAGTAGAATGACTCATCATCCAGCTGCCCAGCTGGGACCAGGACTTACCTGTAGGTTACCTGAGGCTTTAGGGCCTTTCTAAATCACAGCTGGGTGGTTTTTCTCCCACCTTCCTGATGTGTGGAACCCCATCCATTGTTCCTGTGCCCTCTTCCCACGAGGCTGGCCCTGGATGGTCCCTGAGAAAGGGTCTGGAGGGTATCAGGGTCATTTTGGCCCCCTTGCATTCCTGACAAGGAAGAAGTGGGGAAGGAGAGTATGGGATGCAAGGAAAGACCACCACTCAGGGAAAGGAAGTAGGAACCAAAAAAGAGAAACAGTCAGTCAAAGACCTTGGCAGTACGCCTGGTCCAGTGCTTGGTGTTGCTTCCATAGTAGGTGGCACGGCTGTGCACTTACTCCCTCCTGTGAGTCTGGCCATGACAGACATGTGGGCACACACAGACACCAGAAACATTGCTGCCCCATGAGGAGAAGTGCAGCGAGCGACCCTCCTCTGTTTGCAATGATATCTGCCAGCACATTCTTGATGTAAGGAGAGAAAACAGCCATGTGTTGCCAGGCTGAACCTCGTTGCCTTGTTTATAAGACTGCAGGTCCCCCAAGCAAACTGGAAGAGAGATATGATGTGCCTCGGGTGTGAGACATGGGCTGTGGGCATGGTCCCCAGGGGCCATGATTCTGGAACAGGGCATCCAAACCCTAGTCACCTATCTGGACTGTGGCCACAGCCTCCCTCCTAGCCTCCCCACTCAGATGTACTCCCCATACAGCCTCCAGATGTGCTCTGGATTCACACCTCAGAGCCCTCCATGTGCACAAGGAGAAGTCCCTGCAGCCCTTCTGTGCTGGCCATGGGCCACTCTGCCTCTGCCCTCTCCCCCTGGGAGGCCTGCATAATCCATCTGCTCAGCCTAAGTTCTCTGTCCTTCTCCAGGTCCCAGCCCCAGATGGCACCCTCAAATCCCTCCTGCTGGTGTTAAGCCCTCTGTCCACACAGTACTTTGTAAATTGTAGCATTTTCCAATTTCCATCTTGGTTACTTATGTGTACTCAGTCTCCCCCACTAGACTTTGAGTTTTTTGAAGGAATAATTTGTTTATTTTTTCACCTGAGTACTTAATACAATTCTCACCCATAGCAAACAATGAATGGATGGATGGGTGGGTGGATGAGTAGGTGGGTGGCTGGGTAGGTAGGTGGGCGGGTGGATGGATGGATGGGAGGGGTTAGAAAGGTTGGGCTCTGGCTAAGAATAGAAAGTAGGGCTGGATTATACATTTGGAAGCAATCTGAGCCAATGTGAGTGTTGAAATCAGAAGTAGGACAGAGAACATTTAGAGATGAGATAAAGGTTGGGAACAAGGAGCACTTCCCAGGTTTAGGAAGAAGAGTTGAGCAAGGATCTGAAGAGGGAACACCCAGAGGGACAAGTCTCCCAAGACAGGTTATATGGCCCTATCAGAGCTGGAAGGAGTAAAGTAAGTTGAGAACGGGGTTTATGGTGGGCCATAGTGCAGTATTCGTGTTGTGGCAGCATCAGAACTATCTGAGAAAACACAGGCCGAGGCCACAGGAATTGAGGGTGGAGGGGAACAGAGGACCAGGCCCTTCAAGGGATTGCAAGGCTCAGAGGAGACATTTTTCCTTGAGCTACAGGAAAGCCAAGCATTTTGCAAGGCAGCAAGGGCGTCAGTGGCCAGGGAGAGCCTAAAGAGGCAGGAAGGGCAGGGATGAGTCAAAGAGGTGGCCAGGACTCCCAAGGGACAGTGGGGTGAAGGCCTCAAGAGAAAAGCAAGAACCAGTCCCAGCTGCCCCAGCCAAGAGAGGTCAGTGTGCAGAACCCAAGGCCCTTCTCAACTCTAAAGGAGAGTGAGGTTCATAGGGCAATGGCTCCTGTCCCTCGTCCCACCTCGGCTACCAGGAGATTGAGATAAAAGAACTCCAGGTTGAACTGGAGGTGAAAACAAGAGCAAATAGAATAATATCTTATACACATTAGAGCAAGGAGTGGCATATGTCGACTACAAAGAATGATGTCGCTAAGTCATCTTGGACATCTGCTGTGACACAGGCACTACCTTCACCCTCAACTCCTGTGGCCTCGGCCTGTGTCCCCTCAGCTAATTCTGACACCACCAGCACTAGAGGCAAACATTCAGAGGGGCAGCTGGAGGGGACATTTGGATCTAGTGTGCTTTTGAGAGAAAGGTACTTTGAACCTGTGAGAAGCCACTTATTTCATCTGGTTTCCTTGAAAAACGTAAGCTCACTTTGTGTTTCTGTTGATTCTGTTGATTCTGCTAAATTCTCATCGTAGCAAATATGAAAATACAGAAGGGTTGAAAAGTAAGGGATGGGAGATGAACCACAGTTTTACCACCTAAAGAAAAGCACAGTGATTATGGAAGGAAATTCAGCAAAACGTTATGGTTTTAAAGGCACTATTTCTCTTTTCTCTAGAACGTTCAGGAAAACACCTGTGGCTTGTTTGGCTAGTTTCCACAAAGGGAAGGGGTGCTTATCATTTTCAAAAGAAAAGAGAATAATAATGTGTATACAACTTCCAAATAAATCAGGAACTTGGCAGTAAGTACTGGTCCAAAACAACAGGCTTATAATACAGAAACCTTGTCAATTTATGTCCTTACTTTTATCTCATCTTAGAAAGTACCACGTAGGAGGAAGTTGGCTCTAAAATGTGTGGATTGTTCTGACAACCTTGTGTCTCCACCTACAGAGAAGTGTCTGCCTCCCTCAGCAACAGGGCCTGGAACCGAGGGCCAGCCTGGGCCACCCTGGATCACCATCACTCGGCAGAAGCTGCGGGGGGCCCTGGAGCAGCCACCTGACCAGGAGGACAAGCCTGGAGCCCAGACACTGAAGTCTGAAACCGGGAAGCAAGTCAGGGCACTTGAGAGAGCCCAGGTGCTTATGGCACACATTCCCTGTCTCTGTAGATACATGAGAGAACAGTTGGTGGGGCTGAGGACTAGGACCTTTTGAGGACAGTGCATGTTGAACCATCATGGTCACTGCAGAGCCAGCGGCCTGGGATGGTAGCCGCTGTCTGCCCTTGGCATGTGCTGGGCTGTCAGGGAGGCAGGGAAGCTGGCGGACCAGTTAGGTGTGGAGACAGCTCTCTGTCCCATGCCTCCTAGGAAATGCAGCATCTGGAGAAACAGAACAGGGTTAAAATAACTTCTAGGTTGGACGCGGGCAACCATGCTTGTTATGCAGTGATGGACCAGCCCTGCTTTTGCCGCTGTGCTGGCATCCTGCCGGGTTCTGTACTCCCCACTGAGGGCTGCAGGGCTGGAACCTGGAGTTCCATCTTGTACTCTGCACCAAAAACAACTGTTTCAAACCCAAACAACTGTGCTTAGGAGCAGACCAACACTCGTGGCATTTGTGTTCCCGACAGCTGCCACATAGCATGTTTCAGCCGTGTGGGGAGGTGAGCCTGAGCCCGCAGTGGGACCTGCCCTTCATGTTCACACACACCTCAGTCGTCCCCGTGTCTGAAGACCTGCATGCAGGCTTAGGGAGTTGATGAAACAAATAGTAAAGTGATCTGGTTTGGGGCATCTGTGAGCATTCCAGGTGTCATAAAAAAAATCTCAAATCTATTTCCAAACATGATTCATTCTGGCTTTCGAGTAGATTCCCTGCTGTCCAGCATTTGGGGCTGAGACCAGAGATGGGGACGGGGCTGAAGCCAGGACGCTTGTGTGTGCTCACGAGAAGGCCCTCACTACCTGAACTCCTGGAGGCTGGATGGCAGCGAGCATGCAAAGCACGGCTCCCCCAGGGAGGCACCAGCAGCACGGTCCCTGTTGGCAGACAGGGACTTATTGCTTCAGATTCTGTTTGTTCTCATCTGAATCTTGGGTGACCAGACATCATGTGTCTTTCTTGTGTCCTAATAGGAGCCTATGAAGCAAGCCGACTTTGTCCGCAGCAAGTCTTTCCTGATGGCCCCAGCTAAGCCCACCATGATCGGGAGGCAGGGGACGAAGCCTCGCCTCCAGGAGGGACTGCAAAGAGGGATCTCCTTGTCCCACCAGAACTTGGGTATGAAACCTGCAGATGGTCCCAAATACTCTATGAAATACGTTTCCACGATGGGTCCTGCAAGTTTTGTTTGGTTTTCTTTTCGTTTTTTTTTTTTCTTTCTGCATTACTTGCCCAAGCGATCTTTTAAAACAGCTTTTATTGAAATATCATTTCCAGACCATAAAACTCACTCGTTTTAAGTGTACAATTCAGTGAGTACTGATTGACAATGAGTATATATTTATGGAGTTGTGCAGCCATCACAATCCAATTTTAGAATCTTTCCTTCACCCTAAAAAGCAACTTCATGCCCGTTTACAGTCACTCATCATTCCCTACCCACCCCAGCTCTAGGCAACCACAAATCTACTTTGTCATCCTATATTTACCTTTTTTAGACATTTCTTATAATTGGAATCATAAAATATATGTCTGTTAGTGTCTGGCTTCTTTCACTGAGTACACTTTTAGATTCTGTCGTTGTATGTGTCAGTATTTTTAAATTTCTTTTTAATCATGGTAAAATACGCATAACAAACTTACCACCGTAACTATTTTTAAGTGTGCAGTGCAGTAGTGTTAAGAAGGTTCAGGCTTGTACAACCAGTCTTCAGAGTTCTGCATTTTTATTCTGGAAGTTTCTCTCCCCTGACTGTACTGCTGGCACTGTTTGAGACTGCGTGTCAGTCTTTTTATCACGTAAGTTATTCTGTACCTAAATCTTCTCTACGTTTTTGCATGTTAAGGATTTTATGTCAGAGGCCACAGTTAAGAGACCTTGATGCATATTTTAAAGAAATGCAAGAAGCTTAAGTGAAAATCCAAACTCGTCACTCAGATTTTTGTTTATTTTTGTCCTCTTTCCAGCAGCTCAGTCTGCAGTGATGACAGAGAAAGAATTGCATCAGCTGAAGAGAGCCAGTTATGCCAGCTCAGATCAGCCATCCTGGATGGAACTCGCCAGAAAGAAATCTCAAGCTTGGAGTGACATGCCCCAAATTATAAAATAGGTTTACAGCATGCTGATAAAAAATGTCTACCACCTTGATGGGTCACTTAGTGAAAAACAGTCGCTGAAAGCAAGCAATCTGTGAAACTCTAGAGTGATTTTATCGTCAGGTTATGAGAGGGCAGGCTCGGAGAGGAAGGAACCAGGTAAACAAGGAAGACAGACACACACAGCCACAGTCCTGGGCCAGAGGTGGCCGTAAACACCACCATTAAAAAGGGTGGGGAATGAAGCCCTGTGCCCAAAGGTATGAATGCGAGTCTTTCAGAATTCCTTTGATCAAAGCCAGTCGGATAAGGAAGAAAATGGAAATGAAAGGTGGACGTATAACTCGGCCATGGCTGCGAGGTCAGAAGAGAAGGTGGTCCAGGAGAATGTGGGTTTGTGCCCCCACTTGAGATCAACTTGTGTCTCTGGTCACGCTGTCTTGCCGGTGGACCCTGCCTTCTCCTCTCATGTTTACTACTGGGCATGACATTTATGGTAAATGGGGATGCTGTTTCCAAGAGCAGCTATAAAACAGTTTTCTGTGAAGGAATGGAAAGAACACAGCAGTGTGCATCCGTTCATAGACTGTTTCCAAAAATAATTTTTAAACTTTTCCACTAGGCGTCTGTGTCCTTAACCATTGCACAATGCATTGCCTGTTCAATAAAAGGTTTCAAACATGCTTCTATCATATGTATAAATGTTATTTCTACTAATATTTAGAGCATAGCTTCCAGCACTAATTTAAACACAAAGTATGGATTACTAGACATCTCATTTAAAATCTCGATTGGATTGATTTTGGAATTCGGGTTTTTCTTAGGTTCCCCTCACCACCAATAAAATTTTGCTGTTTACTTTTGGCAATCAAAAAATAATGTAGGGGGTTTTTCTCTCCTCATCTATTTGGTACGATATATTAGAAATATGAAGTTTCCCAAAGTGTTGCAATTCTTTAGCATCTATTCAATCTAATCTGCACATTCATATTGAAAGTAGATTTGCAACATGTTAGCCAGGATGACCCATGAATGCAAAGTGTGGAGAAGCCAGCAGAGGCAGAGTATATATTTTGGGATCTCCGAATCATGTCTCAGTTATATAACTTTATTTTAAAAAACATTTCCAATTTGTTCCTTCAAGCAAGCGAACATCCATGGGAATATGCATAAAGGTGGGAACATTTAGCTGTCAGAATCAGTAAGACCTCATATATGTTATAATTTAATTTTACATACCCTAAGTTCTGCTACTTCTATTGTATTTTCCACCTTCATGAATAAGAACTTTCCTAGCTATTAGAACTACACCACTTGGTCAGTTCTACCTTTATTGAAAACATCCTGGGATCATTTTCTTTTTTTCAACCAAATTGATTTATTAATTGCACTATCTTAGAGAATATCCATACTGAATACCAGACTGAATGTGCTCTAAGCAAGAAATCCATCCATCTAACCTTGCTCTAAAAGCTTAGCCATGAATAAATTTAGGGAAAATTTATACCCCAAACCATTTCTCCCTAAGAGTGCAGTGACTGTCTCACAGGAGAGATGTTAAGACGAAGAAAACACTGAGCAAATATAGGTACCCCTGTAATTTTAAGGAAAATGCAATTGGTGACAGGGATTCTAGATTTGCATCTGTTTTAAATGGACGACTGAGGAAGAAAAAATGGAAAGGCAGCAATCTTTGTATTGGATTCTAAGAGAAACAATAGGGAAATATTTCTGTGGCAGCTGCAGTGGTTTCAAAATACATCCACATGTTCTTGGACAACCCTCCCTTCAAAAACTGGAACCTAATTCACCTTCCCCGAGTGTGAGAGAGACTTATCACTCACTCCTAACTCTAGAGTGCAGCGGAAGTGGCCGTTGGACTTCTGAAGTGAGGTCATGAAAGAGGTTGCTACCTTCAGCCTGCACTTTCTGACCTGCCCTCTCTGAGAGAAATCAGTCACCGTGTCTTTAGGATGCTCAAGCAGCCTGTGGAATGGAAAGCACTGAGCACTGACACCTCTGTTATGGCTGAATTGTGTCCTGACCCCAAAATTCATTCATTAAAGGCCCAACCCCCAGCATTTCAGAATGTGGCTGTATTTGAAGTCAGGACCTTTGAAGAGGTAATTAAGTTAAATGAAATCATTAGAGTGAGCCCTAATCCAATATGAGTGGTGTTCCTATGAAAAGAAATTTAACACAGACACAAAGGGGAAAGAAACCGTGTGACGACACAAGCAGAAGACAGCCATCTACAAGTCAAGAAAAGAAGAAACCAACCCTACTGACACCTTGACCTCAGGCTTCCAGCATCCAGAACCAGGAGACATACACTTCTGTGTTTAAGCCCCTCGTCTGTGGTCCTTTGATATGGCAGCCCATGCAGACTAATGCACCTCCTATCAGTCACAAGCACCAACCTGCCAGCCATGTGAAAGCTTCTTAGGCTTGGTTCCTTCAGCCCCCGTCAAGCCTTTGAATGACAGCAGCCCAGCTGACACACTGACTGTGACCTCATAAGAGGTCACAAACCAGTGCCCAGCCAGGCTACTCCCAAATCCTGACCCACTGAAATTGTTAGGTAACAAATATTTGTTATTGTTTTAAGCCATTAAGTTTTGGTCTCGTTTGTCACTTAGCAACAGGTACCTAATACTGCAGTTTCATGTTCTTTTTTTAGGTCCTGAAGTGAAAAGTTTCTATTTGTTTTTAAGTTAATATTTTACCTGAGATTAAAAACTAACCATACATACAATATGAGAGAATTTTAGGTGATCTGTCTTTGGTTATATGGCAGAGATAGCTAGGGGCATACACCAAGGATCTGTAGTCCCCTCGCATAGCATAAAGTTGTTTCTGGAAGCAGATGTCTAGCCAGAGACTACGTCTCTGGCTGCATTGTCTCCCACTCAATTCACACAAATGCCTATGTGTGGGACCCTGTCCCTGAGTTCTGGCTGATGGACTGCGAGCATCCCACATACAAAGCCCTGTTTTCTAGAGAGGCCAAGGGAAGGCAGGAGAGTTAGCTTCAGATGTTTGAAGAAAGGAGAAGAACTTAACTTATCCTGTGTAACTAAGGAACAAACCAGGACCAGAAATGAAAGTCCTGGAGAAGGATGAAAACACGCTTGCCCTATTAGAGTTACATGCATGGGAAAAGCTGTCCAGTCAGGAGTGAGCTCCCCGACTTTCATGGTGAGCAAGCTGAGGGAGGGTGAATAGCCACCCTCTGAGATATCCAACACATCTCAGTCCTAGAAAGAGTCTGGACTGGGTGGCCAGTCCAAACCTGAGCCGCTCTATATCTACAAGGCAGGGCCTTTTACATTTGTTTTGTAATGTAATTACATTGCATTGCTCTTAATACTAATTATTACCAAGAAGTAACCATCCAGAAAACGATCCAAATGGGCTTTTATGCAGAATGCAGTTGTTCAAAGTGCTTTGAAAGCTTTCCATTACCAGGAGAAGGAAGCCAGGCAGGAGCAGCCTGCCAGCAGATGGGCCACCCAGCCTCCTGTATAGATGCATGCGATGGGGGGAGGGGTACAGATACGCTTTCTCCCGCTCCCCAATCTTCTGTTCAGTTCTATTGCACTCCCAGGAAGAGGGAAATATTGATTTATTTCCTGGTAGATGAAAATAATCCCTAGTGAATAGGCTTCTTAGAACCAAATAGCAGAAATAATGCAGGCTGAATGCACACGTTTGGGTAGTAGCACAGGTGCTCAGGCAGCAGCTGACATTTGCTTTACATGCGTTGTCTAGCTTCCTTCCTGCCTTCTCCATAGGGAACTTTTCCTCGTTGGCATGGAAATAAAGGAGAGATGTGTTTGTGGGACCAGAAGATTATCACCAGCAGGCAGGCTGGGTGTTGGGTGTGCTCCGGGAGCCTGCTGCTCAGCTGCTCCTACAAGCACCAGAAGTGTTTGCAGAGAGGCCAGAGGCCCCCAGGCTTGCACACCTCTGCTGCTACATGGGCAGAAAAGCCAAAACTCAACCTTTAGTCCACTCTCTGGTGAAAAACAAATTGCCTCTGAAAGATTCCCCACAGGAATAAAAATTCTGGTATTAAACGTAGGAAAATGTGAAATTGTTCCTGAGACAGGGGACACTAGTGGCAAATCGCTGGGGAGTCCTTTAGACAAAATAAATCCAATCTTTCAGAAACTGAAAGCTTTGCATTCAGATGCTCCACCTTTCTTCCCAAAGGAAGAAAACTGATCTGTGGCTGTTATCAGTGCCACCCCGCCCTTGTCTACCATGTGGTCTGTAAGGATCAGGCACGCCCACCAGGGAGCTGCCCAGGTTCCAGGAGACCCAAGCAGGAGGCAGAAATGACCCTGCTGAAGGCAAGGCAGCCCTCTGAAGCCCCAGCCTCAAACTGCCCCTCCCTGTTGGAGCATTGTCCACTGGTGGTGCCAAGGTGCCCTAAGGGCACAAGAACTTCACAGAGGATGTGGGGAGAGGCACTAAATTAATTGTGGCCAAGTTGGGAGCCAGTTTTCCTGGCAGTGGCAGGAGCCAGACGTGTCCTGGGTCGCCTGGGGAACTTGGACACCTCTGCTTTGGTCATAGCAGGTTTCTGGAACTCTTCTATTTTTTATCTCTTCCCACTGGATGCTGGGCTTGCAAGATGTTGTAGGCTTAACTGTGTTCAACCCGTCACCCAATTCATATGTTAATTCCTAACTCCCAGCACCTCAGAATGTGACTGTATTAGAAGACAGAGCTTTTAAAGCAGACAGAGCTTTTAAAGAAGT
This sequence comes from Eonycteris spelaea, assembly GCA_003508835.1. Classification (NCBI taxonomy): domain Eukaryota; kingdom Metazoa; phylum Chordata; class Mammalia; order Chiroptera; family Pteropodidae; genus Eonycteris; species Eonycteris spelaea. Next base: position 135,873 of record PUFA01000424.1, read on the forward strand.
CACTAGGGTGGGCCCTTATCCTATATGACTGGTTTCCTAATGAGAACAGACGAGAATACAGACATACACAGAGGAAGACCATGTGATGACACAGCGAGAAGACGGCCATCTACAAGCCAGGAGAGAGGCCTCAAGCGAAACCTTTATCTTGGACTTCTAGCCTCCGTAATCATGAGAAAATATGTTTCTGTTGTTTAAGTCAGCCAGAATGTGGTGATCTGCTACGGCAGGTGATTTGTTAAGGCTGCAGGCTCTGTTGGAAAGGCTCCCTCAGCCACGGCAGTGCCGTCTTTCACTGGTGCCTCTGTGCCCTCGCCAACAGTCAGTGCAGTGCTGTGCCTGGTACACAGCAGTTGCTTAGTTACACTTCCTGAATAGATGCACAAATAAGGTATCTAGCAACATGAGTGTGTCTGCGCAGGCTCAGTCTATAAGAAAACATCGTTTCAGTCACACACCTCACCCTCATTCATTCCCTTCTGGTCAGAGTCTGGCCCACAGGTTCTCAGTGGGAGTGGAAGGGCAGGGGGAGGTGGGACAGCGAAGGTGGCACAAAGAATCAGGAATCTGAGGAGCTTTTCTCAAGCTACCGGAGCCAGCTCTCCTCTGGTGCACATCACACCAAAACTTCCTGATACATGGCATGTTAGCCTTCATACTAGCATTTGGCAGCCCAAACACAGTGAACATCCTTGGTCGATGCTCCATGTGCACTTGTGCTGAGTGGGATGTTTCATAAATGTCACTTAAATCAAGTTGGTTGATAGGGTAGTTTGGGTCTTCACTATCCTCACAATTTTCTGCCCGCTTGCTCTGTCGTTTACTTAGAGTGCTGAACTCTCTAACTGTTGATGGTCTATTTCTCCTTTCAGGTCTACCTGTGTTTGCCTTGTATATTTTTGAAGCTCTGTTGTTAGGTGCAAACACATAAAATTATGTCTTCTTGGAGAGTTGACTTGGTAATGTCTTTATCACTAGGTAATGTCTCTATTTATACCTGACAATCTTCTTTGTTCAGAAATCTATTTTAAAATTAATGTAGCTACTCTGCTTTTTCTTTTGGCTAATGTTTGCATGGTATATCTTCCTCCATCCTTTGACTTTTAACCCATGTATGACTTTATATTTAAAGTGTGTTTACTCCAGATAGCATATAGTTGAGGCATGCTTTTTTTTGTTCAAATGAGTGTGACTGTGTTCCAATAAAACTTTATTTATACAAATAGGCAGCAACTGTGGACCATAATTTGCTGACTCCTGAGTTACAGAATAATATGAAATGAAAAATCAAAGCCTTGACTTTCCAGAGGTAGTCCAACTCTCCAGAACAACCACATGTACCAGTTTTCTGTATTTTTTGGGTAGTTACACTCATAATTCTAGATAATAGGCTTATAACTCTATTGTTTGATGTATTAATTTTACATGGCATGTAGTGAGTCCCCTCTATGAAATATGAGAAAATTGCCTGACTCACGTTACTCCTTTTCTCCACCAGAGACTGGTCTTTTATAAACATATGTATTTATTGTTTTGCCCTGGTTTACCTTTCTAACTCTGCCATTTTCTTTTCCATCAACAGGACATCCTTCCTCCTGATATTGTAACCCCTACGATGTAACCCCTAGGATCCTATTATTTCTTATCACCTGACACTCCTCCCCATCCTTGTGAGAATATTGGCAGCTTCACTGTTACTCTTACAATGCCCATGTTATAATGTTTATGTCCCATTTTGTAAATTAAATAGGTCTTTGGTGCTCTGCCAGAACTTGATGCTAAAAATTGCAAACAAAGACATGGTATTTATGATGTTTTAATTATGTAAATATTAATCACTACAGAACAAAGCAGTGTGATTGGAGAAGTAAATGTGCTCCTCTGGTACTAAATACATCTCACCACAGAGAGTGTCCCAACATCAAAGCCATGTGGATTGTTTTTTCTTATACTCCAGCAAATACTGGAAATTATATTGCATTTTAGTTTGCAGTCTTATTCAGAAATCCCGTAATTAACCTTGAGGAATCTTTATTCTCTGCTCCTATTTTGGGTTAATTTGTTCTTGTTTCATGGAAGCAATGACCTTACACAGAGCTCTGAGATGGCCTTCTCTTGAATTCTCTCTCCTCCTGGTCACCATCCTTGGGTTATTACTTGTCTTGGTTCTTTTCTATGGAGCTATTGGTGTTTCTTAAGGCTATCTTGGTTGCCCATTTGTATTTATGGATGGGAGCCAAGCTGGTTGACATGGGGAGTATGTCATAGGTTCCTCCGCACTCGTGTAGCCCTTTTCTCCCAAAACCTTCTTTCCAGAATAGGACAATCAACAGGAGGTCAACTGAAAGGCTCAATTTTAGGGTACATAGGCAGGAAACAGATACCTACTTCTTTCCATCCCCTTGAACCCCAAATAAGGAGGACTCTCCTGTGAGATAGGCATCAACATCCACATTGGGGCCTAACCCTTACCCCCCCTCCCATTCCCACAATGCCGGTTTCCTTAGAGGGCAGCTGCCCTGCTTTAGCTGGGGTGATACTTGAAGTTGGCAATGCGAGGTAACTGCCCACTGGGACACAATTCCTTAGACACCTTTGATGAACCAGCTTAATTATGGACTCTCTTTCCACTCGTCTGTTTTGTGCCTATGAATTCTGAACTGGGGTTTGGAGCAGCCAAGACATGGGCTGTATCCATACTGTTCTCTATTCTGCATCTTCTGAGTTGTGGCTTACTCTGCTACAGGTAACTCAGCAATGTCATTGCACCCACTTCCTCTTTTCTAGAATTATGTCAAAATCTGACCCCGTGATAGTATCCTCTTCTGTTCTCAGCTCTCTCATGGAATGTTGAGTAGTCAAGGTAAATGTGTGCATGTGTCCTCTCCCTTATCCACCTTTTATTTTTAAACTATCAGCTGGCAACCTCAAAAACATGAAACTATATATAGTACATTTGACCACTGGTTGACATACACAAGGTAAATTTACCTTTATCAAAAACCAAAACCAAATAATTCATACCACTATACAATATGGATAATCTTAGTTTCATATCAAACAACAATTGCTTATATTTTTCCACAGTTTGAATATAAGAAACAGTATTTCTTGAAAAAGAGATGTGCTGGTTTGCAAAGGTCTCCAAGACAGAATTTTAACTTGGATTTCCCCTACTCCAAAGAGTAAGTTATTAGCCCCTGTTCTTCCTATTCCAGGGGTATTTGAAAGAATATTATTAATTTTTTAGGCAGAACTGTTTTCTCCTTCCTCTTCCTATATTGACATTATCAATCATTTTATCAGGTTGGAAAGCTAAAAGTGAAGTCAACAGCCTAAGCTGCTACACTAAGGAGTGACTTGAAGCATCCCGTGAGAGTTTGCACTCTCACATCCTAGCTCTCGTGACCCCAGGCTTGATGTTTCCAGCAAAAGTTCTGGAAACACTCTTTAAGCCTCAGGCAGCATTTGGTGATTGGGTGGGTATTTTCCGAACCAGGTCTGTCAGCCTGAAGAACTCTTCCTTGGGAGAAAAGCCCTTTTAGCACCTCAATTCAGGTGGTGAGTCCCCTTGAAGGTGCCAAAGTGGTTAATCCCCTGAGCTTCTGAGATGGAGAAAGCTGCGTTCACGGGGCTGGGCATGATGCACAGAAATATAAGATGTGAGTCATTGGTTCCAAGAACTTGACATTCTCAATGAAGAACCATCAGAACAGCCAGCACAAATGAAAAGCATCTTTAAATTAATTGGCTCCCTTCTAAATCCAAAGGATAAATTAAATAAATAAATTGTCTGAGGCCAGTTGATTTGTAGCACACGTTTCTTCTGGAAAGACTCGGCCACAGGTTTATTACTGCGTTTCTGAACCATTGACTTAGTGCGGAGGCCCTTTTTGGGCCTTCAATAACTGCCATGATGACTTAGGACTTAGAAGATTTGTTTTTCCACAATATTGACTTATGTACAAAAGGCAATAATGTCTTGCCAGGACAGTTACTTAAATAAGAAAGAAACAAAAGGCATTTTATTCTTTTTACTGTTTTCTACAATGCACCACTTAAATGTTATCTGCAAATTGTAAGCGCTCAGCTTGCACCTTTATGGCAGGAGTTAGACCCATGGCCTGAAAAGCAGCTCCCGGTACTGACACAGGGACACATCAGGCTGGTGACTTTGTTATGAAAACACCAAAGCATGTAGGTGTTTGCTGGTTTGCATTTTGCAGTTGTGTGAAGTGGACGCTTTGATGGAAAAACCTTGCCCGACCGTGATAGTTGATTTTCTGTGTCAGCACGACTGGACCATAGGATGCCTAGATAGCTGGTTAAAGGTTATCTGTGTGTGTGTCTGTGAGGCTGTTTTGAGAAGAGATTAGCATTTGAATTGGTGGATGGATTAAGTGAAGCAGATAGCCCTCCCCAGTGTGGGTGCCATCCAATCTGTTGAGACCCGAATAAAACAAAAAGGCAGAGGAAGGGCTGGATTCACCTGACTGATGGCCCACCTGCACTCAGAGCTCCTGGCTCTCGGGTCTTCACACTCAGACTGGAACCTACACCATCACCCCCCAACCTCCCACGCCTTTGAACTTCACCACCAGCCTCCCTGGGTCTCCGGCCTGTACACTGGCAGGCAGATCAGGGGACTGTTAGCCTCATTATGACATGAGCCAATGCCTTGACATAAATCTCTTTATATGTGTCTCCTATTGGTTCTGTTTCTCTAGGGAACCCTGACTGATATACCACCTAACAGTGATTTCTTATGTTGTATTTCAAGGACAATAACTACGTCATCAGTCCTCACACATTTTATTCTAGAATGACACTGGGAAGTTCTTGTCCAGACTGGTCATTTACCAGCTGTAATTTTCCCCCACTTCAGAAACAGGTTAGTGAGACATGGTGAACAAAAAAGTGTGTTCACTGAGGGGTGAGGCCATCACCAGTCAGACGTAGGGGTGAGGCTGTGGGGGCAGCAGGGGTCTGGGGATGATGTTACGACAAACTTCATTTTAAACTAGAGGCAGGAGGTTGCCTCTGGCTCTCAGCCAGCCCTGAGGAAGGTGGGTGCTCACCCAGGTCTGTACAAGGTCTGCCTCCAGCTCAGAAGGGAGCTCTGAGGAAGAGGGGACCAGGGCTGTGACCACCCCCACCTTTGCCACACACACACAGCTGACTGCTGTTCTGAGATTGAATCTCAAGGCCTCTGAAGTGACCCTGGCCAATAAAATACATGTGGTCATGGGCCTTCCCAAGACAAGCTTTGGAAGCCTTATACCTTATACTACAGCCCTGCAGGGTTGCTCAGAGAGCCAGCCTTGTGGGGAAGTAGAGTTCACAATCGCTTCCTCCACGGCCAGAGAGCTGCTGCCTGGTGACTGCGCAGTGCGGCAGGGCAGGAGGGCAGGCCGGTACCTGGACCTCTCCTGGCCTCTCAAAGCCATTCTCATGCAAGGGTGCTCTGCAGGCACCTTGATCCAGCTTAACAAAGAACAAGTGCAGACATTTCCACCTTGATCTGAATTGCTGACACCTGGTTCCTGGACACTGACATGTTCTGTTCTTTGGGCACTTAGCACCGGACAGTAAATCTGGAATGAAAGGACTCTCTTTCTTGTCACCACTGTTGTAACTCCCCTAAGGGGACCTCATCCAAGGAGGCCTCATGCCAATGGCAATCCTAGAGTCACTGGCTCGGCTTCTTACCAGAGCAGGCACAGTCCAAAAGCTGCAACCCTCCTGTGAAGAGGCAGACCAGCACCTTGTTGTATGTGCCCCAGCCATGATGGAGGCACCAGTATAAAACTCATGATGAATTGGAGCTTGCACTCCAAAGAAAATGTGCATGAAAGCAGCTGAGTGATAGGCAGGTGGGTCTGGGGGAATTCACAGTGTCAGGCTTTTGAGACCCGTTTGACATGTAGCCAGAAAAGGGGAGGCTGATAGTGAGGGAACGAACAGGCGTTGTCCTGGCATCCCTGGGAGGCTGGTACCTCTGAAAGTCCTTGTGACCCACCCTGGGTGCATAGTTCCCAGCATCCAGGAGGATCTGGCTAGACTCCAGTGACCAGACACTTCCAAAACCAGCACCCCTGGGACCAGCCTCAGAATGTTCATCTCACAGCTTCTTCTTTTGACAAAGGTTGACTGACTATCCACCATGAGGCAGGTCTAGATATGCACTGGAGGACACACAGAGGAAGGAGTCAGGTCATGGGCATCCTGTTGGGTGACACAAGGTAACAAGTGCTGTGAGAGACAGGGCAGGGGCATATGGGAGGGCGTCCCTACCTGACCTAGGGAGGGCAGGCTGCCTGCATTGAGATCTGGCCATGAGTAGGTGTGAGCTGAGGGGGGTGGTGACACTGAGGAAGAGAATATGCAGGAGTTTGGAGTTTATTCTAAAACCCATGAGAAATCACTGGAAAGTTTTTGTTTTAATCTATGTGACAACGCTAGCATCCATATGCTGACGATTCCCACTCTGTGTCGCCATTCCAGACCTTGGCTTTGAACTCCAGCTGCCCGCTCAGCATCTTCATAAGTCCATTAGTACCTGTCAGTCTAGACACCTTCCCTGTGCACAAATCTGCTCTCCCCATCACTGTCCCCATGATGCTGTGATATAAGAAGGGCTATGTATTTGGTCTTTGTCCTGGTTCTTGGCACGAGAGTTCTAAAACCATGATAATTTCTTGTTTGGGGTGAAAGGAGCTTATTTTGTTACCCACAATAAGCCTCTTTTCACAACACCTGAGTTCATGCTGGTGAGGAGACTCCTGGAAGGTAGGTCTGGCTGCCAGAGGAATGAAGCTTCAATTAGGGATTGGTACCTTTGGCCCCACCCCTGGACTGCCAGGAGTCCCTACATTCTGGGATCTCATATGTCTGGGGTGGGTCTCAAGATTTCGAAGGAGCTCCAGTTGATGCAGACCCAGAGATTTCATTGATGGTAGTAAGGTCTCAGGGGCCCACGAGATACCTGTCAGGCTAGAGGGAAGATGGTTCCAGATGGGCGGACATGCTCAGCCAGGGTCTTGGTGCACCAGGAACCCACTGAAAGGTTTTGTGCAGGCCAGGGTGGAAGTGGCATGCCTGATCTAATTTTTGCTTCTAAATCACTCTAACTGCTTCTTAGGTTGGCAAAGTGACAGTGGGGGGACCCATTGGGAGGCTACAGTACAAATGCCATCTGAAGACAATGGTGGCTGGATCAGTGTGGTGACCTAGATGGATGGATGTAGGCAGACTCCAGGTGTGTTTTGAAGGCAGACCTGACAGAGTTCTCTGATGAGTTGGATATGGAGATGGAGGAAATGAGAGGGAACAAGGACACCTCTGAGGGTTTTGTCTTGAGCAAGTGAGTGGCTGCGTTGCCATTTACTGAGGTGGAAGAAGAAGCCATGAAAGGAGAGCATGAACTTCTCCAAGTGGAGATGTCCACAAGACAGTTCATGATTCTGGAGCTCAGAGGAGGGTCTTGACTTGAGATATAAATTGGGAATTTTCGGCACTGACATTTTTTAAGGCTATGAAAATGGAAGAACTATCTAGGAAAGGGGTGTAGACAGAGAAGAGGATGAACCCTGAGGGACACCGTTATCTAGAAAGTGGGTGGAAAGAACTGGAGACCGCTGTGAGAGCTGGGAGCCTGCAGGCGTCCAACTGTCACCAGGGTGTTGAAATGGGAAGTCTGGGCAGTTCTCAGGACTGAAAGTGTTTGCATTTTGACTGCTCTGCGTCCAGCATTCATGGAATCACTTTGAAAGAGAAAAGAAGGGCAGGATGGTGAGTGAGGACCACATGAGAAAGGCATATCCCCGGTGTTAATGAGACTAGTCCAGCCTCTGTCAAACCACCTGCTTGATGGATGGGTAAGGGCTAAACCTACATGTCACACACATATCAACGCAGATGACAGAGTGGACTCAAGGCAGCCCCTTCCCCTTCCTGTCCTGTTCATATCCTTCATGTTGACCTATTACACTAATAATTTAGTCTTTGTGTACCCAATGATCATTTTCCTATAATTAGTGAATTCCTATGTCTTGATTTACATTATTACATTAGATTTTACACATAGGAGCCTATACAGGACATCTTTGTTTATTAGTCTATAACTCAAAATGAATATTTTATATACAGGACCATTTAAAATAGAGGCAGAAAAATGCTTAACCCAGTTTTATCTTAAAGCTAAAATTTTATTATCACTAATTCTGGAGCCTCCAAGCACTGTGCAAACAATCCTTGAGGAATGAGTGTTATCAATTATTTATAACTATTAAATTAGCATGGACTTTGAGTCTCCCCCAAGTATGTTTCATAACTGCAGAGCAGAGAAAGGACCTCTGTTTTCTGGGTCTCCTGTTCAAACAAAGCAGAACCTGGTTCAGGTGCCTGGGGTCCTGGGGTGGGCCAATCACTGAGCCCCGGGCACTGCCCCTGCTCTGGCAGCAACTTAGGATGGGGCACCCCAGGTCTAGGACATCCTCTTGAATGGGACAATAAACCCATATCCCAGGGAATTCTTGGCAAGGACATGTGACCCACAAGCTGGAGAATAAGGCTGTGTTTGCAGTTTGCCCCCTTGCCATCTGTTATATACTGAATTATGTCACCCCAAAATTCGTATGTTGAAGTCCTAATCCTCCGTACCCAGGAATGTGACTGTATTTGGAGATAGGGCCTTTAGAGCGGTGATTAAGTTAAAATGAGGTCACTAGGGTGAACCCTAATCCAACATGACTGAGGTCCTTATAAGAAGAGGGGATTTGGATACAGACATCACAGACAGAGGGATGACTACCTGCAAGCCAAACAGAGAGGCCTCAGAAAAAAGCAAACCTGCTGACACATTGATCTAGGACTTCTAGCCTTCAGAATCGTGAGAAAATGAATTTCTGTATTTAAGCCCCTCAGTCTGTGGTATTTGTTATGACAGCCAAGCAGACTGATACACCATCTGTGTCCCATCCTTCTACCACATTTGGTGTCCTCATAAGTGTCCCCATGTGCAACTCTGCTTCCAGGGGAACCCCACCCAGGCTTGCCCTGTGTAGACCTCTCTCCTTCCCTTTTAAAACATGATCTCAGCAGCTTGCTTTGGTGATCCTAAAGTAAGAAAGTGTAAATAGTTTGATATCTTACCCTGATCCTGGCAGTGACCCAGCTCAGGAATGAGAAACCAAGTCGAGAGGTACTTTGAACCTCAGATAGCAGATTCGGGGTGGGCAGAGTTGCCCTTCCTTCTGTCTTATCCCTACCCATTCACACAAGGCCATGCCTTGCACCTGCCCTGTTATCAGGGCGTATTTACAACAGCTGCCTTCAACCACAGGTAGGTGCTGGTCCTTCCCAGATACCCTTGGAATTTTGGCCCTCTGAGGAAGAAATCAAATATTAACTGGCGCCAGGTGTTCCTTAAGGCCATTGTTTCTCAAGCCTAGACCACCCCATCCTAAAGAAAGTCAGGTTTCCTCTTGTGGTTGGGGGACCTGGAGATGCCTCTGGTGGAGGATAGGAGAGAGGCTTAGGAGAACCACCCCTGCTACCCAGGCTGGAATCAACTGGGATACTTGAGTATGATTTAAAATATATATATTACACATCGGTGGCTGGAAAGAGCACCAGAAATGAAGCTCTAACAGTTATTTGTCTTCTGGGAATTTCTTCCTCCAGCTAGGGCCACTGAACCCCCACGAGACAATCCCCAGTAGAGAAAACACACTTTAGGAATATGGTCATTGTATTCATCTACTTATATCAGTCATGAAAAGGCATTTTTAAACATACTCCACAAAACCCACCCTTCCACCCAAAAGTGAAATCAACTTCATGCAGTTGTCTGGAGGCTGCGGGCAGCCGTGTCGAACCGGCCTGTTCCGAAATCACAGAGGAGCAAGGTGATAAGTCCAGATGGTTGAAGAAGCAAGAGGAAGGTACTGTTTGCCCAGACTGTTGGCGCTGCAAAGTGGGAACAGCTGGCCATCTTCCTTCTTATCACAGGGCAGCTATGACTAAGTAAACTCCCCTGATGCAGGTGCTACAGGTCCCAGCACTGAATTAGCCAGAGCAGAGGTGGCAGATGGAGGGCTCCCCAGCCAGAGAGGCCTTGGGGAAAAGGAGACAAATGGGTCTGATGGAGAGTCCTGCCTTCCTTTCATGTACTCTACATACAAACCTTTGAGACCAACCTAGCTAGGACAAAAAGTAAGTGAGGCCCATGATTCTCAGAGTTCACCTGACTTTTCTCAAGTCCCCGGAGCCTCTGAGATCTTCTTTCTTGCCTGCAATTAAAAATGTATGAGAAAAACTACGTAGACGCTAGAGAAAGTTTAGAAATCTATCCACCTAGCGACCTTGTTATGGCTAATAGCTGTTAAGAGCCAGCTTGACGAACCCCAAACCACAAATGACCTTCAGTGAAAAATTGGTATCCTGAGTGTGTATTCTTAGGTAGGAAGGTTGGAAGAGCCTGATGAAGGCCTCTCGGTGTCCCTCAAGTCACCCCAAAAGAGCCAACTCCCTGATTAAGCAGGAGACTGCCTTCCTTAATTTGCAGCTTGTCCTCCTGTCAGATACGGGGACCACTGGTAAGGGTTAAATGAGTCAGTACACAACCTTAGCACATGGTAAGAGTGCTGAGTGGCCTTGTCACCACAATGAGCTGTGTGAGCCTCGGTTTCCTCACTGGAAGTACAGAGCTGTTATTAAAAGGATTGAGCGAGATACTGAATGTCAAGCACCTGGCCACGTAGTGGATGGTCAGCTAATGTTCGTTCCTTTTCCCCTTCCACTGCTTTAGGGAAAGCTGTGATTTAGTAACACCTCCGACCTTTGGTTTCTAGAACCCAAGCTGATTGGAAGCAGCTGAGGCCACAGAGCCTATCACAGGCAGGCACAAGGACAGAAGGGAAAGGATATAGCAGAGCAGTCCTGGGCAGGTTGGAGAGAGGCAAAGGCTCCTTCAGGGACCAGCAGGATGATCAGCAGTCCTTCCAGCCCCACTGTGCTGCCAATCCTCTTCGTCCTTGTTCAGGTGTTTCTTTCTATACTGCAAACATCGCCAATGTATATTTTTAAAATACAGTTTTATCGAGATGTATTTCTCATACCATGCAATTTACCCATTTAAAGTATACAATGCAATGGCTTTTAATATGGTCACAGTTGTGAATCCACCACTGCAGTCGTTAGAGCAATGTTATTGCCCCCAAAAGAAACCCACACCTCTTAGCTCACCTCCCTCCCAGCCCTAGGCAACCACCAGTCTACTTTCAGTCTTCACAGACTTGGCATTTCATGTAAATGGAATCATACAATATGTGGTTCTTCATGACTGGCTTCTTTAATTTTGTGCATGTTTTCCAGACCTGGTTTTAAAGTTCATAAAAAGTGGTTTAAGTTCAATATATAGCACATGGCACAACATAGAGGGGCTCAATACTTATTGAATTGAAATTGACCATACATGATTGCCCTTAGCTATCAAGAAAAGGCCACATTATACTTATTGTATTCTTGAAGAAAGCAGAGAAATGAATGATACCTTTTTGAAATTTTTCCATTCAAAATAGGTAAAAACATAAAATTAGTGCTTAAAGGTGTCTCAGCTGCTGGCCACTTGGCTTTCCAGAGTGATTGTTCTTGGGGGCTCTAGATAGTGGATGTTTTACTATACTATGTGTTCACTCTATTTTTTTGTTGTTGTTCGTTTATTTGTTTGCTTAATTTGTTCTCTGTCATTAAAGGGATGTGATGCTATCAAACCTCATTCTCTGTGGCTACTGATTTCTAAGTTTCTATCTCCTATCTTAGATGGTTAATTAGTGTGTTAATAGATTCTCATCCATGCTGAGTCATATCTCTTACTCATTTATTCACGTACCATCTTCTCTCATCACTGATGAAAATGTAAGATATACTGGCCCAAGACCAGACTTTGAAAACACTCTTGTAAGTTTTCTAATACTGTCATTTGACCATATATTTCTGGTTTGTCGAGTAGCTTATGTGAGGCAAGTTTAACCCCTTGACGAAGTTAAGATGTATCATGTAAACAACAATTTTTGATTTACCAAACTTAGAACCGGTGGAGGTATGCCAGTCTGAAGGGATTTGTTAGTCTCAAAGCCATATCGAATGCTATTTGTGTTATCTCTTGGGGAGGGTTATGTAGTGAGGATTCCATAATTACCAGGATTAGGTATTTTCCTTTGCGACAGTTTCGAAAATTATTTTCACCAGTTTCTTATCTTTAGTCATATTGCTGATTCTGCTAAAGTTACTAAAATCACTGACAATTGTTTAGGCCCTCTAAATCTCCAGGGCTTGTGGTTTGTGCACAAATGTAAATTAGTCTTCACTTCCGTGTTATCTTCTCTAAACTTCTAATTGTGATGTTGAATTTTCAGGTAACCTAGATGCTGACCCAGGCCAAACTTAGGATGTGGATCCACCTCCTAGGTTCCCCTCAAACCCCTGAAGACATCCTCTTGAACTGGAACCCACAGGAACTGTGGACATGAATTATACTTGTGAACCCCTGCCTTTCTGGAAGGCTTATAATTAGTCTCCAGCAGACTGAGGCTATAGCTGCACTGGGCTGTCTAGCTTGTCCAACATTGCGGACCCAGCCCCTTCATCTCACAACTTTTCCCATCCTCTCTCAGTCATGTCCTGGCTATTCCAGCCCCTAGTGTTGTCTCCAAACCCTGACCTTGATTTACTGTTTCTTTAGACCTGCTCTGTTTCTAGCTATTACAATTGGCAGGAAGCCAGAAGCCTTATCCACCAAGGGCGGAAGTGAAGAGCAGGCTTCCCTGCTGTGGGCTGAACCAGCATCCTGCCACTTACATTGGCCTTCCTCATTCTTGGTACTTCCCTGTGTCTGACCCCTGAGGCTGATGAGTGTCCTGTCCTTGATGCACTCTTTTCTCCCCGAAGAATCTGGCCCACTCCCAATTTTCTGTAGCCTAACATCTTAATTACAAAAATAGGAAAATTATAGACAGAGTTTTATAGAAAGATAAATAGAACTCCCATGTGCACCTGTAATCCATCCACTCTCAATCTATTACTTTTAAAATTGTATTTGATCCTTTGGTTCTGAAGCCAGATGGTACAAAAATTCTTCACTGCGGTAGAGTCATCATCAATTGTTACAATCTTTCAGAGCATGATTTAGTAATATGTGTGTCAGGACCTCTCAAAAACCCATAGCACTACTCATTCTGCTCCAAGAAATTTATCCTAAAGATATCAACAGACATGCACCAAAATTTGTGTCGAAAAACTTGGAAACAGTCTAACTGCCCCCAAATAGGGCTAAATAAAATATAGCAAATCAATATAGCAAAAGACCAAATAACCATTAGGTTATATTTTAGAACAAGATTTTTTAAATAATAAATTTGAAAACTTTTGAAGAATTTTTTTAAAATAAGATTATATAAGTGAAAAGTGAGATATAACGCTTTCTGTAATATTATCCCAATTTTGTAAAGACAACGAAAAATATTTGCATGTCGGCCTACTTAGAACAAACACAAAAACATGAAAAATATTTACCTCTGAAGGGTAGAATCACTGCTGATTTAAAAAATATGTGTTTTTCTTTATTTTCCAAATCTCCAATAAAAGTGCTATTTTCTGCATCATAGAAACAGTCGTTGTTGTTTGCTAAAGAAATTAAGCTGCACAAAAAAGGCAAACACACAAAAGCATTAAGGGCTTCTGCCTGCTTTTTTCTCAACTGTTTTACCCCATCCTTTCTCATTGATGTAGAAAAAGGGAAACTAACATTTATGACGTCTAGAACTTTTTCCTCCCTGTAGCTGTGGAAGGTACATGTTTTTTCCCATTTTGAAGGGAAGGAAACAAATCACAAAATAGAAAAGGGAGGGATAACCCAGGTGTGAGCACAGGTCCTTTGGTTCTTTCACATTTATGCTGGCTGCACTTGTGATTTTTTTTTAAGGTATAATTGATATATAACATGTTAGTTTCAGGTAGACAACACAATGATTCCATATTTATATATGTTGCAAAATGGTCACTGCAATAAGTCCAGTTAACATCCATCACTACACACAGTTACAATTTTTTTTTCCTTGTTTTGAGAACTTTCAAGATCCACGCTATCCATGACATTTCATGACTTATGTATTATAGCTGGAGGTTTGTGCCTTTGACCACTTCATCCTCATTCCCTGCCTCCGGCAACCATTAATTTCTTCTCTGTTTTGTTTTGTTTTTGTGTTTTTAAATTCCACATATAAGTGATATTATCTGGTATTTCTCTTTCACTGACTTATTCTATTTGGCATAATGACCTCGGGATCCATTCATGTTGTCACAAATGGCAAGATGTAATCGTTTTTATGGTTGAATAATATTCCATTATATATGTACTACTTCTTCTTTGTCCATTTGTCTATCAATAGACACAGGTTGTTTCCATATCTTGGCCTTTGTGAATAATGGTACAATGAATATGGGGGTATACATATCTTTTCAAGTTAGTATTTTCATTTTCTTCCGATAAATACCCAGAAGTAAAATTGCTGAGTCATATGGCAGTTCTAGTTTTAATTTTTGGAGGAAACTCCATACTGTTTTCTATAGTGGATGCACCAGTTTACATTCCCATTGAAACTCCACAAGGATTCCCTTTTTCTCTACATCCTCATCAACACTTGTTTCTTGTCTTTTTTCTAACAGCTATTCTCACAGATGTGAGGTGATTTCTCATTGTGTTTTTGATTTGCATTTCCTTGATAATTAGTGATGTCGAGCATCTTTTCATGTTCTTGTTGGCCATTTGTGCATCTTATTTGGAGAAATATCCATTCAATTTCTCTGCCCACTTTTTATTAGATTGATTGATTTGCTGGTGAGTTGTATGGGTTACTTATATATTTTAGATATTAACCCCTTATCAGATACATAATTGGCAAATATTTTCTCCCATTTTATAAGTTGCTTTTTTTATGTTATTTATCTTCTTCTTCTTCTTCTTCTTCTTTTTTTTTTTTTTTTTTGCTGCACAGAAGTTTTTCAGTTTGATGTAGTCCCACTTATTTGTGCTTTTATTGCTTGTGCTTTTGGTGTCTTATCCAAAAATTCATTCCCAAGACTGATGTCAAGGAGTTTTTTCCTTCTGTTTTCAGGTCTTATGTTTAAGTCCTTAATTTATTTTGAATTAATTTTTGTGAGTAGTGGAGCAAAGGGTCCAATTTCATTCTTTTGCATATGAATATTTGCTTTTTCCAAATACCATTTGGTGAAGAGATTATCCTTTCTCCATTGAGTATTATTGGGTTATTTGTTATAGATTAATTGTTGATATAAATGTGGGTTTATTTCTGGGCTCTCTGTTCTGTTCCATTGATCTATGTGTCTGTTTTTATGCTGATATCACACCGTTTTGATTACTACAAGTTTGTAATATAGTTTGAAATCAGGGAATGTGATGCCTCCAGCTTTGTTCTTCTTTCTCAAGATTGCTTTCTCTTGGGTCTGTACTGTTCAGGAGGTGTGCTGCTGCCATGTGTGGCTACTGAGCACTTTAAAAGTGGCCAGGCCAATTGTGAAGTGCTCTAAGTGTAAACCCAACCTTGGACTTTGAAGACTTAGTCTGAATAAAGAATGTAAAATATCTCATTCTTAATATTTCATATTGATTACATATTTAAATGATCATTTTGGACATATTGAGTTAAACAAAGTATATCATTAAAACTAATTTTACCCTTTTATTTTTACCTCATTAAACTGTGGTGACTAGAAAATCTTATATTACACTGGTTGGACAGTATTATTGCAGACTCTAGTTCTTTACCTGCTAAATGAAGCTGACAGGGAGAACACACGTAAAGCGCCCACGTCAGTAAGTGGTCTATAAATGTTTGTGTCTCCCCCACCACTTTTTCTCACCACATGACTTTCATGTGCGCAAATGTCCAGAGACTTTAAAAGAACCATTGTCCCTCGATTTCCACCCAGATCTCTCCTCAGTAAGGGCAATTTTTTTAGTCATGTGTTATTTGAAATCTTAAGATGTACAGTTTGTAAATAGCAAGTCAGAAATTGGAGACTCGAGCCAAGATACTGAAACTTCCTCGCCCAGAGCTGAGGCGTTAAAGAAAGCACCCGTTCAAGGACTCCCCACAGACGCTGGTGAAAAGACACACTGATATGGGCAGGAAATGCAATCAAGGTAATTCATTGCCACTGAAGTTCCTTGAGCATCAGTCTGTTTGTGATATAAATTATTCGTGTATTTCCCCATGGCACCCTTATGCTAAATTGTGATGTCAGGCAGGAACCCTCCCTGCACCGCCCCCCCTCCACATGCTGAGCAACTGTGCACAGGATCAGCCCCCCACCCCAATGTCAATGTCCTCCAAGCAGGCCTAGAGAGTTGGAGGTTGGCCACCACGATCAGCTTCCTTTTCGAACTGCCAGCAGGTGCATGAATTCAGCCAGCAGCCAGCCCCATGCTCCTGAGTGAAAACCTTGGGATAATTTGCAGAATTGATTTATGCTGCTTCTCTTCCCACTGGGATTCATGGTGGCTGTATAATATAAGTGGCCTTTTGTTGAATTCACAAAACTGTTCTCTGATTTCATGTTTCAGATATCCCAGTTGGGAATGAGAAATTCATATTCTGCAGGGCCCAAGTAGTTACAATGATGAAGGGCAAAGCAACAGGGAGAAGTGGGGACCATTCCCAGGAGAGGAATACCAACCCCATCCGTGGGGGGCAGCCACTGGCAGACGCAAGCAGGTTGTTGCCTCATGAGAATACACATCAGCGTTGCTATATCCGCCGATTTTTCACAAGAAGCCAGATCCCCAGATTTTAATGTGGAAATCTCCTGATTTTTAACTATTTGAGCTAAATGAATCTTTTTATTGGCCCAGTTCAACCAGTTGCTCCTAATCTCTGACCTGTGTGTCTGTCTACCCACATAAACGATAGGCTTTCATGAGAAGGAACTCTAACTTTTATTTCTCCCTATTCTTATTTGTTCTCTCTACCCCTTACCACTCCTTGTAGAGTGCATAGCATGTTATACCCATTATGATTTTTAAAATTAGACACCAATTTAGCACCCTTACAGTCATTCCAGATTCTCCTCCTTTTTAGCTGTTCCTTTTTGTGGCCTCCTTGTTTCTCAAAGTTCTCCAGACACCAGGATAGAAGAGAAAGCATAAACAGGAGTTGGTAATGGTTCTTCTCTGACCGCATATATCCCCCCTCATGTGTAAGACAATGTGAGTAACGAAGGCTTTCCATGTTTTATCTCCTGCCTTGCCAGGGTATTACCAAGCTGGCAGGGGCTTTGGATTGAAGAGGAAGAATTTTAGGTGGGGGTCCAGAAGGCCTCCCCTTTGATTTAAGGCAGTGCTAGAGCCATTTAACACTCCTAGCCCATTTCCACACATCCGTCACCCTGCCCTGCTCCCATGTACCCTCCACCTTTGGGAATGCTCCTGTTCTTGGGGGCTCATGATGGGGGCTCACTGCCTCCTAATGCTTCCCCACCCCATTCAACCAGATAATTTGTCTTTGACAATATACCTTGAGGTCCCAAAGAAATCTAGGATGTTTCTGCATAAGTAACTGAAGACTTTAAGTAGAATTCAGTTAGGTACCTGGCTATTTTGAGTCTAATAGGCATATTTGTATGTGTATGTATGTGTGTGTGTTTCTATAATATTTGTGTCTGAGAAAGTCACAAACTGACCTTTGGCCATAGAGAGAAGATCCAGACCACGTCTTTACTGATGCTCTGGAATCAAAATTTTGAGAACTACAATGTAGCTATAAATGATGTTAATGCACTTTTTAAGGAATTGAAAGAAGACAGCTGCACATTCAGGAAATGAATTGAGAAATGCTCAGTGAGGCAACATTTGCTCCCACTTGTACAAAACCCCAGACATGCAGCAGGAAGTCCACCGTGTTCGTGCACTCATGGGCCACGGCAGGTAGATACAACATGGGTGGTGGCAGGGATCAGATGGGGTTATGTCACCATGCATTTACTTTGCTGGTGAAAATACAGGAAGAACAATTTCCTGTAAAATGTTCTAATTTGGTAGATGAAACATTTGATATAAGAGCAGAGCTGAGGGGGAAGGGTGTCCCATGGGTGTCAGGAGGCTCAGCCCTACTCTCTCACAGCTTCTAACCTAAATCCTTCTTTTAAAATCTCCATTTTGGTAAATTTTGTTCTAACTGGGTTCTACCACTTGCAAGCAGAGTTGTCCAATTATTATAGTGATGATAAGTCAAGTGCTCTCAATACAAATAAGTGCATGGAGATTGCATTTTGTCAGGGGTGTGTTTGTTCCTAAAGACATTTTGTTGTTTATGCTGGGTGGTATTTCTGTTTCCCAGCCAAGATGGCACCACCATGCACGATGATTATATAAATATCATTGTACAAGCAGAGTGTGCAATTTATGTGTTTGTCCAGCTTTAACTGTGTCACGGGTTTTAGGGTTGGCTTTTTTTTTTCTTTCTTTTTTTTCTTTCTTTCCTTTCTCCTTTCCTTCCTCCCTTTTTCTCTCCCTCCCTCCTTCCATCCTTCCCTCCCTCTTTCTTATTTAAAATTTGGAGGTGGGTAGAGGGATTTTCAATAGTGATAAAATATGTCCTCAAATTCTCCCATATTCCTCCCTTTAAAATATTTAAGATTTAGTTTTTGTAGATTCTGCCAAACAGGTGTCCAACATAGTCATGTTAACTATCTGCCACCAGCAGGGATTCCCAGTTACCCCATGTTTCCAGTAACATTTGGTATTGTCAGAGTTTTTCACTTTAGTCATTTTACATCATTATACGGTCATTTTACATCATTATACATTTAGTCATTTTATATCATTAATGTGGTGATATCACATTATAGTTTTAATTTTTATTTTCCTAATAACTAAGGAGATTGAGCACCTTTTCATATATTTTTGGCCATTTGAATATTGTATTTCATGAAGTACCTATTCAAGCCTTCAACCGTTTTCCTATTGGGGTGACTGCCTTTTACTTATTGATTGACTGAGGTTCATTATATATGTTAGTGTAAGTCATTTATTGGATATATGTAGTGCAATTGTCTTCTCCCACACATCATTCTCTTATAGTAGCTTTTAATGAACGAAAGTTTTTGATTTTCATGAAAAGAAAATGAAAGAAAAAGCTTCCAATTTTTTCCTTTATGGTTATGTTTTAAATCTTCACCCTAAGGTGATGAAGTTATTCTCCTATGTTTGCTTCTAGAAGTTTTATTGTTTTACTGGCCCTGGTTAGGTCAAGCATCCACCCTTTGGTCCAATTCTATGCGGTATCTGTGTGCTCACTCCCCCTGTCCTCTGCCCCCCCGTCTACCACTCCCAGTTATTATTCTTACTGGAAACAATGGGCAGCTGAGAGTAGGCAATTCTCCAGGGAAAGGAAGTTGTGTATAAGATCCATTGCATGTAGCTGAAGTGACAAAAACTGGAAAAGCAGTGGCTTAAACAAGGTAGGGCTGTGGTCCTCAACTCTTGCTGCACGTTAGAATCATCTGGTAGTTTTAAAAAACCACATGCCTGGCTGCCCCTCACCTACAGATCGATTACATCAGAATCTTTCAAGGCGCAGTCCAGGCAGCAATTATTTTTGATGCCCTTCTTGTGAGTCCAATGGACAGCTGGAAACCACTGATTAAGGGTTTTATTATTCTTTGACATGGCAAGAAATCTGAAGTTAGGCAGTTCAAGGCCAGTATGGCAGCTTCACAAATCATTAGAGACGCAGGCTCCTCTTAGCCCTTAAATCTTCTATCTCTAGTCCTTTGTCCTCATAAGCCTAAAATAACTGCTAAAGCCCCAGCCATCAGGTCCACAGTCCACACAACAGGAAGGATGAAAAGCCAAGAATAAAAGGCTCATGTCACAATTTCTGCTTTACTATCGATGGCAGGAACTTCACCCTCTTGTCACCCATATCTGTAAGGGAGACAGAGAAATGTATCAGTTTAGTTGGGCACATTGTCTTTCCCAGAAAAATTAGAGTTCTGTTAGCAAAAAAAAAAAAAAAAAAAAATAGGGAATTGGGATAGGATAGGCAACAATCTGTTTCTACCACAAGGGTGCTTGTTAAACTAAGCCAGTAGTTGCCTGTTGGAGAGAGTTTCGTTCACATTCCTGGGAACCCTTTGGTATATAGTGGAAGAAAACTTTATGCTGTGCAGTCTAATACCAATAAAATAAAAGTGTGTTGTCTAAAAAGATCAAGACATAGAAAGTCTCATTTTTACATATACCTTGTTGAAAAGAGGTCTGCAACTTAAAGAGATATATTTATTTTCTCAGACATTTTTATTGCAGAAGGCTCCTTATGATTTAAAATCATAGTATGAATTATAGTATGAATAGTATGAGGAAAGAGAAGCAGGTATTTTTAAGGAAAAATATGCATGAGTTAATGTTGGTGAGCAGGAAACTGCACATCCATGGCCAGCTTTGAATGGGACACTCCCCTTACAGGTTACAGGTCAGTCCTCACCCCAACCACTCCCATCCTTCTCTCTGATAAAGACTACCTTCTTATTGCTGGATGCACCCTAGCGTATGGTTCCATTTCTTGGTTTCAGAGGGGAGAAAGATGGGGACCAGCCCCTAAAACTCACGAGGAGGGAGCCTACCCTGGGAGTTTACAGTGGTGAGACAACCAGATAAGGATGCGGCAAGTTGCCTGGTGCAGTTGGCATGATGGCTTCTTATGGAGTGGTCTGCGGGGGCGGAGTGGGACTGAGAAAAGAGCTGGTGGCGCAGGCGAGGGCACTCAGAAAGGACTGGACCTCTAGACCTTTACATGGCAGGGCAGAAAGAAGGCGTCGAGTCCTAACCTGGAGGGCAGGAAATGTGGGGTACTGTGTGCAGCAGGAGATGGAGTTTGAAAATGAACCCAGCAGAGCTGAGTGCAGCTGAGAGGCTCCGGAAATCTAGACTGAGAGCTGTCAGATTTGGGAGTCCCTGCGCCCTAGGCAAACTGTCGGTTTGGCAAGCATACTGGTAACACTCCCACCAACACTTCCCCACCCCACACAGGGTAGTCTCCATACTTTCAGACATATGCAGACCTT
Organism: Eonycteris spelaea; assembly: GCA_003508835.1. NCBI lineage: Eukaryota > Metazoa > Chordata > Mammalia > Chiroptera > Pteropodidae > Eonycteris > Eonycteris spelaea. Next base: position 157,017 of record PUFA01000424.1, read on the forward strand.
CTCTTTTTATGAAGTTAGACTTGTATTTTCCACATTGACTATAGCCTACTGTTGTTAAACTGAGTACAAGGTGACCTCTACAGCATCTGGACAGATCTGGGCTAAAGCAGACCTTAGGGACACCAGAGGGCTGCATGTGTCCCCAGGCTGCAAATCAGGGTGGGAGAGGCCACCCTCTTAGCTGACTGAGTCACTTCCTGCCCTGGGGTATGGCTTCCCTGGACCCTCGCTGCCACCAGAACTCTTTCTGTTCACCTTTTATTCAATATTAAAGGGAGAAGGCCACTGGAGAGGACAGTAAATTATGCCAAAGTTCAGAAAGGTTGGGCCAGTCATGACAAGAATGAGCGTTAAAGACTAGAAGATGTGTCTCATCTTCAGCTGTCCCTTCTGTGGCTGCTTCCCCAGTACCCTGATCCCATTCCTGTCTATTTGCCTCTGGCTTTAAAAACAAGTTTTTTCCCAAAAGAGCAAACCCGGGAGGCCACAGGTTCAGGCAGCACCCCAGGGCATTCAGTCAGAGTGGCAAAGAAGATATGCAACATGTTATCACAACATCCCTGCACTGTGCCCAAGGTCACATTTGTTTTACGGATATGAAAACTGGCTTCTAAGAGTTAAGTATAACTGGTGTGTTTAGGGGAAAATAATTTTACTTTCTCTTCTTTAAGTTTCTGGTAGTCTAATATCAAATTCGTATAAGATTCATAGGAGAAATAATAAATTTTATGGTGTACTATGAGGTTTCCCTAAGAATATGGGACCCAGGACACACTGGGCAGTTGAGGTTTACATGCCAGTCTGCACAAAGGAAATGTAGGCAGGGGTCTGGGATTTCAAAGGGAAAGCAGACAATTCACAGGTAGATGAGAAAGAGAAACATACGGTGACAAATTCTTGCTGGGCCACTCCAGCAAATGGGGACATGGAGAAGTCCAGCAAATAGACTTAGCTTGTTTGCTCTCTGTCTGCCATACTTGGTTTACCTTATGATGCTAAGGTGCTAGCTCCCTTTAAGGTTTTCCCTCTGAATCCATTTTAGCAAGTAAGGGGGAGAGTGAAAGATTATTTCTGAGTCTTTTGTTTTTAAAAATAACGAATTTTAAATAATCAATAACCAAAAGACATATAATAGGGTAGCAAACGCTGCATCCCCTCACTAAGCATGGCCTAATTAGCTGATATATTAATATAATATGTGTGGTATAATACATAACATACACACTAATATGCAACATATACATTACTAAAATATACACTGCCTATTCATATATGAGACATTTATTGAATGGAAAGCCTGAATGGAAACTAAATGTAATGACAAGATCCACTAATTCCCATAAAGAGAATGAAAAACCCAGATAGTTTCATGGACTTTGATAGCCAAAGTCCACCATGAGCCAGGTATGACTCGAAAATGTAAAACACATTTGTTTTGTCCTCCTGCTATTTTAATATATTCCTGAAGCCCTAAGGGTTAATTAAAATAGGGTTAATTAACATTAGAATCAGAATTTCAGTTTCTTATGAAAAAGTAGATCTGGCTTCAGATAAGTGGGTGCTCTCCTGTTCGCCCAGCACCCACCTCTCCCTGCTGCCTTCCTGACTTGAACTGAGGTCAGCTCTCATCTCAAATTGTGACTGAACTGAGAATGTTCTTACCTCTGGCTCATGCCACTCGTTTTGATGATCTGTTTGGGCCCACAGGACTATGCCATCCTCAGTGCATTCACTCTTTTTGAAAAACTTTATTTAGAAATAATTAACAAATATACTTGTATATATTTGAAGTGATTACAAAGATCAAGGCCATCAACAAAGGGAAAATCTGAAAACTGAGGCACTAAGTCTCAAACAAGGGCTACCGTTCAGGCAGCAGAAAATCGCCAAAAGTACTTTCTGTCTGGGGTTGCCCCAGTGTCCCTAAAATCAAACCCATGTGAATAACTGCCTCTTCTGCATACTCTCAAATTCAAGCTGGAAACCAGTCATATTTTTTTAATTAAAAACTTTTTTCTCAGTTACAGCTGACAAACAATATCCTATCAGTTTCAGGTGTACTACAGAGTGATTAGACATTTACATAACTTACAAAGTGATTCCCCCCCCATAAGTCTAGTACCCACATGTGGTTATTACAATATTACTGACTATATTCCCTTCACATCCCCATGGCTATTTTTATAACTGCTAATTTGTACTTTTTAATATCTTCCTTTTTTTTCTTCATCCTCCCAACCCTCCTCCCATGTGGCAACCATCAGTTTGTTCTCTATATCTGAGTTTGTTTCTGTTTCGTTTGTTCATTTATTTTTTGTTTTTTAGATTCCATGTAAAAGCGAAGTTATATGGTATTGTCTTTGTCTGACATTTCACTCAGCACAATATCCTCTAGATCCATCCATGTAATCACAAATGGCAAGGTTTCCTTCCTTTTCTATGGTTGAGTAAACTGTATACTTTTGATGTGAAAGGTAAATGCTTTTGTATTTTCCTTAAGCCATTCGATTTAATTATACAAACAGAATGGCGTTAAAATATAATACCTCGCCAAGCCAAATACAGAACATGATCACTGGGTAGAAATAACTTCTCCCCCTCCTGCTTTTGAGATTTAAGTCCACTCAAAAAAGTTTTAACAGTTTTGAGAGATGCCGTTTTTTGCAAAATGTGCTTTTTGTTTCTTGGCCTATATGTAGGGTCATTTAGGGAGCAGCCGTATTTGCACAGTAAGTCTTTTTGTGGAAAGTTCCTCTTGCAAGAGACACTCCTTTAGTGTTTTTACCTTACTGCATCCCACGTGGCAGCAGGATGGAATGCCATAAAAGGTGAAAGTTACCAACTGCAGCTCATCGTACTCTGAGAGCTTCAGTGTTAAAGTGAACAAATCCTACAAAGGACCAGCATCAACACCACACAGTTCACATTGCTGGCACACACCTGGTGTTTTTCTTCCATAGGATCCAGGATACTTCTCCTGAGGTTGTTTTCTTGCCTCCGCAGTGGATGGAGGAGAGATGCAAGGAGCAATTTTCGTTTGCATGTTTCTCCTTTAATTGTCTTTCATGTATGGATTAATTAATTCATTTAAAGACATTCATTAAGGACTCCTGTGCTCATCCGAACTTCCTTCTGGGTGTCCACGCATAAGACCAGGGGCCTTAGAGGTGGGGGCAGGAGGGACAGAAAAGAAATGAGTCATGCTCAGCAGCAGAAAGGAACCTTCAGACTCAGGGCGACCTCTCAGGAAAAGGCCTCAGGCAGGCTGCGGCCTAAGGACAGTTCACCCCTCCCCACCCACTGCTTCCTTCCTCTCACTGCACTCCCACTCCTGGGTGCAATGGAAAGACTCAGGATATTGAGTTCTACTCACACTTGACCTTGGCCAAGCCACTCAGCTGCTCAGATGGTGGGTCCTTTTTTATGTAAAAGAAGGCACTTGACCAGGGGGCTTAAAAGTTCCTCCCTGTGCCAAGAGGCCTTAGTTCTAGGCTTACTTGTGACTCAGACAGATTTTCCAGCTCTCCCAGCTGAGCTATTTGCCCTGAAGCAAGTGATGTTGAATTTAGCCTGTGTCATTCTCTACAATGGGCTAGTTTGTAAATCAAATGAATATTTTAAAGCTTTCTGCAACTGTGTTTAGTTTCTGCAAAATTCCTAGGACTCCTTTTATACATTTGTGATGCTTGGAGGAAGCCTGCATCATGATTAAAAACAGACTCCCGCTGGTTGTCTAAGCTGAACCCTCAGGCAAGTGACTGAATGTCTCTTGCCTATTTCCTCATGTGTAAACCCCAACCCCCACACAAAGGGGTCTCAGCCTTTTAGGGTCGTGAAGATTAAATTAATAAATATGGGTAAAGTTCTTTGTGTTCTGGCTGGCAGAGTTTGAATGTTCCGGGAATGCTAGCTATATTGACCATTATTTCATTATTATTTACAATTATAGAAAAGTAGCAGAGGCATAGGGACAGATTAAGAATACCAAGCTGGCAAATCCAAAAGGTAGTGCCCAGCACACGAGCTGGGGAGAGATTGAGATTCATCCATTAGATCTCCTTTTTCTTAACCTTCAAATGTTTGTGATCTTAACAAAACCAGAAGGCCTTCATTCCACACTGCAAAAGCATAGCTCAAGCTTCCCGTCTTCACTGCCTTACCAGCCACTCATCCTTGGCAATGGCCTTTTGCCAACATTGCTTCACTGACGTGGCCCTAGTGAAGGCAGCCAGTGACCTAGCTGGTAAACCCCACGACTTCTACTTACTCCTGCCCCCCCATCCCTCTCTATCTTGCTGGTGTCAACTTGATGCAGGACAGGGTAAATTTCCCAGAGGGTGGAAGGGAGACCAGGCCCTGTGCCTAGAGAAGAAGAGGGTGCTTTGGCAGGGAGTGTAGAAAGACTTCAACACGCCAAAGTTAGTCAACAGGGAAGTTTAATAGAAAACAAGTAACACTCCACCAATACAGCGTGGTCTTCTCTCAAAGGCAGAGAGTGAGGGGATCTCGAGTGTTCAGGGAATTCAGTTTATATGTCATTCTTTAGTTCCCACTTCCTCTGGTATGGACATACAGTGAGGAAGGGGAAGGAGAAGAGTATGTAGCCTGAAAGGCCCACTGGCGGTTCCCAGCCTTTAAGCCAGAGGTTCCCCTTGGTTTTAGCCATAGGGAATGAACAATTTGACTTGTGTAGGGCACCCCTTAAAGGCTGTTGTTCCTGTTTTCCCTTCCACAGGTGTGGGAAATGAGTCATTAGAAACCCCAATAGAAATCTTCCTTTGTTCTGCAGGTATCCTCCTGACTGGACTGCAGGGCTGATCAGCAGATTGCAGTCTCTGAATATAGCTTGATTAATATTTTAATTCTCTTGCCTCCTCCCTATATTAATCTGACTTTTTTCTCCTAAGTTCTAATGCTCACTTCCCGCTCCCATGCACAACCATCATTCCCATATCTCTTAACTCTGATTCAGCAGAGCCAAAATGAAGTCACCTTCCTCTCAGACATCTTCACTATGATCGCTGCTTTGGTTTGGAATGCTCTCAGCCCCGTCACTAAGCTCGAAGTCTCAGTGCCACTTTTGCCCTCCTCTCACCTGTCCCCATAGCAGCCCTAAGTCAGAACCCATTGTCTCTTGCTTAGATGACCCACCTTCCCTCCTCCCACCCATCGCATGGGCTCTGACCTGTCATTCTCAAAAGCATCCAGTGACCTCACATTGTCTACTGAATACTGTCCAAACTTTTTATGCTAGCACCGAAACCTCCTAAAAAATATTGACCTTACCCCAATCTTTCCATGCAACCTCATTTCAACCTATATCCCTGCTGTTACCTAGTACACTCCAGATAGACTGAAGATCAATGTTGAATCATGCATGTCACATGGCCCTTGGTGCCCAGAACATGGTAAGCTTTCAGTAAATATTTGTTGAAGAGGAAATAAATATGATATATAGTCAAATAGCAACTGTGACATGCTAAAATTCATGAAGAAGAAGCTTCCTAAATATTTGTTCTTCTCCACAGAGGCTAAGAAGATGACCTTTCCTTTCATGCTTGTAAGAGGAAGAAATTGGTACATGTGCTTTTGTTGCAAGGTTGAAGTTTTCACTTGAAAGGAGAAATGATTTTGGGTTGCTGGGCAGAAGGTACTCTCATAATTACGAAAGCATTTGACAGGTGCTAAAATGTAATGTCGCTTTATAGGAGGGCAATGAAATGATAAATTATAAGGACCATTTAATGATCAAAGGCAACATTTTTTTTTGACTCTTATCAGATTTTTCTAATAAAAATTCAATTCTTATTTGAAGCAAGTTCCTTTGGGAACTTTTCCAGTACAATTCCAATTTATTTTTCCATTAACTGTGAGCAGTTCTTATATATATATGTGTATATATATATTTTATATATATATTATATATATTATATATTATTATAAGCTCATGGTGCCAAATCCACATCCTGCTAGAAGTTTCAGAGTTCAACCCCCAAATTTCTGAAAATCACTCTCTCTGTTATTGCTGAATGGCAACATAAATGAGGCCAGTGAGATAGGATTCAGGTTGGAAAACTAGAAAGCTGATTAATAATAATAATAATAATAATAATAATAATAATATCACACAGGTGATTCCAATGAATGCTAAAATACAAGAGAATTTATCCACGTGATCTCATGTTTTGGGTTTTGGGAAAATGAATGGAACAAGGAAATTATGATCATCTTTATTAGAAATAGATCATTTGTGCCCTCTACATGAAGATTTTAAAACCTGCATCGAAAAGTCACACATTTATCAAACTGTGCCTGGTTGGGCCTCTGGCCGCTTGGATGAGGCTACAAAGCTTGGCTCCTCTACTCTTTCAATCTGCCCAATTGTCTTAAATTCAAATTTCAGAATGATAGTAAGTACAATTCCCTACTTCTCTTTCAACTGGATGGCTATTGGGAGCAGAGAATAAGAGAGTACATAACATAAACTGTGCCTAATCTAAAAAGCATGTATTTGTCTTTGATTCCAGAAAGATTTCAGTTTTGCTTTTGAATTTGCACAAGAGCTCACTGTCTGTCACAAACACAATCGAGTTCTATTTGTGTAGATCTGGTGGCCCTCCTGACCCCTCCACTCTTCTCTGCATGCAGAGTCATGTGCTGGTGAGTCCTGAGAAGAGCAGGAACCCAAACCCACAGCCTCATGGACAAGTTGAAGTTTGCCTGTCCCCATCCTGTCAGCAGCACTCCCATTGTCCCACAGCAGTCAGCCCCAAGGGCAGATCCAGTACCTGCCTGCTGGAGCCTCTGTTGCTTCTCACACTTTCATGGGCTCACGTCCCTCTGTTTTCCTGTCTACCCTCTGGCTTCCTCTTTGTTCATGGCTTCCGCTTACACTATCCTCTGTTTTTCTGCTTCTGCCCTGACACTGAATGAGACAACCAGTCTTTGATTTGAAGAAGAGATTTGATAGGTTCTGGTTGTTCCCATTCAGGTTAAATCATTCTTTCAGTTATGGCAAACCAGCTAATCTGTAAATGGCTTTGACTTGGCCAGCTCATGGTTGTGAATCAGAACTTTCGATTATCTATCTGTCAATCTCTATATCTATGTATCACTTGATTAATAATAGAAAAATAAGTACTCAATACATTTAGCTTGTTTGGTGTGCAAAAGTTTAGACAACACAGAGTCCTCAGAAGGAAAACCAACAGGAACCAAAATTTCTTGGTAATGAAAGGACGGGGCAACTCTTCAGTTGGTGAAAGAAGTCAGCATCTGAGGAGAGAAAACCTAGCGAGCAGGCTGAACTATATGACTCAAGGCTATGAACCAGGCCTGGGAGCCCAGAAGAAAAGAAAGGAGAATCCAGCTGGCACAAGATTTGAGTTTCTCTAAATGAGGACTCTATGCTTGTAACTCAACTGTGTTCAGGTTCTTTTTATCTGTCGTAAGATTGTTCTTTGGGCCCCTAACCTTGGAAGGATTTGATGACATCCCCTTACCTCCGCAATGATATGTGAAATTTGCCCTTCAATTCCCTTCCCATACAGAACCCGAGGCAGGTCACTCTCACTTGTACCCTCAAGAAGCATCTGTTAAGAACACAAAGAAAATTGCTGTTCAAAAACTTTTAAAAGAGAATTAAAAAAAAATTGATTTCATAAAGCACTCTGTGGAGATTGTCTTGAAATGTTTTATTGGCACATCCACACATAAGAATTTATATTCAGAGGACATTCTGATTTCTTACACTATTTCTACTTCCAAACTCCTTATATAGAGGCTGACTTGAATGAGTCTATTGAATGGGGTGTTCAGAATTCTGGAAGATTCTTTTCTCTGAAGAGACACCTTAGTTCTCACTACAGTTTATTTCTGGAATGATATGGCATTTTCAGTTGCATCTGAGACAATAACATCAGAACATTCATTTGCTAAAGAAAACTGTTTTTCTCTACTCTCCTTTACCTTAGCTCTATGATTTAGATCCTAGGCCAATGCAAAATTTAAAATAAGAAGCAAAACCAAAGCAAGGAGCAAGTGTTTACCAAGTGCCTCTAGTAAAGGTACATAAATGGGGCATATAGTAGCAGCTCAATAAAATTTTTTGGGTGATCTTAAGACCCCTTTTTTTTTCATTCAGGTAAATATATTACAGCAACTCTCTAGCTGGTATCAATGACATAAGGACTCTTCCACTCTTGAATATTTTTGTTATAACACTGCTTTTCTGTTCAGAAATCTTCAGTGCTTTCCTCTCAGCAGAGCCTGAGGTCCAAATCTCCTGCAGTTTCCATGATCTGCCATATTGCCTACAATGCTGTTCACTCTCTGCTGTCCAGGTGCCATGAATACTTGAGTATGAGCCGCCCTCTTGGTGTGTTCATGCCTTCTCTTGTAATACTTATTTCCTTTTCCCCTACACTTGCCCAAATCCTGCATCTATTCTTTCAGGCTCAGAGCAAATTTGTCCTCTTCTACAAAGTCCTCCTTCATTCGGTCAACAAACACTTGCAGAGTAATTCACATGCCTACCATACATTGATGAATGAGGTGGTCCCTGCCCTCACACAGCGTAACAGCTGAGTAAATGAGGCGGGTAAGTCAGTATCTGACTATATTGGCACTGTCCAGGTTTGTTCACTTAATAAAACACAGAGAAAACAATAATATTTGTCATGGTTCCCCGGGCTGCTTGTAACTGGAGGGTTCCAGCTGCCCCAGATCTGACCCAACCATTCCAAAGCCTGAGAGGGGCCAAAGCTTGCCCCTCCTCTAACTCAGGGTGATAAATCCACAGTAGGAGTAGAGAAACCATGTGGTGGGGCCCTTTCCAAGGCTTAGGGTCAGGGGAGGCTTCCCAGTGAAGTGGCATCAAGCTGGATCTTGAACATTTGCTAGCTGAAGAGGGTGGTGGAGTGGGGGTGGGGTCACTTGCCCCTGGTGTGTGCCTCTTTACAGAAGGTGGGAGTGTTTGGGTGGCACGGCTCTATCCACTTGAGAATCAGAGGCTAGAATGTGGCTCTAATGTTGTGCAGGCATGAGATGTGGAATGGCTTAGATATTCCTCCAACCGGACTGTGGACTCCTTGAGGCTTGAGACCACGTTCTACAACTCTGTGTCTTCAAAACTGCTGAGCAATTAAGGGCTCAATACAGCATCCTTGACAGAAAAGTCTCTCTTTCCTAGTGACAGTGTCGTGATGGCTGCCACGAGACGGTGAACAGTCTCTCTTCAGAGCAATGTGAATGTGAAGGTTTTGTAGTGTTTGTGTAAGTCCCACTAGAGTGGAAAGATCGGACAGGCTTACAGGTCTTCACCCCTCCATGTTTCCTGGCCCAGATTTTGCTTTAAAGAGTACCTAACATGGGTTTTATTCTGACACTGGTTGGTTATTTACCGGTTGTCTCCAGGCTCATACACTGTTGCCTCTCTGTGGTCTGCTCTTTGATACTGGAGTTGCCCGGGAGCTAGGTGCTTGGCTTGCAGGAGCTGGCTTTCTGCTGGCATCTGTCAATAGCAGGCACTGATTGGAAATCGGAAAGCAGAAGAAGGAGAGAAAAGTCTGGCTTCTGCCTCCAACAGTGTGGCAGTTGCTGGGGGTGTTGGCAACAGCTACAGGTGGAATGGGGATGGGGTGGTTCCTATCTCCAGCTGTCAAGGCTCAGGCTGCATCTTTTCAGTGGTCCAGGACCAATAGCAACGGTCATGAGCAGACGCATGCTCACGGTGTCTACCAAGGGCCATCAGCAACCTCTGATCCTTGGATTTCCATCCTGCTTCCTTTTTGCTTTTCACCCCCCTTCTTTCTTCATTCAGCTGCTCCAATACCTTTGTAACCAATCTATTGTATAACATTCTCTCTGTCAAAAATACCTACAGTAGTTTCTTTCTTCCTTTTTTTCCTTTTTTCTTTCTTCCTTCCTTCCGTTCTCTCTGGTTCCTGATACCTACTTGAAGGGGTGTGTTCAGTTACCATAAAATAGGGTAAAGAAACATGGGCTATGAAAAAGGTGACATAGATTATGTTGTACAGATACTTGTAATGATTTGCAGTCATGGTGCTAGGAGTATTACTCAAGGAAAGGTTTTTATCCTGTTTGAAATGTACTGATGGAGTAGGCCAGTTGAACAGCTCCAATTGGTTTTCTGCATGGAGGGATTTCAGATGCAGAACTGTCGATCCACCATCTTTTACAAGTACCAAATTCAGAGAGGAAGAAAACAAAAAGAAAAACAATTCCCAAAGCTCTGTAATTCGCAGGCACACAATTCTCTTCCACTGTGCCACCTTTAATAGCGTGGCTAAGCATGATCCTTTCAAGCCTCTGAAACAATTTTGGCAGAGCCTTTTCCTACCGTGAGGCATGGCCAGTGGTTCTAACAACACCTGCAAGAGACCCTGTTCTCAGTAAGATCATTGAATTCTCTTTTGTTTTGGGGTTTTCTTGAAAAATTTTAGCAATGTGTTGTACATGTATGTAAACATCACTAGCCGCAACACTTAGGTGTAGTAAGATCTTATAATTCCGTTATTATGAAGCCACACAGCCCAGATTTTGTCTGAATAACCTGAAAAGCACATCTACCCCAACAGTTCCTCATGCAATTCCTTTTGAAGCCTTTACAGTTGAAAAAAGATCCCCTTTGAGCTAGTAGCAAAAACTAGAATCACGACATTTATAAACACTCATAAATGATGCAAGTTTGATTGCTAATGCACGAGATGACCGAGTAGATGAGAACTGAAGACCTTGTGCTTAATTTCTTACAAGTTGATTGCTGTAGGCATGGCTGCACCAACAACTACTTAACATCAAAGTGATAAAAGGAAGAGATTAGCTTCCTGTGCACACTCTGCTTTTGACTCTGATGTCACTTCTAGGAAGCCTTCACTGATCGATGGTCTCCTCTTATTTTCCATCCTAGTAACTTTCACCTTATGTCGCTGTTTTGTGGGTAATCCTTACCCACCTCTTCCACCCATCTGTGAGCACCCTGTGCTTAGGCCCCAGCTGTCTCTACAACGTCATGGGCACTCAGAAAATGTTTGTAAAAAGGATAGCCACCATGCAGCAGTTTGGTTGGGGCCAGAATATAGAATGAAGTTACAGGTAGAACTTCTTGGCTAAGCACTTCTTCTATTTCCACTGATGTGTGAGCTAAAGGCCTGGAGAAGGCAAAAACGGAAACTGCAGAGTAGAGAAGAAACCAAAAGGGAATGATAGAGCAGGAGAATCATCATGGAAAAGAGAAAGAAGCAGCAGATGGGACTCAGTGGGGTTTGGAACAACTGCCTTTGGGGGTTTATTAAAGATACAATAGACTTAGTTGGTAAATCCAGGATTGCATGCCCTGCAAAGTTAGGATTCTAACATTATAATTCATATCTTGGAGGTACTTATCCCAGGTCATTTCAATTTCTAGACTTTTGTGAGCTAAAATGTCAATAGTTTGTGACAAGTGTAACTGTATCACCAAAACCTGTCCTTCTGCTGCCAGATGGAGTGGGAACAAACTATTAGAAAGGACCCAAAAGGAAGGCAGTTGTGTTTTTTCCTCATTTTTTTTTGTCTTCTGCTGCGGGTTTCACCACTAACCAGCATCCAGGGGGAATTCCTGCTGTCTTCCTGAATAATCACATTGAGTCTATATTTGAAACTTGTCCTTTTCAGCTTTCCTTTCTCCTCTGACATATACCTCTGCTTATAGAATGTTGGTGAATGTTTTCGTTTCCTTCCCTCAGAGAGAGAGAGAGAGAAAAAAGGAGAAGGTGGAAAGAAACAAATCTTTTTAATATTCATTCACTCAACAATAGTTTGTCAGCTGCTGAAGATGGGACCAAGGAAACAGCCCTGCATTTGAATTCTGGTTGGATCACTTACTTACTAGCTGCTTAAATTATCATTTCTATCTGCCAAATTGATCCCTCAGGGCCTCAGTTTCTTTCTCCGTAAAAAAGGGTTAGTAACTCTACCTGTATTTTTGACCAATCCTGTGGACATGGTTTGGTGGTTTTCTCCATTATTTGTCAAATGGCAGTACTTCATCTGCAAGAAGGAGTTTGCTTGTCATTAAGAACACTGTATCACAAGGCCTAGGATTGTCTGTTCCCAAGAGATAGTTCAGGCAAGATATAACAAGCAGTGGATCAAAGGTTTTATCTTGGAATGGTCTCAGTTTTTATTGCTTACATCTGGTCATGAAACCCCTTGCCAGCTTGCTTCTAGGAAATGTCTGTCATAGAACACAGGAAATCTCGCTCTCAGGTCCCCAAAAGCAGACAGAAAAGTTGTCGTTCAATGTTATGGCTGTGGTGCCTAAGTCACACTCATGATGTTGGGTACTGAACGACTCTCCTTTTGTCTGCTCCCTCCAAATCAGAGGACAACCACAGGAGGAGGGGAATTACGTTTCTCCTGGAAACTTTAAAACAGTTCAACACCCATGAGAGAAATCTCACCATGGGAAAGCTGAGAAACCCATGCATGTCAGAGCGGATTATTAATTATTGTAATCACAAGTCAAAAATAAAGGAATTTCACTGGGGAAAAATGCCCATTCTGATTGATGATCGTCTTGTAAGAGTTTTGAATCTTTGAGTGACTATTTTCTAACAAGAAATTTATTGCTTTGGGAGCTTAGCAGCAACAAGGATGTTTCCTTCACCTAGGGCCCCAAATTCCCTGTAAATATTAACTTGAAGAGTGGTTATGAGGTTTATTGCACGTTTCTGGTGTTTGAATCCAGACTTCACACTTATCAGCTGTGTGACCTTGGACAAACTCTCTGAGCTCTTTTCCTCATGAAAAATGGGGATTAAATGTGATAACTCAGTTAAAATCTATGAATGTGCCTGGCATATAGTTAAGAATCCAAAAGGTGATGTGCCCAATGATAGTTACCTTTATACCCAATGGCAAGTCTTAGCACACGTGGATACTAAGCAAAACGGCTGACCACACAGGTTTTCTATAGGTGATTATCTATTTGGTTCTGAAGTTAATCTGAAATTTTACTTAACAGTGATAAAGGACAAGGGGCTTAGGAGAAAGGGGGCAGGACAGCATGGTTTTGTGGTAAAATCAGGTTTTAGCCCACCAAAGATCTGCATTTAAATCCTAGTTATATTTTTTGTCCCTAGTTGCTTAAGCCAGTCTTTCCTGGGTCTCGGTCTCCTCATTGGTAAGTCGAGGATAAGGATGCCTGTGGCTGGGGGTGTCGTGACGGTCAGAGACTTGCGGTGAGGTACTTGAAACGGCGGGGCCTCAGAAGCTATTGCTGAATCAGGGCGGGAGCCGCCGCCGGGACCTGTCACCAGCAGCACTACCCAAGGAGGAGGCCCGGGAGGGAGTGGGACCTGCGGCTGGGGGACGGGGCCGGGTCGCGCGGAGGCGGAGGCCGAGAGCTCCCGGGGCCTTTGTTGGCCTCCCGAGCTGCCTCCGCACACGCCGGGGAGGAGTAAAGCCAGAAAAGGCGGCGGGACGGCGGGGGGAACACCGAGCGCGCGGAGCCGGGAACCGGAGACGCGAACCACGTTCCGGACCCCGCCGCGACACTCAGCGGAGGTGGGTGAGCTCTCACGAGAGTTATATAGGCTGCGAGACCGCACCCCTAAATGACAGCCGGGAGGGCCACTGACGCAAGCGGCTCAGCCGCGTGGGGTCCCCGCGGACGGCGCGCAGCCCGGGCGGCCAATGGCTGGCGGGGTCGCGGGCGGGGCGGGGCGGGGCGGCCGGCGCTCCAGCGGCGGGGGCGGAGCCGCGGCGGCGGCAGCGGCTTCGAGAGCAGCCTCGGCGGTGGCGGCAAGACTAGCAGCGCCGGTGGCGGTTGAGGGGTTCTCGGCTGCCGGGGCGCGGGCGGCCACGAGGTACTGATGCAGGGCGGCCGCGCGGAGTGGCGCGGGGCTGAGGGGCTCGGGGCTGAGGGGCTGCGCCGGCCGCTGGGCTCTGAGGCGCGGGGTCAGGGGGATCCACCTGCTGGTAACGGAGCCGCCCGCGCCGCGAGCTGCTGCGGGGCTGGCCGGGGCGCGGGCTGGGCCGCTCCTTCAGCCCTCGCCGCCGTGGCCCCTCGGTGCTGCGCGCTCTGGTGACCCTCAGGCTGCGTTCCCGGCACTGCTGGGCGCGGCGGGGCTCGTGGACTTTGGGGCGAAGTGAAGGAAAGAGTGGGTTTGGGGGATCGGGGGGCGAGGGGGAGTTGCCGGGGGCGGGACAGGGTTGCCGAGGGCCGGGCCCGGCTTCGGCGCTGCAGCGGGGCAGCGGAGCAGCGAGGCGGTCCCGAGCCCAGGGGCAGGGACTGCTACCGCCGGGACGGAGCACTCGTGCGGCCGTGCTCGGGAATTTTCCCCCAGGTGGGACCCGGCGACGGCCCGCCGGGAGAGCGCCAACCCCCACTAGGGCACGGGCCCCCGAGCAGGAAGCTGCGTGTGGGAGCCACGGGTCGCGCGCTGGTGATCCCACTAAGCGCCCCAGGCGGGGTCTCGGCGTGTTTCGGGAGCCAGCCCTCCTGCCGCTCGCGCGCCCGCTTTTATTGCTCGCAGCGTGTTTCTCCGGAGCCGGTTCATCGCCGAAGATCCGAGTTGTGAAATATGAGCAGGCGTAATGTGTGTGTTTAACGCTTTCCGTATATTTTGCTGTTCCGCTTTTGCTGTGGGACCAATTATGATCAAAGATGATGACAGCGTTGTTCATTTGAATGTAGAACCCAAATTTAGAAACATGTGGTTTATGTTTCCTTTTCCGAATGTTTAAAAAAAATAGTTTTGCTAACAGGTTACCGTGGCATCGATTTAGCTCACACGTGTAAATCTGAGCACTCACTGGACGATGAAATTATGTAAACTATGTTAAATGGAATTATTAATCTTTTTATAAATGTAAAATAAATGAATTTTAACATAATTGCGGTTATAAGGTTTTATAGTTTGACTCTTGGATTTCATGATTGTGCCTTTTTTCAGGAACCTCTGCCCTGTCTGTGGGATGGTAGTTTGCCAAGTATTCAGCAAAAGTGTTCTCTCAGCCATGGAACATATTGAGTATTTCAGAGAACACTTTAAAATAATTTATTATCTGATAATAAAATACAGAACTGGAGCCCTTAAACATCTGTTAATAAAACCGATTTTTCAGTCTGAGATCTCGTGTAGAAGGTTCCTTTTAACTCTGTCAGGATGGAGAAGATGACTAGTAATTTTGGCCAGTATTGTTTTCTGTTGTTAACAATTCAAATGTGTGAAGTGGTAATCTCAGACTAAAAATTTTACGAATGTGGACACTTGTAAAAGTATGGGTCACTCTGTCTTACTTTAGGTAGTCAGTCCAAAGGGCTCCTGATGGTCCAGCCTGTGAACCTTCTCTTCTGGCTTAAGAGCAGGGAGACCTTTAGTTTGATCTTGTTGGGAGCCTTCACTTGCACTGTGCAGTTCACCTTAATTAGTTTGGAAATCCTCATTAAAAATGTATGACTACATTCTTACTGAGTAAAATGCTCTTATATTTCTCTTGCAGAATTTCGGACCTTATTTGTTAGTAGAATTCATTATAAGTATCTTTTTCAAACCAGAGCTTAATAACTTCCTGGATCATCCAGTATTATTCTTAATGTTTTCCACAAATTATCAATAGTATATCTGTGGTCTGCTTTGATTTTACAGTTTTTAATTGTCTCTTTTTATACTGAATTTTATCATATGGACTTTATTTGTATTTAATAAAGCTGTATTTTAGGATATCCTTTATTTTATGATTCTCCCCTCCCCCATTATTACTAATTGAATGTTTACTGTAATAACCTGTACACTTAGTTCTTTTACTAGGACAAAATCCCAGACAGATAGGACTAAGTATATAGCAACAGAAAGTTATACACATTTTTATATAACACCACACCAAGATTAAAATTCTATGTTATATAATTCACTGAATTATCACTTTTCTTTTTATAATCAACACTCATTATTAGGTGCTTATCGATATAAGACAAGCTATCAAGCACTTTATGGAATTTAGTTGAAATTAGTTTCTCCATGAAGATTTTAAATTCTAAACTAGGCATGGGCGTATTTGATGTTAACTTGTATTAACTCTACAAGGTGAATAACTGGGTTTAGAAAAACAGTGATAACTTGTGCGAAAATCTTTGAAGTTCCTTGTTTTCTGATAGTAAGAGTAGGCAAAGAAGTAGTGCGGGTTCAGTGCTTCTAGAGTGTTAAACCACAGTTTGAGCTTCTAGCCAAGGAGGGCTAACAGGCATGCCTGAGGACGTGCATGTGGGGTGGGGGCTTAGCCAGAGGCTACAGGGAGTAAGAAATTTATTCAAAGCTTTAAGTTCAAACTTTGAAATTTCCTATGAATCTTTTAGCTTATTCCGTAACAGACCCATGTTTGTTATAGAATATAAAATTTTTAAAAATTCACACTTAAACTGTTGGGTAAAGATAGCACCTTGGGACCATTCTTCAGTGTGACTTGAGGCTTGGAGTACCCCGGCACTTCTGTTCCTGTCTCTTCCTGTCTCCAGGATGCAGGTGGCCTAGTTTGAGAGTCAAAGAGTGGTAGGTAAGAGCTTAGACTTCAGAGTCATACAAATTCAGGTTCTCTTTGGATTCATTTTCTTGTGTGTAAAATGGGATTAATAGGATTTTATGAAGATTTAAAACATACAGTGGACCCACATATGGGAAACCCTCAATTAGTTGTCGTGTCTGTCATCATTATTACCAATACTATGACCTAGTGATCTGCCCTTACTGGTGGAGATTTCTCGTAATGTTCAGTTTTGCACAGTAGCTGAGATGGTAGTTTCTAAATTGCTTACAAATGGCCGATTTAATCAGCCATATTCTATTGAGAGAATTGTGCCTTGGGCTTGTTAGGCATTTTTTGGAGGTGCATTAACTCACCCCACTAGAGTGTCATTTAGTATTTTGCCAAGTGTATCTCGTAATCCCCTTGAGGCCACTAGAAATCAATGCACATCTCAGAGTGGCTGATAATGCCCCCCAAGAATAGACCTATGCATAGAGTGGACTGAATCAGTGGCTGGATGCAGTGTTTGGTTTTATTTTTAAAACAGTTAACATTTATTGAGAACCTATTATGTGGTAGGGACTTCATTTCATTCCACTTTCTCAGCATTTATGAAATGGGCGGTTTCCACTTTCTCAGCATTTATGAAATGGGCGGTGACCTACTGGATGTCCTGAGTTAAAGCAATGCTAAGGATCCTGGTTGGATGGCCGCATTTTCTAAATGCCTAAATAGTCCCAGTTTACACCCTGGGAGTAGGTTAATCACTGGAAACATGGCACTTATTCTGCTATGATGATGAATAGCAATAATAACTGTAACCTTTTCTACGATTTTTGGTAACATGAAAGGAGCCAGGACGGTGTTCTCTCATTTTATGAATGAACGGGTAAGGCCTAGGTAAGTGACATACTCAAGTCATGTAAGTAATGATGGAGCCTGATCCAGGACCTAGGTCTTTTGACCCTTATATGTTGTAGCCTGTCAGTTTTTTTTTTTGTTTTTTTTTGTTTTTTTGTTTTTGTTTTGTTTTTTTTTAAACATGAACTATTATTGCTCAATAGGAAAACTGAGGAGGGAGGAAGGTGAAGATTATGTTACTCAGGGACCATTGTGTGATCATTAGAGTTCTCAGCTTGGAACCTGTGGCTTATGTGTTTAATGAGCCCACAACTTTACTCTTTAAATAAGTAACCATAACTTTCTTTTCACAGTCAGAACCAACCAACAAGGAGGGAATATGTGTAGTTTGAAGTGTTTTTTCCTGGAAGAGAAGAACTATATAATTCAAGTATATTAAATGACTGGTTTAGATGTAGGGATAATCTTTATAGATACAATTTAGCCTCGCCAAAAGTCTGTTTATAATGGTGACTAACAAATGAAGAAACCAATATTTTGCATTACTGAACAAGTTTTTCTTTCTGTTGTCTCTTGGTTCAGAAGAAAGCCTGAGACATCAACCTATGAAGACTGTGAAGACAATTCTGAATAGCAGTTGTGACTGCTGTTGCTGTCAGACTTACTCTGCAGATCATCTGAAATGAACCTCTCGTATTGATTGTTTTCATTGGCCCAGAGCCAGGAGTATTGGACTCAGTTGGCTTCATAAACATATGAACCAGTGTGATGGTGAAATGAGATGAGGCTCCGAAATGGAACTGTAGCCACTATTTTAGCATTCATCACTTCGTTCCTTACTTTATCTTGGTATACTACATGGCAAAATGGGAAAGGTAAGGAAAATATTTCAAAAAATGTACATGAAATATACTAGGTTTTTTGCTTTGTTAATGGTGCATAAACATTTAGGTTAAATAGCCCAGCACTCTGAATGTTGCATGCTCTCTGCTGGTGGCCTGGCAGTTCTCTCTGAGATAAAAATGAAACAGTATTCTTGGACAGTGGAGATAGAGAATTTCTAATTTGAATGGGGTTTTGTTTTTGATTTCTTGTAATTGCTCTTGGAGGAACAGATACCAGTCAGTCGTGTATGTTATATATGACAGCCAAGTTGAATAATGAAGACTTTTGGCATTTTATTTTCATTATTAAACATCATAAATGTTTAATAAGCATCCTTTTACTGGGTGTTGTATAAAATGCCTAAAAGGACACAATCAGTGCTTTTTATGAAATTTACATGCTGATTATACTAATAATTTGGTGCTGTTTAGTTAATAATTGAAAATGCATTTGTTGACAGATTGCTGTTTAGACAAATATTTATGAAGTGGGTGAGAAGTTCTGACTGGGAATTTTTTAAATTTTAAAAAATTGATGATGTTTAGATTGTTGAGCTTTGTTTTTAAGGAAGGTTATCTGCTCAGTGATTCGAACTATATGCAGGGATAGTGCTTATTTTTTTTTTTGGCTTTTTTTTTTTTTTAAGAGAAACTTTGGAGTAAATTCCTACCCACACTTTTTACCTGTCTCATTTCCTTGTAATAATCTAAGGAATGTTAATGGCAAGAAGGGTGGAGGTGCTGAGATGAGTGCATATTTGGTTTGTTAGAGTAGTCGTTAACACCTGGTTATTTGAAGATACTGTTGCTGGCATTATTTTTTGACATATATGAAGATAAGTGAAAAGACGGATTCATCACTTAATTTTTCTCTGTGTATGTATAGATATGTATATATCTGTGTGAAGATATGTATGTGTAAAGTAAACCAATAGAAGAGAAAAATGTGCTCTGTGCTTTGAGCAAGTAGGGTATTTTTTTTTCTTTTTTTTTTTTTTCCCCAATGAGTTGAGCTCTAATTTGGGGAGGGGGGGAAGTCTTTGGAGGAAAATGAATGAAAAACTTGTTGAAGACCTTTCTTTTTTGTGGCCAAATATATACATTTTAGATTTCATTTTTAAATTGTACCAAAGGGAGAAGATTTACTTAGGAAGAATGGCAAAAAGTTAATATAATCAAGCTATTGATTGTCTTTGGTATGAACAGAACAGATGACTGGCCTTAAGAATCTACTTACAAAATAAGGGAATTGACCATAAGAAGAGTGTACGGATTTTTTTTTTTTTCTTAGCAGGAAACTTACTTATTCAGAGAGTTATAATAGAGAAACTTGACCTCTCTTCTCACTGTGTCTTATTTAAGGGATTAAAACGTTTTGGAGTCTGTGTTCCATTGATATTGTTTTGTAGTAAGCATTATTTTGTTTGTATTGATCTGTCTTTAGAATTAAAATTAATTTAAGAAGTATAGGATTCTTTTACCATGTGGTATAAGATATAGAAATTCTCATCTCTTTGGTTATCACTCCTTGAACAGCTCTGTAATCCTTCTGTGCATACTCGTAGGCTGTTTTTTGCTTAGTGTTTTGCCCAGGCTCTTTCAGGTATCAACAGAGATCTACTGTTATGGTTATATAAAATCCACTGTGTTGTAATGCTATCATTTATGTAATCACTCTATCTGCTGAGCATTTGAATTCTTTCTAGATTGTTCTGGCAGTCAGACAACTTGGATTTTCCAGAGCAGGCCTTATTTCAGATGTTGCCATATACCTATAAACCATGTGCTCTGATTTTTATTTTGAAAGCATAGTTCCCAATATCATTGATGTTGCTGGAGTAATAGTTTTTATTTTTCATTCATTCATTGGTTGCTTTCATGTACCTGTTCTATCTTGTGTCTTACACTGTATTCTATGCTACGAATACAAGAAGGAATAAGAAACTTCACGTCTCTGAGAAACTCAGGGTCCAGTAGGGGAGATGCCTATAAACAAATGTGCTAGATCGAGATAGAAGTAATAACAGTGCTGATCTTGTACTGTTATAAACATATTACATATTACATTTATCTCATTCTCGTAACAGCCCTGGGAGGTATTATTACATCCTTTCTGTAGGTGAGAAAACCAAAGCAGAGTGGTTGAGACACTTGCCAGGGTCATATGTTAAGTGGTAGTAGAGTGAAGTTTGAAGTGTGGATTCCAGAAATACTGGTCTATTGCCCAGAAGAGCAGACAGAGGCTACTAATTCTTGAGACACTTCACTGAGGAAGAGTAAATGTGAAAGCAGTCCCAGGCAGAGTAGGGGACAGTGGGCATATCAGGTAAAGCGTGCTGTGTGTCCAGCCATGGAGTTCTGAAAGGGGTTGAGTGTTTGTGCTTCAGAATTCTGAGACACTATTGTGATTGGCACATGAGATTCCTAGACACAGTTCAGTTCCTAGAAATATATCTAGTTTGTTATAGGTCGTTTACCATTTGGAAGAATTCATAAGCTGGTCCATGGGATTGGCCTAAATTGGGGAGGGTGTCAGGAACCCAGCCAGGGACACTGGAGTTTGGACCAGGGTACCAGTTCCAACAGGATTCCCATATGAAAATGAGGCAGAATGCCAAGTGTGTGGCATGCACAGGTTGTGAAAGTTGTAAAAGTGGGATAAGTGTCTTACTTGTGGGTGGGAGTAGAGCCCCTAATGACCCTCCTGTTCGGGGCAGGCATAATCCAGAAACTGGGCAAGACTGGGCAAGCAGTCATAGGCCTCTGTCCCTGGAGACATATAATATTCATGTATATATTGTTGTGTGGGCATATGTTTTCATTTTCCTTGGGTATTTTTTCCTAGGAGTGGAATTTCCATGTCATATGGTAACTCTGCGTTTAATTTGAAGAGCTGCCAGACTGTTTTCCAAAGCAGCTGGACTGTTATGTGTTTCCTCCAGTAGGGTGTAAGAGTTTTGATTTCTTCACATTCTTAACAACACTTGTTATATGGCTATTTGATTCTACTACTCTAGTGGTTGTGAAGTGGTATTTCACCGAGGTTTTGATTTACCTCATGACTAATGATGTCTAGCATCTTTTTATGTACTTATTAGCCGTTCATATATCTTCCTTGGAAAAAAGTCTGTTCATATCTTTTGCCTGTTTTAAAAAATGGGTTATTTGTTTTTTAAGTTTTAAGAACTTTTTATGTATTTTAGTTACGAGTACCTTATGAGATATGATTTGTGAATATTTTCTCTTGCTTATGGGCTGTCAATTCACATTCTTGATGGTGTGCTGTGAAGCACAGAATATTTTAATTTTGATGAAGTCCAGTCTATTTTTTGTTGTTAGTACTTGTGTTTTTGGTGTGATGTCTAAGCATCCATTGGCAAATTCAAGATCATGCAGATTCTATTTTTTTTTTAAAAATTTTACAGTTTTTGCTCCTATGGTTAAGTATTTGATCCATTTTAAGTTAATTTTTATATGTGGTGGGATGTAAAGGTCCAAATTCATTCTTTGTAAATAATAGGTTGTTTTTCTCATACTGCTTTTTAAGATTCTATCTTTAACTTTATAATTTTAATTTTAAAATGTGTCTTTATTTAGCTCTCTACTTTCATTTTGTTTGGAACTCTTTTGGCTTCTCGGATCTGGATGTGTGTCCTTCCCCAGGTAAAGGAGGTTTTCAGACATCATTTCTTCAAATAAGTTTTCTGCCTTTTTTTTCCTCTTCTGTGAATGTTGTTCCATTAGATGTACTATGAGTCCCTTAAGCTATCTTTTTTTTTTTTTTTTTTTTGCTGCTGTTTGTTTTAGTTCTGCTGCCCTACCTTCCAAGTCACTGGTCCTTTCTTCTGCTTCATCTAGTCTGCTGCTGTAAAACCTCTCATGTATTTTTCATTTTAGTTATTGTAATCTTCAGTTCTGTGACTTCTGTTTGATGCTTTCTAATGTTTTCTATCTCTGTTGAAATTCTATGTTCATCCATTCTTTTCTTGAGGTTGGTGAACATCTTTGCGACTATTTGAATTCTTTATCAGGTAAATTACCTGTTTTTGTTTCATTTAAGGTTTTCTTGTGAGGGAGTTATGTTTCTTTGTTTGGAGCATATTCCCTTATTTCCTCATTCTGCTTGACTCTGTGTTTCTGTGTATTAGGTGAAACAGCCATCTCTGCAAGTCTTGAACTAGTGGTCCTTGAAAGACTGGAGGTGTATCAGTCTGTTGTCTGTGCAGAGGGAAGCAGCCTGGCAAGAACTCTCTCTCAGATTGTATCATTCTCATGGGGCTCAGAAGCATAAGCCCCTTTGGCAACTAGCACCAGGTGTTCAAGGGGTGGCTCTGTGTATATTGTATGCACCTGCCAGGTCTTGTGGGGCAGGGCCACAGCAGAGGAACACAGGGCCAGGGTGAGCCTTCCCCACTTGCTGGGTAAAGCGAGGGCAGTAACTGTGGCAGAGGAGTACCAGAGAGGCTGGGGTGGGAGCAGAAGCCACAGGGGAGTGCTAGTATAGGGAAATTGGTGCTGGCAAGGTGATGAATGCTCAGATTGTGCCCACGAGCACCTTTTTCCCAAGAGAGAGAGTTTCAACAAACTCCCGTCTCTCTGGCATACACTTTAAGGTTAGTTAATGAATCTTCCTCGCATATGATCTAGGCACTTTTTAAACTGTGGCCTGTCTGCACTGGGACTGGGAGTGTGAGTCTGTGTGCAAGCCCTTGACAAGAAGAGTTTCAGTTTCCTACAGCCCTGGGTTTCCTGGATGTAAGCTCTGTTCTTTGTCAAAGCCAGATATTTTGAGGCCTCATCTTTCCATTGTAGGTCCCAAGAGTTGGGATGCCTGATATAGGGCATGAATCCCTTGCTCCATGTTTGTGACATCCCTCCCTCTTGTGACTAGGGATTCTGGTGAGATTGTATCTCTGCCTCTCCTATTCAAATTGTGGACTTTTTATCCTTGGTTGTGGGAGAGCTGTTCTGATAGTTTTCGGGTCTTTTTTAAAGAGAATTGTTTCTCATAGTATGTCTGTGGGAGGAAGTGAGCTAAGGACCTTTCTCTGCCACCATCTTGAACCCGCTTTTATTTCACATTGTTTTGATTATTGTTGCTCTGTGGTAATTTTGAAATAGAGAAGTGAAAGTCCTGTTACTTTATTCTTTTTCAGGCTTGTTTTGGATATTTTGGGTCTCTGCAATTTCATATGAATTTTAGAATCTATTTTTATAAAACATCAACTGGGATTCTGATGGGGATTGCATTGAATTTGTAGATCAGATCAAGTAGTATTACCATCTTAACATTAGGTCTTTCAACCCATGAACATGGGATGTTTTTCTACTTGTTTTTATATTTTAATGTATTTCGACAATGTTTTTGTATGTTCTCACAGTAAAATTTTTATGCTTTTGTTAAATATATACCTTTTTATTTTTCTGATTGTATTTTGAATGGAATTGTTAATTTTATTTTGGTTCATTCATTGCAAGTGTGTAAAAATGCAATTGATTTCTGTATATTGATCTTGTATCCTGCAACCTCGCTGAACTTATTTATTCTAATAGGTTTTTAGTGGATTCCTTAGGATTTTCTACATACAAAGTCATGCCATATATGAATAGAAATAATTTTCTTTCTTTCCAATCTGGATGCTTTTTTTTTTTCTTATTTAATTTCCCTAGCTAGAACCTTTATTATCGTGTTGAATAGAAGTGGTGAGAGCCGACACCAGTCTTGTTCCTCATTTTAATGAGAAGTCAGCCACTTTTTCACATTTAAGTGTGATGTTAGCTGTAGTTTTTAAGTATATGCTCCTTTTTTAGCTTAAGAGAGTTGCCTTCTATTCCTAGTTTGCTGAGTAGTTTTATCACAAAAGAGTGTTAGGTTTTGTTAAATTATTTTCCAGCATCTGTCGAGATGAGCATCTTTCCTGCATCTATTCAGTGATTTTATTTTTTATTTTATTAAGATATGTTGGATTAATTGATTTTTAGATGTTCAGTCAACCTTGCATCCCTAGGATAAATAACATTTGGTCGTGGTATATATCCTTTTGTACCTGAATTTGGTTTACTAGTTTTAGGGATTTTGCATTAATATTCATAAGGAATATTGGGCTGTAGTTTAAGTGTGTCAGGTTTTGATGTCAGGGCAATACCAACCCCATAGAGTGTGATTTGGGAAGTGTTCCCTTCTAGTTTTTTTTTTTTTATTCCCTTTTCGAAGACTGTGGAAAATTGATACTGCCATAGTCCTCTCATTTGAATTTTGCTTTTGCTGTTTTGATTACCCATGGTCAATCATGGTCTGAAAACAATAAGTGGAAGATTCCAGAAATAACATAAGTTTTAAATTGTGCACTGTTCTGAGTAGCATGATGAACTCTAACACCATCCCACTGCAACCCACTTGGGATGCGATCATCCCTTTGTCCAGCATATCCATGCTGTATATGCTATCTGCCCCATTAGTCACTTAATAGCTGCCTTGGTGATCAGATTGAGTGTTGCAGTATGGCAGTGCGTGTGTTCATCACTCTTATTTTCCTTAATAATGGCCCCAAAGTGCAAGAGTAGTGATGCTGGCAATTCAGATATGCCGAAGGGAAGCCATAAAGTGCTTTTTTTTTAATTGAAAAGGTGAGTACAGTACAATAAGAATTTGAGAGAGATCATATACACATAACTTATTACAGAATATTGTTATAATTGTTCTATTTATTATTGTCATTTCTTACTGTCCTTAATTTATAAATTAAACTTTATCATAAGTATGTATGCATAGGAGAAAACATGGTGTATATAGAGTTTGGTACTATCCATGGTTTTAGGCATACCCTGGGGGTCCTGGAACTTATCCCGCACAGGTGTAAGAGGGGACAACTGTAATTCTTCTTTGGCTGGTAAGAATCAGCAGTGAAGTCATATGGACCTGGGCTTTTTCTTTGTGGTGGTTTTATTGATGACTGAGTCAATTTCTTCATTTGTTATAGGTCTTTTCAGATTGTGTATTCTCTAGTCAATTTCTATAGTTGGTATTGTTCTAGGAAGTTGTCCAGTTCATTTAAGTCATCTAAATTGTTGGTATACAATTATTCATAGTATTTCTTTATAATCCTTTTTGTATTTGTAGGATCAGTAGTAATGTACCCCCTTTCATTTCAGATTCTACTAATTTGATCTTTTTTTTCTTGGTCAACCTGGCTAAAAGTTTGTTAATTTTATTGTTCTTTTGAAGAAAGTTTTTGGTTTTTTAAATTTTTCTCTATTTTTCTATTTTCTGTTTAATTACTTTTTGCTCTAATCTCAGTCATTTCCTTTCTTCTGCTTGTTTTAGGCTTAGTTTGCTCTTCTTTCCCTAGTGTATTAAGACTATTGATTTGAAATCTTTCATAAGGTAGGCATTTACAGTGATTAATTTTCCTCTAAGCACTGCTTTTGCTGCATCCTGTAAGTTTTGGTACATTTTGTCTTAAGTTTTCATTGATTTCAGTATTTATTTCTTTTACTAGTTAGTTATTTAGGAGAATGTTCTTTAATTTCCATGTATTTGTGAGTTTCCCAAATTTTTTGTTACTGATTCCTAATTCTATTCCATTGGGGTCAAAAAGACATACTTTGTATTATTTCTTTCTTTTGAAATTTATTTGTTCGTTTTATTACCTAGGATGTGGTCTGTCCTGTAGAATGTTCCATGTTTCAGTATTTCTTTGTTGACTTTCTCATTGTTCTATCCATTATTCAAAGTGGTATATTGAAGTCTATAACTATATTATTATAGAATTGTCTATTTCTGTCTTTGTTTCTATCAGTTTTTGCTTCACCTGTTTTTGGTGTTATTGGATGCATATGTTTTCATTTTTATATCTTCCTTTAATCTCTAGTAACTGTTTTAAAGGTCTATTTTTTTTCTGATATTAGTACAGGCACTTCAGCTTTCCCACGGTTTCTGCTTTTATGGTATATTTTATTCCATTTTTTTTAAAAAAACAAATCTCTTCCTTTTTTTAAATTAAGTTTATTGAGGTAACATTGGTTAATACAATTATATAACTTTCAGATGTACATTATAATTTGATATCTGTATATTCTATTGTGTGTTTACCACCCAAAGTCCAGTTTCCTTCAGCTACCATATATTTGATCCCCTTTACCTACTTCAGCCTTCCCCTACCCCCTATGTTTGACCCCCTTTACCCTGTCTACCAACCCCCTCTACCCTCTGGTAACCACCATTCTATGTCCATGTGTCTCTGTTTGTTCTGCTCATTTGTTGCTTTTAGGTTTATATCCCACATATAAGTGATATCATGTGATTTTCAACTTTTTCTGTCTGGCTTATTTTGCTTAGCATGATTATCTCAAGGTCCATCCATGTTGTTGCAAATGGCAGTATTTCATCTCTTCTTATGGCTGAGTAATATTCCATTGAATATATGTACCACAGCTTCTTTAGCCAATCTCTATCTAGGACACTTCAGTTGCTTCCATGTCCTGGCCACTGTGAATAATGCTGCTATGAACATCAGTGTGCAAATATCTTTTTGGATATGAGTTTTCAAGTCTTTGGGGTAAATACCCAGTAGAGGGATTGCTGGATCATATGGTAGATCAATTCTTAGTTTTTTGAGGAACCTCCATACTGTTTTCCATAGTGGCTGTACCAATTTGCAGTCCCACCAGCAGTGTATGAGGGTTCCTTTTTCTCCCACATCCTCTCCAACATTTTGTTACTTGTCCTGTTGATTATAGCTATTCTAACAGGTGAGATGGTATCTCATTGTGGTTTTGATTTGCATTTCCTAATAGCTATGATGTTGAGCATCTTTCAAATATTTGTTGGCCTTTTGTATGTCTTTTTGGGAGAAGTGTCTGTTCGGTCCTCTGCCCATTTTTTGATGTATCATTTTTTTTTTTTGTTGTTGAGTTGTCATGAGTTCTTTGTATATTTTGGATATTAGGCCCTTATTGGAGACATTGCTTGCAAATATATTTTCCCATTGAGATGGTTGTCTCTTTACCTTGTCAACGATTTCTTTATGCTGAGCAGAAGCTTTTTAGTTTGCTGTAGTCCCATTCATTTATTTTAGCTTTTACTTCCCTTGATTTTTGAGGTCAAATTCATAAAATCCTCTTGAAGTCCAAGGTCCTTGAGTTTAGTTCCTATGTTTTCTTCTATGTGTTTTATTGTTTCAGGTCTTATATTCAGGTCCTTAATCCATTTTGAGTTAATTTGGGCATGTGGTGATAGACAACAGTCTAGTTTCATTCTTTTGCAGGTGGCTTTCCAGTTTTCCCAGCATCATTTATTGAAGAGGCTTTCCTTTTTCCACTGTATGTTTTGGCTTTTTTTTGTCAAAAATTATTTGCCCATATAAATATGGGTTTATTACTTCTGGACTCTTGATTCTGTTCTACTGGTCCATGTGTCTATTTTTCTGCCAATACCATGCCGTTTTGATTACTGTCACTTTGTAGCGTAAGACTATTTCCCAAGCTTGCTATTTCATTTTTCAACTCTTGCAGTGTGTTCTTCATCTCCAGAAGGTCTGTTCTGTTCTTCTTGAGGGTTTCAGTCTCCTTGCTTTGCTCATCTAGTTGTTTTTTCGATTCTTGAAGTTTATGATATGACTCATTTCGGAATTCATTGAGTTTTTTCAGAAGTACCATCCTGAATTCTCTGTCATTTAACCGCTGTCATTTGCGCATATTTCTATGTCTGTAAGGTTATTTTCTGGAGATTTTTCTCTTTCCTTCTGAAATGCCTTGTCACCTTGATTGTTCATGGTGTTTAATGGACTATTTCTCCGCCTAGGCATTAATGAGAATGTATTCATTCTGCTTTTTTTCCAGAATAAAGTTTTATTACATAAAGGTCTCTTTTAGCCTACTGCAAAAAGGCATTTCTCTTTTGGTTTCCAGTAGGTGGCGTCTAAGCCTCTTGGATTCCTGCTTTATATAAAGCCTAATAATGCCTTTTTTATTTCTTTGTAGATATTTAATCATGCTCCCTACCCTCAGTTTTAGTCCCTGTCAGTGTTAGCAGCAGTTTTGGTAGCATTTGGTCAGGTTTCCCTGGGGCTTCCGTGGTGATTGGTCTTGGAGGGTATAAAGGTAGGAGCCGTCTGGGTGGGGGTTGGGCGCTGTGGCTCAGCTTCAGTTTTGCAACTGTGGCTGGTAAAAGTCAGCTGTTTTTCTGTTATCCCCGCTCCTCTGCCTACTGCCCTGATGACTGACTGAGCCCTGCTGCAGCTGCGGGGAGCTCACAGCTCTCCCAGGCAGGACTATTTAGGGAACTCGCTGTTTCTTCTCCCCTCTCCCCACCCTCCTCCTACAGGTAGCTCAAGTGGCTATGAGAGGCAGCTTCTTTATTTCCTCGCAGTCCACCGCCCGACACCCAGGATTCTGACTGCTGACCTGTGGTAGCTCTTATGGTCCACATCCTATGCTCATACATGCTGGTGTTCAGTTTGGGTGTTTTTTGTTGAGTTTTGATGTTCAGCTCATTGTTGTTTTCAAGGGAGAGATCTGGAGAACGTCTCTCACTCTGCCTTGTTTCCTACTCCCCTCTATTCATGTCTTTAAATCTACAGTGTGTCTCTTGTAAACAGCATGTAGTTGGATCATGGCTTTTAAAATCCAGTCTCATAATGTCTACTTTACTTTTGATTGGACTGTTTAATCCATCCGTGTTCGATGTTATTGATAAAGTTGATTTACATCTGCCATCTTACATCTCTCTTTCATATTCTTATGTCTTTTTAGTTCTGCCATTCCTCCTTTACTGTTTTTTTGTTTTTGCATTGATTGAATATTTTCTAATTTGACATTTTAATTTCATTAATGATTTCATTAATTTTGAGTATATTTTAGTGGTTGTGCCGAGGTTTACCATTTACATCTCAACGTATCAGAATCAGCTTCAGATTTATACAAGCTTAATTCCAGTAATATATGGAAATGTTATTCCTATATAGTTATAAACTTACTCCCTTTTCCTTTTCTTTTTTGGATGTGGTATTGTTATATACATTTATATCTGTTAATGTTACAAACCCAGCAATATATTGTTAAAATTATTACCTTACTATCTGTTATTTCCTTTGCATAATACAGCTTTTCCCATTTACCTCTTTTGCGCTGTCATTGGCAAATGTACTAATTTCCATGTGTTATAGACTCAATGATACCTTATATACATATCATTTATACAATGTCTTTTTGAAAGTTGAGAGAAAGAAAAAATACATTAATAGCATCCGTTATAATTACATAATTACTGGTATTCTTTGTGTGGATTTGAATTCCTGTCCTAGGATCACTTGCTTTTAGGCCTGACCAAGTTATATTAGTATTTCTTGTAAGGCAGGTCTGCTAGTGATGAATTCTATCATTTTTTAAAAAATCTTGGAATATGTGTATTTTACCTTCATTTTTAAAAAATGAGTGTGCTGGATGTAGGGTTCTTGGTTGATGGGGTATTATTTTTAAATTAAAAACATTTTTTTTAACACTTTTGTTGTATCCCACTGCCTTCTGGCCACCATTATTTCTGATGAGAGTTGGCTGTTGATCTTTTTTGGGATTCTCATAAGTGATGCATCATTTTTCTCTTGTTGCTTTCAGGATTTCTTGTGTTTGACTTTTATTATTTTTACCATGATGTATCTGTGGTTCTTGCTAATACATACTTGCTATTGTCTTTAGAATTTTGGGAATTACCAATCATATATCTTTTAATATGTGTTTCACCTTTTTTCTTCTCTTCTGTGGTATATTACATTTGTGATGGCATACTTAATGTTATCGCAAATTTCTTTGAGGCTCTGTTCACTTCCTTCATTATTTTTTTCTTTCTTCAGTTGCATAGTCTCTATTTGATCTGTCTTCTAAATCTTGCTGAATTCTACAAGAATCTTGCCAATTCTTTCTTTTACCAGTTCAGATCTAGTGTTGGATCCCTCCACTGAATTTTTTTTTTTGTTATTGTACTTTTCAACTCCAGAATTTCCATTTGGTTCTTTCTTAAAATTTCTGTTCCTTTATTGATATTCTTTATTTGATGCAGCATTGCCATACCTTCTTTCACTTCTTTATAGAGCTTTTTTGTTAGTTCTGTGAGTGTATTTATAATAGCTGATTTGAAATCAGTACCTGTTAAATCCTGTCCTTCCTCTCCCTCCCCGCAAGGTTATATCTCTACTGTTGCTCCTCAGGAAGGCACAGCTTGGTGCACACTCCGTATCAGCATAGGATGACCTTGTTCCTGGTAGGGTTTCCTCCACTCCCTCAGTGACCACTGCACTAATTGCTGGCAGATTGTCCTGTTGTTTACAGTAGCGCAGTGGAGCATCATTCATTCTATGAGCTAATCAAACGGTGGTTCCTTTGAAGAAATTATTTGAGTTTCAGTGTGGGTTATTTCTGCCTTTGGAAGGTCTCCCAGCTGTCATTTTCCCTAGTTTTCGTTCTCTCTCTGTCCTTCCCTCTCGAGACAAATAACAACTAGCTTATACAATTAGGCTGTATTTTTCATTAGATCCCCATTTCTCCAGTTCATTCTCTGTAGCCTCCACTATTCTTGTGGGAACTTTACGTTAAACTCCTTCAGGTCTGTTGCAAATGAATCAGTCCTTTGGGGAAGAAATTAGAATATCTGTTTTTTTGGCCCTATTTTCCCCCAGGTAAATTTCTGACCAGCGCTTTGGAGTGGAGGCAATGACAGGCTTCTTTCTGTGTGGTGCCATATTCTAGGAGCTGAGCCCTGGATTAAGGGAGGGTCAGTAGCCAGAATTCTTATGGCTCTGCCTGTCCTGGAGGGAAGCCAACTGCCTCACTAGCTGGAGGAAGGGCTGTTAGGTTCTCAGATTCTTACTTAACTTACTGTATCCAGCGTAGAGCCTCAGTGTGTGAAATTAAGTGAAAAGACCAGATTTCATTGTCCTTTAGCTGCAACGTGTAGACACTAAAGGCATTTTGTTTAAAAACTATGACTTATTTGTGAACAGAAATGGTGAACAAAATATTTTAGATTCTTTTTTAGTTTTTCTTTATGGAATAGAAAAGTCTTTTTCAAACAGGATATAAGGAAAATTATTAGGTAACCGTAGGATTTGGAGGACACTCATAGTTCTGGCTCACTGAAATTGTTTAATAGTGTTTGCTGAGCGCTTTCTGTGTGTCAGGCACTGCTAAGAATTTTGGGTACACTAGTGAGTGCATTGGAGAAAAACTCCTACTCTTGTTGGGGAGGAAGGATGGAGATAGCCCCCACCATAAATAAGTCACATCAAACAGTAAGCTGAAAGGCAATAAACATGGTTTTTAAACTTTTTTATTTTGCAGTAATTTTAGATTTACAGTAAATATGCAAAAATTGTGCACAGAATCTCTTTACACCCTCTAATATGGACAACTTACATAACCACAGAGCACAGTTTTCTAAAACAAAAAGCTGACATTGGTATAATACTATTAACTAACCTACAGACCTGACCTGAATTTCACCAGTTGTCCCACTCGTGTCCTCCTTTTCCAGGACCTCATCCAAGACCCCACATTGCATTTAGTTGTCATGTTCCTAGTCTCCTCCATTATGGGGAATTCCCTCAGTTTTTTTCTTTGCTTTTTATGTCCTTGACACTTTTGAAGATATTTGGCTAGTTATTTTCTAGATGTCCCTTAATTTGAATTTGATGATTTCCTATGATCGAACTGAAGTAATGCAATTTCTGCGCGAGAATACCACAGAAATGACCCTTGTTTCCTAGCACATTATATCAAGAGGTGCATGATGTCAACATGTCTTACCACAGGTTTCGTTAACATCAGTCACTTGTTAAAGTTGTGTCTGCCTTGCTTCTGTAAAGTCACTCTTTTTTCTTTTTGTAATTAATAAGCATTCTGTGGAGTCACACTTAAAAACTAAGCAGATATCTGTTTCTCATTATACTTTTGCCCACAAATTTTAACCTCCATTGATGATTTTTGTCTGCATCAATTATTATTGTGGTTGTTTGCCAAATGTGATTTTCTGTTTCCATCATTCCTCTTATAGCTATTAATTGGTACTCTGCTGAAAGAAGGAGATGTCTTTTCTCCCTCATTTGTTTCTTATTCCTTTATATGAGTATGTACTCATGGTATTTCCTCTGGGTTATAACCTTTTATTATCATTAATAATTTTGTTGTTTAAATTGTCCCACAGGTGACTGTCAGCAACTCCTTTAAGTTGGCTTTTGTGTCTTCAACGTGCCTCTGTCATTTTTTCCTCAAATTTATTGAGGTGAAATCCTCATAACATGAAATTATCCATATTAAAGTGAACAATTTAGTGGCATTTAGTACATTCACAGTGTTGTGCAGCCACCACCTTTATCTAGTTCCCATTCATTTTTTGAGCAATTTTTAATTTTCTTTGGTGCCATAAAGTGCTCTTCTTGTCTTATCTTGTTTTTCCCTGTCCTAGCCCTGGAAGTAACCTTTTTTTTCCAAAGAGCCTCTAATTCCTTTGAAGGATGGAGTATTGGTGTGCTCATTCCTGTTTGTGGTATCACCAATTCTGGTCCTTCTCAGTGGACCTTGCAAGCACATGTGTGTTTGTACATGTACATCTGTGTCTATTTCTGTATACACATCTATCTATATCTGTCTATATCTATATCTATATCTATATATCTATAGATATGTAGATATATATAGACATACATATACATATATATACATATACTATATATACATATACATATATATGTATATGTGTATATATATATATGTGTATATATATATATTAAAAACCACCATGAGTTTATACTGATCCAGCTGATTTTAATCTGATACTGTGTATTCTAGTCTCTGCTTTTTCTTATTTGTAACGCCTGTCTCTGGCATATAATTAAATATGTTAGTATCTCAATATACTTACTTATTTGCTAAATCCCAGTATATACATATAGTTGTTTCAGAATTGCTAACTTATACCCAAGTGAAAATAAATTTACTAGGGTACAGTATCTGTTCACAGTTCTTTGTATTTAGGTTTTGCAGTGTGGAACTTGTTTCTTTGAAACCATTTTCTATGAGTGAATCAAATTGAAAGTGAGGTTATCATGGAAAGTATGGGACTTTTCAACTTGTAATTGATGTATAAATGTTTGAAGTAGGCCATAGAGAAGATTCAGAAAGAACTCCAGAGATTATAAATGTCTGCCTTGCTCTGGAATAGCAGGGTTTGATCCCTTTTCAGGAGTGGAGGCTGGGCAGGTACAGAGATTATAACCCTTAAGAACACTGTTCATGGTTTTCCTTTCCTGAGGAATGGTGGCAGTGGTGCGACTGGGGAGAATATAGAATCTAGAGGTGTTGGTTCTCTTGTAGTCTTGCTCTTTGATTCTGGAAAAGTCACTTTGGCTCACTTGAACCTTGTATATTTCTCCTCCCCTCCCCTTCCCTCTCCCCTCTCTTTTCTTTCTTTTTGCCTCTCTCATTCCACCATTTATTGATCACAGAGGAATTTTAAAGATTGGAGAAGTGCTAGAAGGCAAATGTAGGCAAACGGGATTTAAAAAAATTTTTTATTTAAATTAGTTTCAAGTATACAGTATATTTGTTAGACATCTATATAGTTCATAAAATGATCCTCCCAATTTCTCCCTCTTTCCCCTGGCCCTCCACCTAGCCATCATATAATGCTAACTGCATTCTCTCTGCTGTGCTTCCCATCCCCTGATCAACTATCAACTACTAATGTGTACTTCTTTAACCCTTCACCCCTTTCTTCCACCCCCACAACCTCCCTCCTCTCTGTCCATCACCAAATTGTCCACTGTATTTGTGAGTCTGTTTTTGATTAATTTGTTCTTTTTTTCCTTATATTCCAAATAAGAGTGAAATTGTATGTATTTATCTTTCTCCATCTGACTTATTTCACTCAGCATAATAACCTCTAGGTCCATCCATGTTGTTGCAAATTGTAGGATTTCATTTTTAATGGCTGAGTAATATTCCATTGTATAGTATATGAACCATAATTTCTTCATCCAGTCGTTCTGTTGATGGGCATTTAGGTTGCTTCTATATTTTAGCTATTTGTAAATTTTGCACCCATGAATATTGGAGTGCATAGATCTTTACCAATTATTGTTTTGGTTTTCTATGGATAAATCCTCAGAAGTGCAATTGCTGTGTCAAAAGGTATATCCATTTTTAATTTTTTGGGAAACCTCCATACTGTTTTCCATAGCAGCAATCCCAATAACAATATTTGAGGGTTCCCTTTTCTCCGTACCTTTGCCAACACTTGTTTCTTGATTTATGGATGATAGCCATTCTGACAGGTGTGAGGTGATTTCTAAGTGTGGTTTTAATTTGCATTTCTCTGATGGTTTAGCAACCTTGAGCATTTTCATGTGTCTGTAAGCCATCTCTATTTCCTCTTTGGAGAAGTATCTGTTCAGGTTTTCTGCCCTTTTTAAATTGATGATTGTTTTTTTGTTGTTGAGTTGTTTAAGTTCTTTATATATTTTTGGATAGTAACCCTTACCAGATGTATCAATAGCAAACATCTTCTCGTAGTTGGTTGTCTTTTTTGTTTTTGTTGATGGTTTCCTTTGCTGTACAAAAACTTTTTAGTTTGATATTAGTCTCATTTGTTTATTTTTTCTTTTGTTTCTCTTGCCCAAGGAGATAAATCTGAAAAGAAATTCCTGTTAGTAATATCAGAGTTTACTGCTTATGTTTTCTTAAAAGTTTTATGGTTTCAGGTCTTACATTTAAGTCTTTAATCCATTTTGGAGTCTTGTCTTGTATGCGGTATAAGAAGGTGGTCCAGCTTCTTCTTTTTTTCTTTGCATGTATCTGTCCAATTTCCCAACACCATTTATTGAAAAGACTATGTCTTTACTCCATTGTATATTCTTGCCTCCTTTGTCATATATTAAGTGAGCGTATAGGCGTGGACTTATTTCTGGGCTCTCTATTCTGTTCCATTGATCAATGTATCTGTTTTTATGCTTAGTACCATGTGTTTTGATTACTGTAGCCTTGTAGTATAGTTTGATATCAGGTAGTGTGATACCTCCAACTTTCTTCTTCTTTTCTCAGGATTGCCATGGTTATTTGTTTTTTTTTATGGCTCCATATAAATTTTAAGATATTTGTTCTAGCTCTCTGAAAAATGCCATTGGCATTTTGAAAGGGATTGCATTGAATCTGTAGATTGCTTTGGGTTAGTATGGCCATTTTGACAATGTTGATTCTTTCCTGCCCGTGAACATGGTATATGCTTCCATTTATTGTATCTTCTTCAGTTTCTTTTTGAATGACTTGTAATTTTCTGAAAACAGATCTTTTACCTTCGTAGTTCATTTGATTTCCAGGTATTTTATAGTTTTTGATGCAATCATAAATGGGATTGTTTTCTTAGTTTCTTTTTCTGAAAGTTCATCATTTGTGTATAAAATACCACTGACTTCTGAATATTTATTTTGTAACCTGCTACTTTACTGAATTCATTTGATCAGTTCTAACAGTTTTTTGGTGTAATCTTTAGGGTTCTCTTATAGTATTATGTCATCGGCAAATAACGAGAGTTTTACTTTTCCTTTCCAATCTGGATGCCTTTTATTCTTCTTTTCTTGTCTTATTGCTGTGGCTAAGACTTCCAATACAATGTTGGAGAGGAATGGTGAAAGTGGCATCTGTCTTGTTCCTGATCTTAAGGAAAATGCTTTTAAACTTTCTTCCGAGTATCATTATTAGCTGTAGGTTTGTCATACATGACCCTTTATTATGTTGAGTATGTTCCCTCTATTCCCACTTTGCTGAAAGTTTTTATCATAAATGGATGCGGGTTTTGTCAAACATTTTTTCTGCACCTATTGATATGATCATATGGTTTTTATCTTTCGATTTGTTAATGTGGTATGTCACATTAATTGATTTGTGGATATTGTGCCAACCTTGCATCTCAGGAGTAAATCCAACTTGATCATGGGCATGATATTTTAATGTATTGCTGAATTAGCTTGCTAATATTTTATGAGGATTTTTGCATCAGTGTTCATAAGAGATATCAGCCTATAGTTTTCTTTTTTTTGTAATGTCTTTTGGTTTTGGAATCAAGGTAATGGTGGCCTCATAAAAGGAGTTAGGGAGCCTTCCCTCTTCTTGAATTTTTGGAATAGTTTAGAAGAATAGATGATAATTCTTTGAATGGTAAAATTTGCCTATGAAGCCATCTGGTCCAGGACTTTTGTTTTGGAGTTTTTATTACTGATTCTTTCATTGGTGGTAATCAGTTGGTTCAGATTTTCTGTTTCTCTTGACTCAGTCTTGAGATTGTATGTTTCTAGGAATGTGTCCATTTCTTCCAGATTGTCCAATTGGTTGGCATATAATTGCTCGTCGTATTTTCTCATGATCCGTTGTATTTCTGTGGAGTCTGTGGTTATTTCTCCTCTTTCATTTCTAATTTTATTGATTTGAGTCCCTCTCTTTTTCTTTGATGAGTCTGGCTAAGGGTCTGTTAATTTTGTTTATCCTTTCAAAGAATCAGTCTTGTTTCATTAATCTTTGTATTTTTTTCTAGACTATATTTCATTTATTTCTGCTCTGATATTTTAATTTCCTTCCTTCTACTCACTTTGGGCTTTGTTTGCTATTCTTTTTCTAGTTCTTTTAATTATAAGATTAGATTGTTTGAGCTTTTCTTGTTTTATTTTTTTGTTTTTGTTTTTGTTTGTTTTGAGATAGCCCTGTATTGCTATGAATTTTTCTCTCAGGCCTGCTTTTTCTGTGTCTCATAAATTTTGAGTCATTGTGTTTTCATTTTCATTTGTTTCTTAGGTATCTTTTGATTTCTTCCTTGATCTCATTAATAACCCATGCATTGTTTAGTAGCATGTTATTTAGCCTCCATGTGTTTGTATATTTCTAGTTTTTTTCTTGTAGTTGATATCTAGTTTCATACCATTGTGATCAGAGAAGATGATTGATATGATTTCTATCTTCTTAAATTTTATTGAGACTTGATTTGTGTCCTAACATGTAGTATATCCTTGAAAATATTTTCAAGTGCATCTGAGAAGAATGTATATTTTGCTGCTTGGGGGTAAAATGCTCTAAAAATATCTATTAAATCTTATGTAGTGTGTCTTTTAGGCCATTATTTCTTTGGTTGATCTTTTGCTTGGAAGATCTGTCCATTGACGTCAATGGGGTGTTAAAGTCTTCTACTATGAGTGTATTACTATTGATCTCTCTTTTTATGTCAGTCAGTGATTGCTTTATGGGTGCGTCTATGTTTTACTAAGGTTATGTCCCCTTGATTTATCGATCCCTTTAACATTATAATGTCCTTTTTTG
The DNA here is from genome assembly GCA_003508835.1 of Eonycteris spelaea. NCBI lineage: Eukaryota > Metazoa > Chordata > Mammalia > Chiroptera > Pteropodidae > Eonycteris > Eonycteris spelaea. The sequence goes on from PUFA01000424.1 coordinate 194,642, forward strand.
TCTCTTATCATTAGCCTTTGTTTTAAAGTCTATTTTATCCAATATAAGTATTGCTACCCCGACTTTTTCATTTCCATTTATGTGAATATCTTCTATCCCTTTTACTGTCAGTCTGTGAGTGTTATTCTGAAGTGGGTCTCTTGTAGACAGCATATGCATGGGTCTGTTTTTTCTATCCAGTCGGTTACTCTGTGTCTTTTTGATTGGAGCATTTAATCCGTTTACATTTAAAGTGATTACTGATAGGTACGTTGTTACTGCCATTTTATTATTCATATTTGTTACTTCTATTTCTTTTTTACCAACTTCTCTTTTTACAGAAGACCCTCTAACATTTCATTATAATGCTGGCTTATTGATGATGAATTCTTTAAGCTTTTTCCTGACTTGGAAGCTCTTTATCTCACCTTCTATTTTAATCAAAAGCCTTGCTGGGCTGAGTATTCATGGTTGTAGATTCTTGTTTTTCATAACTTTGACTATCTTCCATCTTCTCTGGCCTGCAAGTTTCCATTGAAAAGTCAGCAAACATTCTTGTAGAGACTCTTGTAATTTCATTTTATCTCTTTTGCTTGCTCTTAAGATTCTCTCTTTCTCTTTGACCTTTGGCATTTTAATTTTATGTTTCTTGGTATAGATCTGTTTGAATTCTTGTTTGGACTGTGCTTCCTGAACTAGTATGTCTAATTCCTTTTGCCTAGTTAGGGAAGTTTCTGTCTCTTATTATTTCTTCAATTAGATTCTCAATCCCCCTGCTCATTCTCTTCCTCTTTAGGTACTCCTATAATATGGAATTTTTACACTTCATGTTGTCCCAGAGGTCTCTTAAACTATCCTCATTTTAAAAAAATTCTTTTCCTTTTTCTTGTTCTGATTGGCTATATTCTGCTACCAATTCGCTGATTTGATCTTCTGCTTCATCCAATTTACGTGAATCCTTCTAGTATATTTTTCATTTCAGTTATTGATTCCTCATTTTTTGTCTGGTTCTTTTTAATGTTTTATATGTCCTTTTTTATGCTGTTAAGGTTCTAATTGTGTTCATCCATTCTCTCCCATAAGTTCGTTGAGCATCCTTATGACCATTATTTTTGAACTCTGTCACTGGTAGGTTGCTTGCCTCCTTTCATTTAGCTTATTTTTCTGGAGTTTTCTCTTTTGTTTCATTTGTGGCATGTTTTTTTGTTTTCATTTTATTAGCCTTTCTGTGTTTGTTTCCATGTGTTAGGAATATTTGTTTCATCTCACCTTGGCAAGGTAGCCTAATGTGGAAAGGTGTCTTATGGGCCTATTGGCGCACTCTCCCTTTGATCCCCTTATCCTGGTGCTCTGGCTGTGATTTGTGTTGGGTTGCTGTGTGATCTTCTTTGTCGCTAAGCCTTTATTGTTAGTAGATCAGTGGATGGATTAATGCTCAGGCTGACTAATCATGGGAATTGGCTGCATCCACAGTTGTTGTGTGGGTGCTGGACTCCACTTAGTGGGATTTTGCCCTTGCAGGCTTGTGATTGTCACAACCACCCTTTGTGTGTATCACTAATGGACTAAGTCAGGAGTTTGCTCTGTGTAGTCAGGTGCCAGCCTCGGATGCATTGGTTTTGTGGCCCCTTGGGAGGGGTGCCCCCGTTAGGCCCAAGGTCAGCTGCTGCTTTTGATTGCTCAGGGCACCCAAGTGGGAACTACAAAGCAATCTGCAGATGGTCGTTGCCTATGCTGGACCTATAGTGTAAGTGGAAGAGACAACGCTGTAGGCAGACGGTCGGTTATCCCCATCCCTGACCTATGGCAGTTTTAGCAGGGGACCAGTGCTCTCACGGCCTGACACTCCTGTTAGGTTTTGCCTTTTTAGTCTCTGAAACCAGATGAGCCTCTAGGTGATATGTGTGTTGTGATGGCGCAGGGACCCTGGAGTCTCCTGGTCTATTGAGTAAATTTCCCCCTGCCTCTGCAGTGTCTGTTTATGTACCAACACTGTCTCTGTGGCTTGCTGTACAAGTTTCCACTTGTAGCAAGGCCAGCTGCTGCCCACCCTAAGCCTAAATGCGCTACTCTATGGCAGGAGCAGCTGTCTATCAATGTGCAGTGGGCACTTTGTGTACTGGATGGGGCAGGAGTGCAGGGAGTCAAGGGCCATCAGGCCAATACAGACCCCTGCAATCCCCTCAAGAGATATTGCAGCTCGTACAGGCGCAGTGGTATGTCTACAACTGTTTTCCTCAAAATGTGCTCACTGCGCTAGCCAAGGTCTGTTGCCTGCACTGTTTACAACCCCAGAGCCAAGCAGGGCACAAGAGGCCACTTGTCAATGGGCTGCAGGCACTTTGTGGCTTAGGTGAAGTTGGATCTCAAAGGAGACAAGGTCTTTCTGGCCAATACAGCCTCGGTTTTGCAGCAATTTCTGTGCCTGGGTATTCCTGTAGCTTTGATATGGCTCCTTTCTATTATCACATGTAGGTGTTATCAGCTGGATTCAGGTGATTCTCCATGCTGATTATTTTATATAATTTGGTTGTAATTTCCATGTGAACCTGGGAGGAGAAGAACCCTGCTTTTACCTAGTCTGCCATCTTCCCCCTGACCAGTTATTGTTATTTTAATTTAAAACAAGAAGATGGATACTGCAAATTACAGGCTTGACATTTGGGGACAAATGGTACTGGGTACTTTGTGAGCATGTGTACTTATGAAGAGAAGTAGTCATTGTTTGTAGCTAGCAAAAATGAATTAGGATTGAGTCTATCTAGACAGTGAGCTTCTTAAGGACAGAGACCAGGTCTCCCTCCCCCACCCTATCCCATTTTAAAAAATTTATAGAAAAATGTAGTGAATAATGTAGAAGGAAAAAAAAACCCTAGGTTTTTATATTTACTTCCCATCTTTCATTTTAAATAAATAAAACGTGGCAGATCTACCCAAAATCCCCCATCCATTTTTCACCTCTACTTCCCTTACCTTGGTTGAGGCAAACCACACAACATTTGTGTACTCTTCTAGTCCGTGTTTTATGCATTGATTTCTATGTGTTAATATCTGTAAATTATATGTGTGTATTGTGTGCACATATAATTTTATGTTTTAAAACATTGACACAAATAGTGTCATGCTATATGTAATAGTACTATGCGAGTGTTATTCTAAATAGATAAAAACATCATTTTTTTTAATATATTGTTTTAGTGTTTCTGGGAAGGATGTACCCTGGAGGGCTATGTTCTACCATTTTTGCTGATGTCTCTCAATAGCCATTTTTATGCCATTCCATTATCCAGGTCCTAGCAAGATTCAGATTTCAAGTTCTTTTTAAATCGTTTGTATAACATTCATCTTGATCATTCAGATATTCATCTTTTAGGGTTTAGCTCATGGCATGGTAGAATGGTAGACTTGACACTTTTTTGTCCCTACATACATGGTAGATAACGTTTAGTAAATGATCTCAGAACCTCCATCATTTTTTTTTTTTTAATGCCTACAGCACCTGGTCTTCCTAGGTGGACTCCCATCCAAGTACTAACCAGGCCCGATCCTGCTTAGCTTCCAAGATCAGACGGGATTGGGTGTGTTTAGGGTGCATGGCCATAGACAAACCTCTGTCATTTTTATCGATCTCTCAACATTCCACACTGCATTCCTTATTTCCAGTATTTGAGCACACTTAGTTGTGTATTGATAATAGGAATCTTATTGTTAGTTGATTTTCATTGAGTTAAGGACTAGTCCATGTCACATAATCATTTGCGTGACTATATAATATTTTATGGGACATTATTTTTTTTCTATAATCAGGTGATCGTATAATTTTTGTCCAGATTGAGGCACTTGAGAATAAAGGGAGTGCTGTTAACAATTGTACTGGGATAACAGTCGTAAATTGGAACTGTCCTAAGCAAAATAAGTCCCGTATGTAGTCACCTTCTTTTCTGTAGTCACCATTATAAAGTGAAAGACAGTGTTAGAAAATGTTGTCTGTGTTGGGACAGGACAGGGCAGAGGATTCAGCCATGCTGGGAAATGAAGCTCTCAGCGATCTGAACTATCATTCAGAATCATTGTAGCCTCTGTACCTGTGTAACTGAGGGAGTGTGTGATCCAGGGCATTTCTGAAACCTAATTAATTGCTTTAAGAAGGGAGTTTATGTTTTAAGAAGGGAGCTTAAACAGTGAGTTCAGAGGAGGCATTTTTCTGAGGTTGATAGCAAGCTTTCCCTGAGGCAGTAATGAAAGGAATTACCTTTCATTATGCCCGTTAAGATCTAGCACATATCTAGCACTTCTCAGTAGCCTATCTAGAGCAAATCATCTTAAGGTAAATGAGCCTTTCCCCTTCTGACCTGATTGGATGCAAGGGTAAAGATAACTTGGGTTTTCTAATTCGAAAAACTAAGATTAAAGATAATGTAAAAAAAAAAAAGATAAAGTAAAAACAGATGTCCTATCACCTTTGTTAAGGAAGTTTCTTCTTGCATGTGAATTGTGCCTCTTGTATTCTTTCGTGTATTCTCCAGGAGTTAATATGCTAAACTGCGTGGAGTAACTGAACAATGCCTTTATTAGTTTTTGTTCTTAAACTAGTGCAGTTAATGAATTAGATCTTGAGGGAAATTTACTCCCCTATTATAGGACATTAGCATATAGGATATGTAGGATATTAGTGGTTGATTGACATAGTGCTCTTTTGATTTTGTAAGTACCTTTCTCTCATATTGCTTATTTTTTCTCTCCAGTTAATTTATCCATTCACCTAGTATTTACTGAGCATCTGAGGAACTGTTAAACTAGGTAACATGGTGGTAAACAAGATAGGTGACATCCTTGCTGTCATAGAGCCCTAAGGTGGGAGAGGGAATCATACAATAATAGGGTCGGTAACTGAACAGACTAGATTATTTGAAGTAACAGTGATACTGATGAATAAAACTAGCTAATGTAATGGAGAAGGACAGTGGGAATGAGGGCTATTAAATATAGTCAGAGAAGGCCTCTCTGAGGAGGTGCCAATTGAATTGAGGCATAAATGCTAAAAAGCCAGAGAAGTTAGAGTGAGGAGGAGTCTCAGTAGTAGAAAGAACAAGTATAAAAGTCCTGGGGCAAGAATGAGCTCTTCATGTTGAAAGAACATCAGTTGGTGCGGGGAAAGCCAGTAAAAGGTAAGGAGTTGTAAGAGTGTGTAGAGATGCACATCAAGAGTTCAGTGATAAATTTCTAGAGGTAGAAATTTTGATATTAGTGGCATATACATGAAATTTATAGATTTGATGGATGAGATAACTTAGAGGATTGAGCCCTCTTACACTCTATCATTGAGGTCAAGTAAAGGAGGAATAGTTACTGAAGCAGGAAGAATATTAGGAAATTTGTGATGCCAAAGAAATCAATTGAGGAAAGTGTTTCAAGTAGGAGAAAAGTGGTCAGTCACATAGAAAGCTGTCGAGAAGATGAGGATAGCCAATGTTGTACGACTCTGTTTCTCATCCTTACATGTTCATTGCTGTCCTGGATTCTGGCTCACCTTCCTCTTTCTAAGTCATCACATATCCCGAGGGCTTAATATTTAACCCAGATTAATCTTGTAGTTCCGAAACCTTGCTGTAATTGCTTATTAGTTTCAAGGAGGTTTTTGTGACCTTTGGAATTTTCTAGACAGTTATGTCATCTGTGAACAAAGACCGTTTATTTCTTTCTTCTCAATCTATTACTCTTTATTTCTTTTTCCTGTTTTTATTGCATTATCTAGGACATCCAGTATGGTGATTGAATAGGAGTGGTGAGAGAGCCATCCTTGCTTTGCTCCTTATCTTAGTGGGAAAACATCTAGTTTTCTCACCATTAACTGCGATGTTAGCTGTAGATTTTTTGTAGATGTTCTTTCTCAAGTTGAGGAAGTTCCCTTCTATTCCTAGTTTGTAGAAAATCATTTACTTTTTTTCATATATTTTTTCTTACCACCTTTTCCCTCTCTGCTTACCTAACAATATAGCTCACACTCTGAGGCTCTGTTCAGTTTTTTTTCAATTATTTTTCTCTCTGTTCTTCAGACTGGATAACTTCTGTTTGATCTAATGTCAAGTCGACTGATTCTTTGCCATAAGAAATCTCCCTTTGAGCCTCTCCAATGAATTTTTTGTTTTAGTTACTGAACTTTCAACTCCATAATTTTCATTTGTGTTTTATGATTTCTGTCCTCTTATTTTCTCCATTATATCAGTTTCATCACACTTTCCTTTAATTCCTTAAATGTCATTTTATTCAGTTCTTTTATCCCAGTGGTTTTGAAGTTTTCATCTGCTAAATCCAACATCTGGGAACACTCAGACCATTCTATTGACTGCTTTTAATTGTTTTTTCCCCCTGAGTATGGGTCACACTTTCTTTTTTCTTTTCACATCTTGTAAAAGTTTTGTTGACTACTATATTTTCAGATAATACATGATGCAACTCTAGATTCTTTCTTGTTACCTGGAAGGTGTTGGTGATTTTGTTTGCTCATTTGTTTAGTAACACTACTAGACTAAACCTCCACAGTCTGTGTCTTGTACAGCATGTGACTACTGATATCTCAACACATTTGTTTAAATTTTTGTAAGTCTAGTTTCCTAGAGTGGCTGCTGCTGTGTCTGCATAGCATAATGTTCAGCCAAAGATTGGTCAGCGGTTGAAGACCAACACTTGCACTGGTAAGGAAAGCATCCTAACTATTCCAGAGGCTGATGTGGACTGGGAGCACTGGCATGTGTCGGCTGTTTTCAGTCCACCTAGCTTCTTGCCTCTGGCCTCTTTTTTTCAGTTTCTCTGTGTGCATACATGGGTTTGTCAGCCAGGAGCGTTTGGGTGGCTTGGTCTCTGCTGTGTGTGCCATGGCCTCTAGTCAGCCTGGAATATGTAAAGAGTTGGTTAAGCTGCCAAAAGTTGTCTTACTCCCTGTTAGTCTGGCCAGTCTGCCAGTCTATCACTGGCCCAAGGTAGGGTGCAGCCTCAGACCAGCAGAGCCACTGGTCCACATTCATTCGCCTCTGAGATTTGCATTCTGACCAACAGCACTCCAAATCACACAAGTCCCCTCTGGTACGGCAGTGAAATCTGCTGGTTTCTAAGGCCTGCCCCACCTCATAAAACTTCTGAAGCGGTAGAGCTGGGGAGGGATGAGGGTAGCTCCTAGCCTGAAAGTCACAGCCCTCTGCTTCTTACCAACCTGCCATCATTTTCCACAGCTGAACACTTCTCAGTTTGTTGTATGTCTTTGGTTGATTTCCAGAGCACTGAAATAGTTTCTTTTGACTCTTGTCCAGTTTTATGGTTGCTTTTTGGGGAGAGGATTTGTTGGGCCTCCTCTGTCTGTGATGCCAGAAGTTAGAAAAGACTCCTGGCATTTTTAAATGTTCCCTTGGGTAATTTTAATATACAGCCAGAGTTGAAAGCTATTACACCTAGAATTCTTCAAGCTCTAACTACATATATGTAAAATCATGGCATAGTAAAGTTTTTCCCACATTGAATTTCTAAAAAAACAAAAAGTCTTTAATATCTGAGGTATTATAAATAAGGACCTAATTTTAAAAGAGCACCTAAAGAGGGGCTAGATACAAACCTAGATTTTGCCAAGTTGGCCAGCAGCCTTTCTTGTTCATATATTAAAGTTGGCAGATTTAGCCCTTGGACTTGGTACGGTATTATTTTATGTTCAGCTTCGTTGGCTAGCATCCACTTCCTAAACACAGTTTCTTAATCTAATTTTTCTAGGTTGGAAAACTTCTTAAAGCATTACATGTTGCTGTGTTTGCTCTGAGATTGTCTGGAATCTGTGGTCAATGTATGCTTAACTCTGAAAGGGTGTTATTCATGGCTGACATATTAGAGGAGACTACATTGAGAACATTGGATTATTACAGAACATTATTAGCTAACTGAATTTTTTGCGCTGCCTTGGAAAGACAGCCTGTTTTGGGGAGACAACTAATTGTTTTTTTTTGACTCTTGTCAGAAAAGACAAGACTGGACAAGAATGGCATAAAAAATGAGACCAGTGTACTAGTAGATCAGTATACTAAGCAGAACATGAATGCATGGACACATGGAAATGCCGATCAACGGATCCCAGCAGCTGGAGCAATGTTAACTGTTCCGATGTATTTCTTTCATTTTTCTGGACTAGTGGTTCTTAAAGGTGGTCTAAGGGCCCCTGAGGGCATTTGAGACCCTTTCAGGAGGTTCATAAATTCAAGACTGTTTTCGAATCATACTGATATATGTATTTGGTTGTCTTTTTCACTCTCATAAGAAATAGCAGAAGCAGATATGAGAAATCAGCTGTGTTATTTCTTAAGCCAGATATAAAAAAGATTTGAGAAGATGTCATTCTACTAAATTTTTTTGGTTTTAGAAATAATTATTTTTGATTAAAATATACATGTAATGGGTTTATTGTTTTTAGATGAATTTTAAGTGAAACATTTTATATGTTTATTGGTTTTAATTTCTAATATGGCAAATATTGATAGTTATAATTCATATAAACAAGAGGTCTTTGGGGTCCTCTAATTTGGAAGACTGTAAAGGGATCTGAGACCAAAAAGTTTGAGAGCTATTGTACTAAATATAAATGAGGTAATTAACATATTGTGCATGTTGCATAACCTACATTTTTGCCTGATATATCACAGATGTTTCCCATGTTATGATTTTTAGCGTTCTCATAATATTCCATTATATAATTACCATTATTAACCTCACCTTATAAATAATGCTATGATAAATTCTGCGTATGTTACTGATCATTTTCCTATGATAATTCTTAAAATTTAAGAGGACTTGCCTCAGTTCACTGGCATTGCTACTCATTACCTGGCATTCTACAAGGCACTGAGGGATAAAATGTGACTAAAATCTGACTCCTGCGATAAAGAGATGTGTTAACAGCAGATCTGAGACTGCTTATTGTTAGAAAGGTGTACTTGCGGTGTCAGCCTTTGGCTGGCATCTGGGAACCTGGCTGGTAAACACTGATACAAAACTTCCCTTACGTGATAAGAGAGGCTCATTTGCCTAAACGGTTAGTACAAGCACTTTGGTTTTATGCTGAATACTTCTTTCCTTATTAGTCTGGAATCTTGGTATGTGCTAGGCGGAGTCTGCCTGCATGACCAGCCTCTGGGAGCATCCTTGGGCACCGAGTCTCTAAAGAGCTTCCTTGCTAGACAACACAGCACTTTGCATGTGTTGTCAAAACTCATTGCTGGAGGAATTAAGTGGATCCCAAACCACTCCACTGGGAGAAGATATGGAAGCTTGTACCTGGTTTCCTCCAGACTTTTATCCATGTGCCTTTTTCCTTTGCTAATACAACTGTATGCTGCGTCCTGTGAATCCCAGTGAATCACGGATCTGGGTGCGGCCTTGGAAACTCCTGGCACACCTGCCACCCCAGAACTCAGAGTTTAGCAAGAAAAAAGAAATATGTCTGTAGTTGCAGTACAGTGTAGTAGGTACAAATGGGAGTGTGTAAGATAAAGCATAATTAAGAGGAGGCTAAAACAGAAGACGGAGGTCAGGGAGAGCTTCACAGGGAGATAACTAGAGTATTTTGAAGGATGAATGGAATTTCATCAAATGAAGACAGAAAAGGGTGGGTCTGATAAGCAAGATGGTTATGAACTAAGAGGATGAAATTCATGAGTGCCTAGAGAGCTCTAAGCAGTCTGTGGATGCTGAAGCAAAAAAATGATCCTGGTAACATTAAGGATAACATTGAAGACTTAAGCCAGGGTTTCCAGTTGAGAAAGGAAACTTTTTGTGATAGTCCAGGAGAGTAGTTGGAGGGGAGTGCTAGAAGGCACAAACATTATACTGTGATCCAAGTGGGAGATGAAATGAGGCTTACAGTGCCGTCTGTGTGAAGAAGAGAGGGTAGATGAGCACTGAGATAAGCAAATGTGAAATTTCAGAGTGTATGAAAAACTTCAACATTCAGAAAGGTGGATGGGTAGGTCCTAAGGAATTTTTCAGAAGTATACCCAGCCTGCGAGTGAGAACATCAGGGTTTGTATTTTTTGTAGCAGCTTCTACCTCTGATATCTGTATGAGTAGAGCCATCCTCACTGTCCCCCCTGCCTCCTCTGTGAAGGAGATGTAGAGCTGGCCTTTCAGGAGCTATTGGAGTAGAATAAATCACGAGATGCTTACTGAACTCGTTGATCCTTTCTCCCCTTAGGTGGCATGTTTCTAAAGACTAGAGACCCCCAAATTGAGCTTTGCCCTAGATAGTGTGGGAAGGAGGAATTGTGGGTGGCAGGAAGAGGCAGTTTCCCTAAACTCATTCCTTTATTATACCAGGAAAAATAGACGTCAGTGTTTACCATCTGGGTCCAGTGGATGCCTTTTATTTTTATTGTAAGTAATTTTGTAAGTAAAAAACAGATAAGAATAAAGGGAGAGTTTTTAAAAATTTTTTTATTAAGAATTTAAACAAAGCAAAGCCAGATTGTTATTTCACTCTTTTTCTGGTTTGGTAGGTACATAAACTGGAATAGGCAACATCCTTCGAATACAACTTAACTGCCCATGAATCGTTGTGCATGAGCCTGGGACACACCTTGCTTGTAAATTTTAATCTGGATTTTAGATACATCTCTACTAAGTCTAGCTCATCATTATTTCTAGTTCTTCTGCACTTGCATCATCAAAACACAAAACTTTTAAAAACCTGTAGCTCCTAATTTTTTTGAAGTAAGGATGGCTGTCATTTGTACTCCTTAATTGCAAAACATTTTCATTATTAAATTTATAAACACCAATTAGAATGATCAGTCTAATGAAGTTTTTTTTGTATTGCTACATCATCTCTTTCTAATCACTTTTGTATGCACACCAGCCTTTATCCTTTGTCTTTTTATGAACTTATTCAGTAAATCCTGTCGCACAAATACGTAATAGACAAATGAATACTGTTACCCATCCTTTTAGCAAAACAGGATGTTTTGGGTTCTTATGACAAACATCATGATGAAGTTCTTCCAGTTGAATGACTAACTGGATAAAAATGCTGTATTTCATTTTTTGTCCTTAGAAATTCATTGAATCTTTTTTGTTCGGTTTTTTTAAATCATATTCTTTTCTGTTTTGCTTTTTGAAAAGCCATTTATTTAAAATAATTATAGAATTATAGGAAACTACAAAGACAGTACAGAGATAAAGTGTAACCTTCACCCATTTTCCTCCTGTGGTTACTTCTTGTGAGAAAGTTATATATGTATAGAGTTTCAGGGTCAAAATCAGGAAATCAACATTGGTTCTATGGGTGTGTACAGTTCTGTGCTGTATTATCACATGTGCAGACTCTGTAACCACCACTAACAAGACATAGAACAGTTTTATCAATACATAGAACCCCCTTGACTGCCACCTATAGTCGCACTCCTTCCTCCATCCCCCTGGCTTCAGGCAACCACTCATCGTAATCCATCCCTATAACTGTTGTTTTGGAAGTGTTATATAAATAGAACCATACAGTATGCGACCTATTGAAATTGACATTTTTCATTCAAAATAACTGAGGTCTGCCGAAGATGTTGGATGTTTCTGAAGTTCATTCCTTTTTATTGCTGAGTAAGACTCCATGGATGTTAGCCTTGTAGACGGGCATAGAATTGGATCATGTATTTTAATCCACTCTATCAGTCTCTCTTTTAATTAGTATTTTTAGGCTATTTACATTTAATGTGATTAGGGATGTTAAGCTTAATGAAGTCTGTTTTTTATTTGTGTTCACTGTTCTTTTTTTTTTCTTTTTCCTGACCTCTTGTGGGTCACTTGAACATTTTAAAAAATTCTATTCTTTATCATAGTGTTTTTGAATATATCCCTTTGTCTTGATATTTTTTAGTGTTACTCTAGATGTATTCATTATAACTTAGTACAGTCTACTGCTCTTGACATTTATCAGTTTGAGTGAAAAGTAGAAACCTTACCTCATTTAAAGTCCCTTTACCCTCCCCAGTTTATAATTGTTTCCAATATTTCCTCTACTTGAGAAGTTCACCAGACAATGTTATACTTTTTCCTTCTATCTTCAAACGCAATTTGTAAAACTTTAAAAGAGAAGGAACGGCTGTTGAGTTTACTCATACTTTTTGCTATTTCAAGTCTTCCTGATGTTCCAAGATTCCTTCTTTTATCATTTTCTTTCTATTTCAGGAACTTCCTCTAGCCATTCTTTTTTGCTGATGACAAATTCCATTTATTTTTGTCTGAGAATATCTTGATTCCCTTTCATTCCTTAAGGATAATTTTGCCAGATACGGAACTCAGGGTTGATAGTTCTTTTTTTTCTGTATAGTCATGCACCACTTAACAACATTTTGGTCAGCAATGGACCCGCATATATGGCAGTGGTCCCATAAGATTATCATGGAGCTGAAAAGTTCCTAGTTACGTCATAGCCATCGTAACATCATAGCACAACACATCACCTGTGTTTATGGGTGATACTGGTGTAAACAAACCTACTGTGCTTCCAGTTGTATGAAAGTACGTGCAGGTTTGTGTAAGTGCACTCCATGTTCACACAGTCACGAAATCACCTAATTCTACATTTTTTAGATTGTGTTTCATAATTCCAGTGTTAAGTGACTCATGACCATACTTGAAAAAATGAGGTGCCACTTTCTTCTGGCTTCTGTAGTTTCTGATGATAAACTGTAGTCATTTGTTTTTTTTTTTTTTTTTTCCCCAATAGGTAAAGTCACATCTTTTGGATTGCTTTCTAGATTTTTTCTTTGTCTCTAGTTTTCTGAAGTTCAATTATAGTGTTTCTTGGCATGAATTTCTTTAGGTTTATCCTATGTGTGGTCTTCTCTGCTTCTTGAATCTTTATGTAAGTTTATATCTTTTGCCAAATTTGGGAAATTCTTGCTGTTATTTCTTCTGATACATTTTCCACCCCACCTTCTTTCTCTTTCCCTTCTGGGACTCTTATGATAGACATGTTAGATCTTAGATATTTCGTTGTAGTTCCAAAAGTCCCTGAGGCTCTGGTAATTTTTTTTATTCCAGTCTGTTTTCTCTCTGTTGAGACTGGGTAATTTCATTTGTCTTCCTCAAGATTCACTGATATTTTCTTCTGTCTTCTTCATTCTGCTGTTGAGCCCATTCATTAAGTTTTTTGTTTCAATTATATTTTCTGTTCTAACATATTTATTTGTTTCTGTAATTTATAGCTTCTATTTTTTGTCATTTGTTCCTATTTTTTATTTGTTTACTTTGCCCATTTAAGCATTTTTATGATGGTTACTTTAAAATCCTTATTGATAATTCTAATATCTGTGTCATTTTGATATTGGTATAGATTGATTATCTTTTTTCAAGTTTAGATTTTCTTGGTTCTTAGTATGATAAATGATTTTCAGTTGTATCCAGGACGTTTGGGGTATTATGTTATGAGACTCCGGGTCTTATTTAAATTGTCTGTCTTTGCCGGCCTTTTCTGATACCATTCTGGAAGGTGAAGAGCGAGTACCACTTTGTTACTACCGGGTGAGAATAGAAGTCCAGGCTCTATACTTGGCCTCCATTGAAACCCAGTGGGGAGGGGCTTCTGATTACTTCTGTACAGAGTGGGGTGGAAGAGTGAGTTTCCATTAGGCCTCTGCCAACAGCACTCCGGCTGACAGCAGGGCAGGTACTCCATCACTGCTTTCCATATGACCTCCACTGATACCTTATCGGGGCACTCAGTGCTGCTGGAGGGTAGTGAATGTCCTGCTACGACTTCTCTGATGCCACTGTAGGGTGTGCATGCGTGTGTATGTGCCCACGTTACAGTTAATCAGCGATGGAAGTCTAGATATCTTACTTTGCTTTCGCCAATGGGATATAGGAAGGGGGAGGATTTTTTTCCAGGGTGTTCGGTTGGAATAGAGTAATTATTTTCTAAAAGTTTTCTGTCTTGCTGGGTTGCTCCATCCATAGCCCTTTGGCTGGAAAGGCGGGCTTTTCTTGGGATGTTTTTGTGTGCTGCCGTTGGTGTTTCCAGGATGCTAGCTTCTCTGTTACTCAGGCTGGAATATATGAAGCAAAAAGAAAGCACAGGGAACTCACTGTTGTGTTGTTTTTTGGGCCCCAAGGTCTAATCTATCTGCCCTCTTCTCTTCATCTTCCAGAGTCTTCTATATGTCTGTTCGATATGTAATGTCTCGGGTTTTTGTTGTACTTAGTGGAAAAAATAGGTATGTCTTCTCCATCTTGGTCTGTAACTGGAGGTCCTGAACTTGAATTTGAGAAAATTCATTTAAGATGTTGTTACCTGAAGACACATAGTCTGAGATTGTGCTTTTATGGTCAATTTCACTACCTGTCTCTACATTCATTTTCTGATTCATCAAATAATTATGAAATATTTTCCTGTCATTTTCTTTCTCTCTTTTTTTTTTTTTGCCATTATGAGTACAAGAAGGAAAAATCCTAAATTCTCAATTATTTTCAGTGAAAGTTACAAAAGACTACAAACTTAGTGTTTCCAGGCAAGTGGCCATTTACATCAATTAGAGGAAAAAGGTCCACAGTACTTCAGAAAAAGACAACAGAGATGATAAGGATGTTACAGGTTGGATGGAGGAAGTGTGAATAATATGAAAGAAAGAGGTGAGAGGTATGAAGTTTGTGATGAAAATGAAAAATCCAGAGAAAGAGAAGAATTTGAAAAGTGTTTTGTTGAAGAGTAATTGGAAAGAAAGATGGAAAATAAGGAATAAGAGGAAAGTGAGGAGAGGGAAGAAGAAAGTATGAAGTAGTTTGTAAAAGTGGTGATATGCAGTGAGAGGCACCGTGTTTGTTGGTAGAACTAGTCTATTTTAAGATTGGTTAATTATCAGTATTCTGCTCTTTAAAGATGATTCTAGTGTAGAATAAATTGCTAGGTCTTGAGGGAATCCTCCTAGGAAGATATATACCATTATCTTTTAGAACACAAGATTTTTTTTTTCTTTTGGGAATGAAGCAACACTTTAATGGGGGAAAAAATCTACCAATAAGTTTAAGTACTTAAGGAGAATAGTTTATAACCATCTGATAATTTTTATTCCAAGCTCCTTATGGCTTGTTGAATTTCAAAGAATTGGATTGAATAAAACCATTGTCAATATTTTTTAAAAGTAAGGAACTGTTATAAATACATACTCTAATGAATATTATCCTAAATTATTCAATTTATTGTTTGTTTGTTTTTTCCCCTCATTTCACTACGATGATGGAATTTGGGGCTTTATGATAAAATTACTAAAAAGGTTGCCCTGTCCTCTAGGAAAATCAAGGAAAATGGTTGAAGCTATTTAGAGTAAGGGATTATTTCTAAGAAGACAGTGTGTATAGGTGTATGCAATGCCATTGGATTATCTTAAGGCTTTATAAGGTTAGTGGATAGATTTTGACTTACAGACTTCTACCTGGAAGCTTGTTTGGAATGATAATGATTATTTTACTTAGGGGACAACTTGCAAATAGTGATTGTGTTCCAGAAAATTATTCACCCTCATCATATCTGGTATTTACTAGTTAGAGTCCTTTTTTGTAAGCATGAAAGCATAAGGGAACAAATGGAATTATTTTCTTTGTTTTAATTTAAATAAAGTATACAATTCTGCATATCTATGAACCCCCCTTCCTTTTTTGAGTTTAGAAAGGTGCAGGTCTTTTTATCATCTGTGTTTATATGGTGGAGCCTGACTGGAAAGTGGCAGGTCCTCGAATAGCATCATTTCTCTCAGTGTTGTTTCATAAGATTTAGGTGAGATGTCAGAGGAACTTAGCTCTTATTTATGTCATTCAGCCTCTGGTAAAATTGGTTTCATTATGTCATTTAACTCCAATGGATGACGATAAGTGAGGACTTACTGTACTCCAAAGCCAGGAATGATCTTGTTCTGCATAACTCTTTAGAAGAGACCATGGAACTTGGTCGGTGTCCACTGCGTATTACAGAACCCCTCCCTGTCTCAAGTGCAGTGTAGAGGATGATGGCACAGAACATTTTAATGAACTCCTCCTGTCCTGGCTCTCTTAAAATGTAGGCAAGAGGAGTGGAAGAGGAGGTGGTAGGGCAGAGCTGTATCGATTTCCAGGCTGCTGGGGTCTAGGCCTACCCTGCAGACAACATTGGCCACATCCGTGCTGCTCAGCACTGCTGTGGAGCATATTAGAAATTCGCAGGCACCATGCCAGATCTCCTGAGTCACAAACTCTGCATGGGGTCCAGAATTCTGTCTTAAGAAGCTCCTCCAAGTGGTTATGCTTGGTGAAGTTAGAGAAATTGTGAGACACCTAGTCTTATCTGTAATTTTTATTTATTTATTTTTAGCTGTTCATTCTAATTAGAATTGTCTATTTAAATTTTGTTCTTTCCCTGTATTTCCTTTGGACTCCTGCTTGCCGAGTCTTTTGGCTTTTCTAGGCTTTAGTTCTCCTAAACCATCTTCTGAATTCAGGTTTTAAATTATTTCTTTAAGAGATTTTAAGTGGGAAATTGCTTATACTTTCATTTAGGCTTTTTCCTATTTAAAAATTGTCATATAAGAATGATGAATGTGAAATAAAATGTTTTTCAAAGGCAATGACTTTCTGAAAAGTAACGCTTTTAAATTTTGTAATCTATTACTGAGGGAGCTGTTTATGCATATATTTTTTAAAAATTTATTTTTGTGAAACAGTTCAGTGTAGTACTAAAGGACAGAAAAATGGACCAGATAACTTGTCAATATTCTTTTCAGTGCCCGAATTTTACTGTTTAATAAAATTAAGAAATTTGAAAGGAGGTTTAATTTTTGGTAATTTTAATTTCAACATACAAATCATGTTTTTAATGTTATTTCACAGCATTCAATAGTATCCGCCATACCTTGCTAATAATATACTGTTGTTTGAAAAATGAAGTTTTCTGTTCTGTTTTTATATACTACACATTGGGTGTTAGTTATTCGTCCTTTTGTGCTTGTAAACTTTTTTATATATACTGTATATTTTTTTTCAGTTAAATTGAGTCCAAAGCTGTCATTTAAATTTTGGAACCATATGAAACTGCCAATTTTGCCAAAAATGATCAAATATTAAGGTACCATTTTCACTGGAAAACTGACTTGATTATTTGATTTGAAGGAATTCAAGTGGTTTCTTTGAAGATTTTGTATATTTTTGTATCTTGAGTGTACAGAACATGATTTGTGCTTTCATTGTCTAATATGCATATATACTTTTCTACAGTTAAAGGTAGAGCCTGTGTACAGTAAAAATAACAGAAAACAAAACCAGGCACTTGCCAGTAAGATGATCATGTAAGAGTTCCCTCAGTTTCCTCTAGTGTCCCCCCATGGAAACCGTCGAATGATTCAAAGCAAAACAAACATAAGGATTTTGCTACTAAGGTTGCAAATAGGAAAAATTGTCAATCATATATCACTAATTTAAAGGAGTTTTTCTGGCTTTTGTGTTAGAGTTTGAACTTCTGGGAGCTGATACACCACTCTTCTCAGGAGCGCCATGTAGTGCTATGAGAAATAAAGGTGGAAAAAATTCTAGAAGTCTATCATAACTCTGGGCAGGTGGTAGAGGGTGGCCCACAAGGGAGGGCTATGGGAAGGCCATGGCTCTCTCAGCTCTGCTTGGAGGAGCCTGTGGCATTCTGTAGTCTTCCTCCCCCTGCAGGGCTGGTGAGAGCTTGACCACACTTCTTTCACTGACTTGGCTTCCTTGGTGGAGCAGACTCACTCTGATGTCATGAAGAGAATCCTTTTAATAAGGAAGGGTTGGGCAAGAAACAAAGGGTGGATGTAAGAAAGACAGAATGACCTACTTGGAGCCCCTCATAGCTATGGGCTTCAGATGAAGAGCAGCAACAGCATCTGGGCTGAAGGAAAATAGTTGTGACTTTACCCTCTGTCCATGTGCTCCAGGAATCTTTCCCAAAGCATGGCCAGTTCACCTCAAAGCAGGGGAGCATTTTGGAATCAGGAGTGGGAGTATTTTTCCATTGGTACTGGTTACTCCCCAGACTTGGTGAAGCTGGCTTCTGGGAAGGTGGTTTCAACCAGTACCAAGAAAATGCATGTAAAGCCAGAGGTGCATTCAGAGCCACATTCTTCTACCAAAAGCTTTAACCTCCATGCCATCAGCCCTCCTCCTAGCTTTTTAAAAACTTTTTATTTTTTAAAAAATATTCAAATGAAGAGTTACAAGGATAGTACAAATAACTGCTATATTTTTCACCTATTTTGAACATTTTTCCTCTATAGATATTTGTTTCTTTTCAGTAAATTACAGAATTATGCCTTTTTACTGCTAAATAATTTAATGTTTATTTCCTAAGAACAAGGAATTCTCTTACAGTACTACAGCACAGTAAGCCCTCACCTAACCTTGTTGACTTAAACAGTTTAACCACAGACTAATTGATATAGACAAAAGTTAAGGTCCAACGGAATATTTCTGTATATCAGTCTGTGGTAAAATTGCTTTCATTACATGTCGTTTTGCTAAAAGTTACTGTTTCTAAGAACCTGTAGAAGGCGTTAAGTGAGGACTTAACTGTACAAATGTTAAATTTAGGAAATTTAACATTGGGACAATATTAGCTACTCTCTAAGTCTATATTTTTTTCCAGTAATGTTCTTCATAGCATTATTTTTTTTCTGGTCCAGGATCCAATCCAGGATTGTGCTTCGCATTTGGTTTTCATGTCTCCTTTAGTCTCTGGTCTCTGAATCTCGGGTGGTTCCTAAAGCCTTTGTCTTTGGTGACCTTGACATTTTTTAAGTACAAGCCTTTTATTTTGTACATTGTCCCTCAATTTGGATGTTTATGGTATTTCCTTGAGATTAGATTCCTATTATGCATTTTTGGCAGTCATACTACATAAAAGAGGCGTGTGCCCTATGCATCACATCAGGAGACATGTGATGCCTATTTCATTGTTGCTGATATGAACTTTTACCACTTGATTAAAATGACACCAGCCAGATTTCTCCACGGTAAAATTAGCATTTTTCCTTTGTAAGTTAATAAGTATTTTGTAGGGAGACACTTTGAGGTGATGTTCTTGTCCTGCTCCTATTAAGACTTTCACCTGCTAGTTCTAGCATTCATTTTTGATTCTGGCCTGAATCAGTTGTTGCTCTGGTAGTTGCAAAATGGCCCTTTACTACGTTCACCATTCCTTCTACGTTTGTTAGTTGGTGTACAGAAGAAACATGTTTCCCTCATCTGTTAGTTTTTATTTGTTACTGATATGGACTCACGGATTCTTATTTCATTCAATAGGTTATAGTCTGTCACCATCAGTATTTGTTTTGGGGCTTAGATTGTCCTGAGATTGGTCAGTGGGAGCCCCTCAAATACCTTCCTGAGCCCTTTGATAAGTTCTGTTTTTTAATTTTAAATAACCTTTTCTTGACACAAGAATGCTGCAGGTTCATCTTGAAGTTATTTCTCCAAAGATTTCTGTTCCTTTCCTGGCGGATGATATTTAGAAACTGCTGTGTCAGTGCTGTGTAAGTGTTAAGGAGAGGGTTTCGACGTGCTCACACAAAGAGGGGAGAACTCGGGACAGTTCCCTCATGCTGGTTTTGGCACAGTCTGCTTTGCATAACCGGCCTGTGCCAGACTCTCTGGACCTGCTTGTCTCCACTGTTTTAATTGGAAGTCTACACTGTAGCCTTCTAGTATGTTCTGATCTCAGAGTAAGTTCTCCTTATTACTAGATATTTTTAGCTCTTTAAAAACATTCTCTCTTCTAGATGAATTTTAGAATCACATGTCAAACTCCAAATTCCAAAAAAAAGTCGTCGTTATTTTGAAAGGAATTGAATTTATTATTTATTATTTGAACAACATGTGTTTGAACTGCATAGGTACAAATTAGTAGTTGATAGATGGTCATGAGATAGGGAGCACGGCACAGGGAATGCAGTGAGCATTAATGTAATGGCTCGGTGGAGAGCCAGAGGAGAGAGCAATTAGGGGATTGTTTTATAAACTATATAAATGTCTAACCATTGTACTGTATACTTGAAACTAACACAGTTTTAAAAAGAACTGGAAAAAAATAAATGCAGTAAATTATTTTCTTTGATTTTCTTAATAACATATTCTTTAGCTTACTTAATTGTGAGAATAGAGTATATAATACACACAGCTCACAAAGTGAGTTAATCAGCTGTTCATGTTACCTGTAAGGCTTTCAGGCAACAGTGGTTATCAGTGTAGTCAAACCTCTGCTTCTGTGGATTCCCAACTGTAGGTTGAAAATACTGTTGATAAGTTTTTGGGGAGTCAGAAGTTATGTGTGGAGTTTCCACTGTGTTGGGGCCTCCAACCCCCGACGTTGTTCAAGTGTAAACTGTAATTGTTCATAGTTTTGTGTTTGTGAATAGTATCTTTTAATGATTCTTTTATTATGAATTTACACATGTGGACAAGTGCTTAAACCATGGATGTATAGTAATGAATTTTATTCAGCCATTACCCATGTCGTTTAATAGAACCTTACTGGCACCTTGAAGCTTCCTGCGTCATCACAGCCTCCTGTTCTTTCTTTCCTCCTAAAGTCAGCAGATGAAGGGGAACACAGGTGCTCACATGGCTTTCATTATTCTGTACAGGGAAGCATGACAGTTAAACAGGAGAGACTTTACTTCTCTGCCACAGAATTCTTAAGTGATATTTACTGTGTGAGCCTTTATGTAAGGGACGAGGAACAGTACAATTGACTCTTTTTAAGACTAGCTTTATGAAACATGCAGATTTGTTTTTTATAAGGTTGTTTATTATTGAGTTTATGCTAGAATAAAGCTGAGATTATAATATTAAATTTTAAAATTTCTTTTTAAGGTGTGTTTAATTTAGATGTCAAAATAGTAGCCTTGGATTGTCTAGCTTGATATGGAAGTTAAAAATCATTGTTCCCTTAGTTTAATGAGGTGTGGAAATTGCTCATACCACTGCCATAGCCTTGACTACTTTTTGGCACTGCTGATCAAGAGAATGAATAGTTTTTCTTCAATATCTCTTAGATTTTGGTGTCTAGTTCTGTCCTTGGGCCTCTTCTCAGTATGAGCTTTGTCTCTGATCTATCTCATACTGTTGTTTCAATGCCTACATTTATCCTCATAACATCTACTTTAATTTCCCAGACCAGGTTTCCTGAGTAGTGATTCTCTTAAGTTAATAAGAACGGCTTCTGACCAGGGTCATCTTCCATCTACCTGATTGTATATTTAAGGATCAGGACTTTGACTAAAGTCTGGTCTAGGGAAACCTTTGCAGAATGGGGAGCACAGAGGAAACATTTAGCCTATGGAAATTAATGATTGTGCTATATTATCATCTGGTTCAGTGCCTCATCTCTGTCTTCATACATGTGGTCTTTATAGTTGAAGTATTAATTCTAAAACCTTTTGTCTTTTTCTCCCTATCTTTAAATTTCTGATATGCTAAGGAGAAAATGCTCACATTCTTACAGGTCTTCAGAGCGCACTTAGTGGTAGGTAGCTTGTTATATAACTCTTCAGGGCTTTTTTAATTTTCGGTTCATTATCAACAAATACATAAATGAATATCCATTTCTGGAAAATGTGACTATAAAATTCCTAATCTTACAGTTCTGTTTTGATTGTGGAGTTTGATTTTTTCTTCTTTTTTTAAAGAAATATGCTGATAACTTGTTTTTGCTTCTAGAAAAACTGATTGCTTATCAACGAGAGTTTCTTGCTTTGAAAGAACGTCTTCGAATAGCTGAACACAGAATCTCCCAGCGCTCTTCTGAACTAAGTGCCATTGTACAGCAGTTCAAGCGTGTAGGAGCAGAAACAAATGGAAGAAAGAACACATTGAATAAATTTTCAGGTACAAATAGTATTTTTGGTTTTATAAAAAGATTATATTTTCAAAGAATTATGTAAAGTATTTTATTTGAAAGTTGTGTAGAATAGCTTATCAGCCAGCATTTGCTACCCTTCACAAAACTTTCTATTACGGTAAATTACAAAACAGTTTTTATTAATTGCTAGATTTTATTTTAAGAGAGTAATAGTGACAAATTTTAGCAGTATAAATTTCATTGAAAATAGTGTTTTCTTATGTTTTTACAATTGTATTCAAAAAGATTAAAATTGAACTTTATGCTTTACATGTTCATGTTGTGGCTTATGTGGACCTCAGATGCACTCTAGATAATCTTTGAGCTATTTGAAGCAATTGGCGCTCTTATGTCTGACTTATAAGAAAAAAATACAAAGTTTTATAATGGATACTTTTGGGGGTATTTGACTAGTTCCATCTCTGAGAACTTCTTATCAGAGTAATCATCTCTCTGTTTCTGTGCTATTCTGATGATTACATTGACACATGCATGTAATTAGGTGCCTTCAAATTTACATGATCTTTTAAGATTAATATACCTTTTTTTAAGCATCATCAGTTCTATCCTTTACCATTAATTCCTCTTGTTACTACCTTATTAAAGTTTCTTGCTCTTTATTTCCCGTTCTGATTGTGAAATTTGTATTATGGCGCAATGACATTTAAAATTATGGAATGATATAGTTAATAAATGTAAATCACCCGTAAGCCTCCTGCTAAATGATTTCTGTTAAAACATTTTGGTTCTATTTTCCATGAATGTTTTCCTTCAGAATTGTTATTGTGTGTTATAGCCTGATTTTTTACTCTTGAAGTAATGCTGTTAGCATTTACTATGTCATTGAATAACTTCAAAAATACCATTTTTAATGGCCGTTTAATTTGACAGCTAATTCTATACTGTAATGTATTACACATTTTTCTACATTTGGCAAATAGGATTTTTTTCTGGATGGTTTTTCTTGCTACTTTATATCTCTGTAGTGAATATCTTTGCATATAAATCAGTCACATTTCTGGTCATCTTTATTTTCCTTATATTGTGACTTTCTTAAAAACCGGATCTGTGTTTTGATGACTGTTAATTTCCAAACACAAGGCACAGTAGCTGGAACAGAATAGGTAATCACTAAATAGTTAGTGAATGCATAGAAGTTAAAGTCCTAAAAGGGAAATTATTGGATAATAGGACAGAAATGTTTTAGGGTTTTTGATGCTATTCCAAATAGCTGAAACACTTATCACATTATTACCAAAATTTACTTACAAAAGCCTCTTTTTCATTTTAAATGGAGATCTCATTCACCAAAGTATGAAATGAGGAAAGAAAACTTTTTAGTTCTGGTCTTCATAAATTTCATTGCTATATTTATAAAAGCCTCAACATTTATCAATAAGGTGTACCTGTGGATTAATTATACTTCTGTGTTTCAGATAATACCATAAAGCTGTTAAAGGAGTTAACAAGCAAAAAGTCTCTTCAAGTGCCAAGCATTTATTATCATTTGCCTCATTTATTTCAAAATGAAGGAAGCCTTCAACCTGCTGTGCAGATTGGTAATGGAAGAACAGGAGGTATGTTTATTTTGTTTCATATTGTGTTTGTCCTGCTGGTCTTAATTGAGTACTACCTTGAGCATTAGAAGTCTGGCAGGTCAAAGAATAATTCTTTTTTCTGGGCATAGTAGATTCATTTAGGACTCATTCTAAAGTTCACATTGAAAGAGTTGTACATTTTTCTCCATAGACCAGAGTAATAGAGCTGAAAAAGAAAATGAGAAATCTAGTTTAAGCTTATTCATCTCCTGGTAGAAAAATGTTTAAACCTTTGTCATTTTTTTTAACTTTAAAATTTGAGAGGTGGGAGATGACATTTTCCCCCTTGTATCTTATTTCAACAATAGCTTTTACAGTCATGTTAAGAAAGTCTTATGTCTGTCCCTACTTTTTCCTATAGAGATGGAAGTATATAGTTACCATTATTTTATCTTTTATGCAGTAATTGACATACTTTGGATTGCTTCTTTTTTCTATTATAAGCAAGAGATAATTTATAGCGTTTCTTTTTTTTTCTCCTTTAATTAGAGCTATCAGAGCTTCTTGGGTTTTCCTTGTGAGACCTGTTTTATTATTCCTTTATGTTTTCATGCCTCCACTTTGACTTTGTTAATTTTTCTTTGTAGAGTTTTAACTATAGAGACAAAAACATTATTTTGGTCTTTTTGTAAATCTTTAACAAATGACAAAACCATGACTTCATAGATACTGGAATTTGTCTTTGTGGTAATGTTTTTGAAAAGCTGATTTAATCTGCTTTTGATTCAGCAGGATTCTTAGGTACTTTACTGTTTTTTTGGGGGGAGGGTTTACATTTTCTCATATTATTTGATCTATAAGCTTTTATATTCATCTTCTTTAGTTCTGTCTTTCTATCTTATGAATTATATAAAATTATACATTGTCTTATAAAAGGAGGTAGTAACTCCTAAAATATCATGTTCAGACCAAGTCTTTCATTTTTTTATGATTCAGGAAATATTTAGAAGGCTGGATATAAAAGACGAATACAATGTATAGCATACTCTAAAATATTTTCTTTAGAACATTGATCATTAATAATTTCTGAAGTTGATGTCATATCTCTCCCTTTAATAATCACTTTTAGGGTAAGGTGCCTTGGCCATTTAGTGCATTTGTTGGTCTTTATTAATAAGAATACCAAATGAAAAGAAGTAGTACAAGTATTTTTAAAGTCATTTAAAATTTTAGAAACCACTAATAGATTTTTTTATAGTAGTCTGTTCTTATTTTATGAATGTGACATTCTCTTTTGAAGATATTTATTCCATCCCATTTGTTTATTATTTATCCATCATAAATATAATGAAATCTTGGTCAACCAGTAGTTAACATTCTTACTAAGCTGACGATATTTTTAAGAGAGAAAGCAGACTCAGGAAACAGGAAACAGGAAACCCCTCACATTTACTTTAAAAATCTTCCTTCCTAAATCCTTAGGCAGTGATTCTTAACGTTTTTGGAGTCACAGAACCCTTTGGATATCCTCGTAAAGCTATCCTCCTTCTATTTTAAAAACTGCACACATAGGAAAAGTAATTTCGTATGTAATTTCTGGGTTTTATGGTGTCCTAAGACCTATTTAGGGACTTTATATTAAGAACTTCTGTTTTTAGTTAAAGGAAAACGGCTTCTTGCTAAAAAATTCTGTTCTTCAGTGGTCAGGCTGATTTATTAAAGAATAGCACTTAGACCAGGTAAGTTAATACTTTCTAAGGCTAAAAGGGGAGAATAGTGCTTCAGGCATCTACACACCCTCAGAATGTGGCTGGAATTCTTATATCCAGAACAAAAACTGCCAGCTCACTCCACCCATACCACATCCAGAGCCTATCACAAAATTTGTAGCAGCAGTGGTAGGCTGCAGCAAATAGGCACAGCGACCACAGTGGGTAACAGGCATCTGGTACAGTAGCATTACTAAATACTTAAGCAAACCAACATCATTTCTTACTATTTAAGAAAATTGAATTTATAAAGCAAGCACATTATAATTTAAAAATAAAAATAATGTATTTTTAGAGGAACAAGAGAGAGCAATTCATAACTTATAAAAGAATTAGTTAGAAATCTTCGTGTTTTTATTTCATTGATTATATTTAAAATTAGACATACATAGTCTGATAAGCAGAGTAGACACAGCTGAAGATCAAATTAGTGATCAGAAAGGTTGTGTAGTTCTTCCAGCATAAAAGGCACAAAGAATTGGGGCCGACAGATATTTTAACATCCATCTAATAGGAAATTCAGGAGTGAAACAAAGAGTGAAAAAAGAAAAAATATATAATAGAAGAAAACTTTTTCGGGTTGAAGACACACACAGGTCTTCAAATTAAGTGCATTCAGTGCTGAGCAGGATGGCTGGGAAAAGACCTAAAAGTCACCTGCCCAAATGGTGTTACTGATTGGTGGTGAAGAAGAGGCCATTTTTTAAGTATTTGCTAAAGTAAAATATCCATGAGCACCGGTTCTGTGCCTGGCACTTAGCCAGGTACTCTGGTACACAAAATTAGACGTGGCTGCAAGTGTGGTGCTTTAATTCAAGGGTGAGTGTATTAGGTAATCAAGTATATAAATAATACACAATTTACAGCTTTAAGTGGTGATATAAAGGATGCTTTGAGAATGTATAAAAGGGGCATTGGACTGAATTAAAGAGTATAGGAAAGTCTTAAAAAATACATTTGACCTGAGATTGGAGTATGTAGTTCACTGCAAAAAATGGGTGTATTTGCTTTCTATTTCTGCTATAACAAATTGCTGTAAACCGAGTGATTTGACACAATAGAAGTTTATTATCTTACAGTTATAGGGTTCAAAAGTCTTGAAATCAGTGGGTTGACAGGGGTGTGTTCCTTCTGGAAGTTTTAGGGGAGAGTCCATTTCTTGCCCTTTCCAGCTTCTTGCCTACATTCATTAGTTTTTGTCCCCTTCCTTCATTTTTAAAGCATAGCACCTTCAAATCTCTCTGACTCTGATTTTCTTGCTCCTGTTGTCACATTTCCCCTCATCCTTACTCTCCTGCCTTCCTCTTCTAAGGACCCTGGTGAGTACATTAGGTAACCCAGGATAACCTTCCCATCTCAAGATTCTCAGGTCCACAAAGTCTTCTTTGCCGTTAAAGGTAATGTAGTCACAAATTCCAGGAATTAGGGCATGGACATCTTTCTGTGGGGGACATTATTCTGTCTACCACATGGGAGAAAAGAATATTCCAGAAAATGAGAAGAGCACCACAAAAGTTCTGTGATGTAATGTTCTAGAAAATGGAAGGAGGCCAGTATAGATGAAGCGTAAAGTGGGAGGAAGCATGGAACAAGATGAAACTCTAGAGATGTATTGAGGCCAGACCATGGAGGAACTTGCAGACCATATATAGGATTTGGGCTTTCAGTCTAAAAAGAAATAAGCCACTGAAGTGTTTTAAGCAGGACTTATTTAAGATGACTTTTAAGATACAAATTTTGCAAAGCTCATATTTGATGCTATGAGAAGAGTGATTGAGGATGTGGGAAGAAGAGTAGATGTGAAAAGGCTGAATAGGAGGCTGTTGTACTTGAGGTAGTAGTGATGGTAGTAGAGGCAGAAAGGTGATGATTTAGGACTTTTTTGAATGTATGGGGACATCTGTGGCCTGGTTTTGTGAGCCCAGGTGGAAGGAGTAGGTAAAGATAAGTCCTCGGTTTCTGGATCATGCAACTGGATGGGTGGTGGGTGCTATTCTGAGATTTGGGACAATAAAAAGTTTTGTAACATTAGTTTGCAAAACAGGATTAAAATTCAACTTGGATATGTAAGTTAGGAGGTGATTTTGATTTATCACAGTGGAGTATAGAAATTGAATACTTAGATCTGGGACTGAAGACAAGATCTGAGTTAAATTTAATTTTATGAGTTGTCATTCTTAAGTACTGGGTTTTAGCAGTACGAAGATGGGTGAGTTCCCCTAGGACCCAGGATGGAGCCTTGAAGGTTCTTCAGCAGTTAGTTTTCAAGAAAGAGAAAGATGAAGCGAATGAAGACAGAGAAGGTACGACTAGACAGTAGAGATAAATATGCCATGGAATATAAGGAAAGAAGTGGGAAATAAATCACTAATCAAATATATACACTAAAATCAAACCATAGACAGCATGATAGGCCAAAAACGTTTGACTAGCAATGAATATCAACTGAAAAAGGAAAACAATTTAGTTAAAACTGAAGGTAAAAATGCCAAATTAAGGTTGTTCCTAAATTTTTCTTGATCATAAAAGAAATAAGTACTATTTGAAAACTTCCCAAGGAAGCTGAAGAAAACTGAAATAACAGTTGATACATCACCAAATTATAAATACCATGAGGCAGCAACCTTACCCACCTTATGATTGCATTTAGACTGTCTAGTGCATAATGCACTACAGACACACAGTTGATACTTGAATAGGAAATATTGGAAATAATTCAGTAGAATAATGTAGTTCAACCAGCCCTTTGGCTGTATTTCTCTTTGGTTCCTTGTCTGCCTTGCTGGTCCCTAAAAGGATGATACGGCCATGGCTGGCATATTTTTCTGAACTCTGATCCCTTAGAATACATACATTTTCTAGACTGTAAGCCATAGAAGGGCATTATATCAAATAGGACAAGCTGGGTGACTAACAACCCCCAAATCTCAGTGGTCCAAGTAAAATAGGGTTCTTTTCTTTATTTTTTGCTCCAAGTGCATGTCGGTCCTTTGGAGTTGGCTGAGGCTTTGTGCAGTGTTAGTCACTCTAAGACCCAGGCTGGCTGAGCAGTCACCAGCACCTCCAGTGTTGTTGGCTGTTGTGCTGGGCAGGAGACACACCTCTGAGGGGTTTCCACATGCTCAGCCATGGGTTACAGGGGTGACTCATTGGTTTTTGGTAGTCACACCCCCTTCGCTACTCTCCCAGCTCCATGGGGACCAGGAAGTGCCATCTTGCTTTGTACCCAGAAGGCAGGAAAAACTTGTCTTTTTTTTGTGGTGATTTTGTCAGGTACCACAAACATGGATATTCTCTGTGAGTTTAGCTGAAATCATTTCTTTCATTTTTAGTGCTTTTGGAGTCCTTGTCTTAAACTAAAGAATTTAAATTTCAGCTCCAAAACATTATATTTGGGGAAAATGGCTTCTCTAAACATGCCATCTGAACTTAAAACAACCCGAGACTGGTAGGGAGTAGAGAATTTGCATCATAACTTCATACTGTTTGTGTTTGCATACTCTGGGACAGCGTGTATTTTGCTTTTCCCATAAATGGAATCTTTGAACTATATGTAAGTTAACATTTCTTTGGAATGCTTTGTGTCATAGATGTTATACATTTATTTTGTGTTCTAAATATTTAAAATATTTTTAATGTAGATCCTGAGGTAGATTAAAGAGTATGGAATCCTGCTTCCAGGGTAACGCATCCTATCTCCAAGCATCTTAGGGTAGCACGATTGAGAGAGACATCCTGATTTGAGGTCCTCTCCTCCTCACATGTGTGGTTCTCATGAGACGATCCCCAGCCACACACTCAAGTCACCATTCGACCTCCTCTTCTGTCTCTCCCAGTCCTAAGCCTCTTCGCCTTCAGACACCCTCATTCAAACCACCATCTTTTCTTTTAATTACTGCAGTCACTCCCTAACTGATCTCCTCCAGATGCATTTGCTTGTAACACTTTTGTGTCTTTTCCACAAAATTTGGAAAATTTTTAAAATTACAAATTGGATATGTCCCTCCCCTTCTTAAAACTTTACAAAGGCTTTCTCTTACACTCAGAATTAAAACTAAATTTAAGGTTTTATGTGATCTTGACCCCCTAATTCTCTGACTCTAACCCCATTCTGCTTTAGATATATTCTGTTCTTGCTGTTTCTTAGCTATGTTAAAATCATTGTCTCTTCAGGGCCTTGCTGTTTCCTCTACTGGAATGTTCTTTCTCTGTTTTTCTCATTGTTAATTACCAGTTCAGTTGATACCAGAGAGGCCTTCCATGACCCACACTATACAAGTACCTCTCCCTCCCTCTCCCCTACTACTCCTTCTAATATTGCCATTTTAGCTTATACAGTACATTTTACCCTGGAAGATTGTATTATTTTATCTTTTCCTCTCCTCTAGAATGTTACAATTAGGCAAGGACTGTATCTGTGGTGTTTACTATCATATCCCTATCAGCTAGAATAATACCTTCCATTTTAATAGGTGTTTAGTAAATATGTTCAGAACAAATACAGCAAATCTCTTTTTGAGCCCTTGAAAACCCTTTTGTCTCAAAATGGAAGAGGACAATGTGGAACTTTGGGGACATCCCTTAAACTCTTTGGACCTTAGTGTTCTTACCTGCAGAATCATGGTGGTAGACACCTTGAGCCATAATTTTTAAGCTTCCTTCTAGCTTTAGAATTCCGTGAATTCTAAATTTTTGTAGTATCCCCAATAAATTGTTACATAATTAAGATTTAATTGTTTTTAACATTTGCAAAGTATTTCTCTACTGATATAAATGACATGTAGGATACTAAGACTTCTTAAAAGATGTTACTTTTTAAAATTTTCTGTGAAATACAGTTCTACTATAACAGTATATGCATTCCTAAAAATTACTGCACTGTGCAGAATTGTGTACAGTAATAGGAGAAAAATGGGATTAGGATTACAGAACTCAAAAACTTTGTCAGTTATACATAAAAAAAGGTAAGAACCTAGTAAAAAATGGTGGCACAATTTTACACATGTTAAGTGATTGAGAAATACAAAATTACTAGAATATGTATGGTACTCTACCTTGAAAAGACCCGGGATTTGCTTGTTAAAGTAGGCTTCAGAAGGACTGCAGCTTGGAAGCTTTGGGAAAGTGGTGCAAGGCTCTCTGAAATCTAGCAGAAAGTTGTAACAACAGATGTGGATAGGCGTGGTTCATAGCAACACCGTGAGCCGAAGCAGCTTGTAGATGTTGGAGGTGTGTGCATTTTGTGTATCTCTGTACTGCTCCGTTCAAATGGGTACAGTTTTCTGCATTCACCTCGTGAGTGCTTGTTCAAGAGAAAAAATTGCACATAAGCAAATTTGAAGTTCAAATGCTGAAATTGTTTCCTAATATACTAAGCAATGTAGGAACATATTAGCATTTCAAAACAAGCATTATATTAGAACTGAAATTTTAGAGTCAAAAAAATAGTTGGATAAATAGCACACAGTTTCCACATATCTCAGTTCCTGTAAATGTTTATATCTATGTAACTATAGTACTGTGGTCAAAACCAGAGAATTTACTTTGATGTTATACTGTTGACTAACCTTAGCTCATATTCACATTTTGTCTTTTTTTTTTTTTTTCATTATTATTTTTCTGTTCTGGCATCCAGCTCAGGATCCCGTATTTCACCTAATTGTCATGTCTCCTTAGTCTTCCTCAGTCAGGCATAGTTCCTCATTCTTTCTTTGTATTTCCTGATCTTGACACTTGAGAGTCCTGGCCAATTATTTTGTGGAATATTCCCCTAATTTGGGTGTGTCTGATGCTTCTTCATGGTTAGACTGAGGTAGTGTATTTTTGACAAGGAAACCACAGAAGGGGTGTTGTGTTCTTGGTCCATCGTTAACGTGAGATGTGAGATGTTAATCTCTAAGATATGTTTAGTGTTTCTGAGGTTTAATTGTATAATTAAATTGTTGTTTATACTTTACAGTCATTTGTTTTTAATGTGAGGTTTAATATCTTTCATTTATATTGGTTCTTTAACATTATTTCTTATGGATAAGCCATGTGGAAAAGGATTATAGAATTATGGATATGCCTTTCTATCCTTTGATTATTTTTCTTTCTAGTATATTTTGATCCCTCAGTTATTTTTATCAACGTGAGTGAGTATAATACTTTGGAAATAGTGGTGTTTTTCTGTGTTGTCTTTGTAAAATCTTTTTATACAATTACTATCATTATTTTGTTTCAGTTTCAATAGTAATGGGAATTCCCACAGTGAAGAGAGAAGTTAAATCTTACCTCATGGAAACTCTTCATTCCCTTATTGACAATCTATATCCTGAAGAGAAGTTGGACTGTGTAATAGTAGTCTTCATAGGAGAGGTAATTATTTAATTGTTATTTTTTACTACGTATAATGAATAAGAGTTGAAATAGTAATTGAGTATTTAGATATACTTTTATAAGCATTTTTTTAAAATGTGATGAGTAAAGTCTACAATGATATATTTCATCTGATAGTTTAAGTTATGTTGTTTGTTATCTTTTATGTTTGGCTTAACTTCTTTCCTGCAGTCACAACCCAGGAGTAGCATGCCGTCCTCAGTGGGGTCACATCACATACGTAGATCTTTGAGAACAGTGAGTCCTCATTTCTAGTTCTAGGACCTGAATTTGGAGATTTGCACTGCTGTTCTTTGGGAGTTTTGATACTTGAGAGGTTTAGCCTAGGCCAGGGTTTTGTCATCTCTTTTCTCTCCACCCTTCTTCATCCTCTCAAGTACTCCTTTTTATGCAGCTGTCATTATTATTCAAAAACTATAAATATGTGAATAAGGAATATTATATTACTTGTATTTTAGTTTCTTCAAAAGATCTATGGAAAGAATAAATCTTGAGCAAGTTTTTCATAAATAATGAAAAAGCTCCCTGGAGTAATTATTTCCTTAATTATTATATGGAATTTCAGAATGTGAAAGGATTTAGAACATCTTCTGGTTCTGGCCCACTGATTCCCACCTTTTTAGTATTTTCTGTATCTTTCTAAATGAAAATGTTCAGAACAGTTACAGATAAGTGTACTGAAAATTTGCGTGCTCTTCCTCCATATAGATATAACTATTATTGATATTCTGAAATATAGCTTAAGAAAATATTCCTGTGGCTTGTGTACATATATATAAATGGATATGTTCTGTATATATTTTAATATTAGGGACATTTTTTCATGCTGAAAAGAAATACTACAGCATCATTTTTTATGGCTACAAAATATTCCATTGCATGGTTTTAACATTATTTAATTTCTGATTGATAGACATTTAGACTGTTGCCAAGGTTTTACTATTATTTTCAACACGGTGTTGAGCATTACTATAAGTCTTTGTGTCTTTTGTGTAGTTACTGAGGTAGGATCAATTTCTGAATGTGGAATTGCCAGGTCAGAATTCATAGACATTAAAATGTTCATACATGGCCAGAACACCCTGCAGAAGTTGAGCCAGTTTATTCCTCTTCCAGCAGTCTGACAGAGGGCTGGTTTTCCTGTCCTTGTGCTCTACTAGATATTATCAGTCTTTAAATTTTTTTGTCAGTGTGATATATTATATAAAAATATGATACATGTTTTGTTTAATTTGAATTTCTTTACCACATGGGATTAAATGTTGATTTATAGGGTTTTTTGACCATTTGTATTTATAGTTATTTTTATAGCCTTTGCTCATTTTTTTTTGGTGATTTTTGATTCATAAAAAATTTTCATATTTGAGAGGAAAACTTTTTGACATATTTGGTCCAGTTTGTCTTTAGCATGAACTTCATTTATGATTTTTTTTGTCTTTTATAGAAATTTTATATTTTAAGTAATTGCATATTGTATACCAGTAGAAATTGGTGCAACCTCCTTGGAAAGCAATTTGGCAATAGGTACCAAAATTTAAAGTATATCCTGTGACCCAATATTCTGCTTCTAAAAATTGACCCAGTAGAAACATTTGCACATGTGCAATTGTAGCACACAGACATATGTATTACAACTCTAAATGTACATTAATTTTTTAAAAATGGAGAAAATGGTCATAGCAGATATCTTGAGAATTAGAATTATGGGGCAATGCCACTTTCTATTATATGCAATTTTATAAAATTAATTTTTTTACAATGAAATGTATTGATTTTTATCAGAAAAAAGCTCTAATACTATAAAAGGAAAAAAACTATATTTACACACTTGAAAAATAGCTTTCAGTGTGTAGACAGATTAGTGCACGTAAAGATTCAAGACCCTCTGGCTGTAGCCATTCATCTGATCAATAAGATGTAATAACAATGGATTTGGAGTCAGCGAGTGTTCAGGGCCTGGATTCTGCCACTCACTGCCACTTGAGCAGTTAGTTTTTCTTTCTGCAGCCTCAGTTTCTTCTTTATTTCTAAGATGAGAATACTGTCACCAAGCCTTTGAGGTCACCAGTGTTACAGGCATGGCGAGCTCACACGGGAGTGGCAGGGTGTGTCGGCAGCATTCTGAACTCTGGAGACCCCAGCCCTAAACTGCAGGATTTGTACATGTAGCTATATGGAATTTTAATAGTTGGAAGAAAATCTGCACTGAACAGAGTAAAAAATTTACAGAGTTCATTAAATTGCTTTTGGGCAATTTACAATTTGCTCATCACTACATTTGGTTCTACCTTGATTAGTACCCTGAACCTAAGTGTCTGGCAGCCTGGGGCCCATCTAACAACTAGTAACAAGTGCGTATTCTGTGGTTTTCACCTCAATCTACATGTGAGATGGTTTCTAGATCTAGATCTCTCGCATCTCCCTGAGTTAGTATTTCCAGAACTGTTTTATGGGTAACTCTGTCTGTAACTAAATTAATCTGCTTCTCTTCCAGGTTTCCCATCCGTTTATTAATGGTTCTTTACCTTGTATCTTAAACGTTACCGCTTCCATTCACTTTCTTATTTATCTTGTAGGTCCCAGTTCATCCCCTTTATAACACTGTCTCCCATTTGAAATTAATCTAGAGTAAATAGGCAAAAGTAAATTTATTTTTTACAAACGTTTTCAATTTTTTGTGAAGGACTGAATTATCTCTGGTCCACTTTAACATATGAGGAGTAAATTAAGAATGCAAAAGAACTGGAGAAGACACACATAGACAACAAAGGGTAACATAATCTCTTCATCCCTGTTTGACTTTCTGTTCTTAATATTCTTTTTTCTTGAAAGAGGGACCATAAAATGTCCCCGTAGGAGAAGAGGAGAGACAGAAATATAATTATTAGCTGTATTTTGTTCTTTGTTCCCCTCTCGTGATTTCTCCCTTAGGGGTCTGTTGGGCTTATATGATGAGACATGCAAGGTTTTAGCCAGTTAGCTCAATGCATTATTTGAAAGTTCACTGACTCCAATCTGGATTTGCAGAAGGAGTTGCGAGGAACAAATTCTAGTTGTTCTGACGGACCCATGAAATGATTCAAGTGTGGTGTTCACTTTTTAATTGTTTTATTTTTGTTTCTAGTTTTGCTTATAATTTAATTATAGTTTTATATTCTAATGATCTTTTGTCTGTTTGCCTCCTAATTTTTTGTTATATATTTTATGCTATTATTTATTATAGTTCTTGTTATACTATATTGTTATTTATATTATTTCTCATTTATGATCATTTCTGACAAAGCATTTTCCTACATTGTACTCTGAATTTTAGGAAAAATTATTTTTCCTTTCCCATTCTTATATTTGGAGAATTCCCTGTCTTATGAGTCTTGGTGAAAGGAAGTGCCGCCCTCCAGCCAGGGAAACTGAGTGTCAGATGCCTGTTTTCCAGTCCCAGTGGCCATGCGGCTAGTCCCATCCTGGACTTTGAGTGGAGCATCATTATTTTCAGATGACGTGGAAAACTCAAAGGATTAAACAGAGACAAATGATTAGAAATAACGGGAACTTATCAAGATGATTGGATATAGGATCAGTTTATATTTCTATGTACCAGTAACAAAAAATAAGAAAATATATTTAGAAGGAATATTCTTCTAAAGAAGAGGGATTGTGGACAGTCCATCCTGGTGATAACCAGTGGCAGGGGCAGCAGTGTCTTTCCAGGGGCCACAGGGGCAGGGTCCAGAGGCATCAAGGACTGATGGTAAGGGCTTTGCAAGCTGTGGCTTGGGAGCATTCTGTGATATTGGGCTGGTCCACCCTTATTTCTGTTGCCTTCCTATCCTGGGTCCTCAGACAGACCGGAGGTCTTGTGAGTTCTCATCATCTTTTAGTCCCTTATTCTTCTGACTGTTCTGCCCACATCAATTTCTGTTGGTTTCAACTAAGATCCTGACTGATACAGATTGATTCTTGTTCAAAAGCACCACAGTTGCCACCTAAACAGAACAGTCAACATGAATTCACAGGATAGGTGGCTACATGCTGTTCCAGGTGAAAGGAAAAGACAAAGTGAATGTTGGAGGCAGGCTTCGGGATATTTTAAATCATAAAAGCCAAATTGCTGATGATAACCATAAAGATCACTGAGAATTTGGAAAGACAAGTTTAGGTAGTGCATCTTTATATCATACTAATTATTCACACTGTTTGCCTAGAAACATCCCAAAAGCATGTTTAATTTTTAAGTTTCTAAGCAGAAGAATTCACATTGAGATTCTGTAATGAAATAGTAAATTCATCATGTTAAAAAAGCACCTAAAGGTGGTCTCTGAAAAACTAAGTTTAGAGAATTTCTCCCTCATAGAGTGTTAAATATGTGGCATGAAAACAGTTTTGCTTTTTATTTAGTTGTCTCAGTTTACTGTTGTACACATTTTAGTTTGTATTTTATAGTCAGAGTACCTGATACCTTTACTATGCCTACTTTAAATTCTTTTATTTAAATTGGGTTAACAATGCTAGACAGCTGACCTATGGGCAGAAATTTGCAGGGCAGGTAGATTTATAAATGAATTCAGAAATTGAATAACCAGAGAGAATTGATTGAATTGCTGTGGGGTTTTTTGCTTTTTATTCTTCTATTATATATGTTATTTACTAGGAATCATTTCCTATGTACTTAAATTTTTTGGATAGATTATACAATCATATGCTTTAAAAATTATAAATGTGTATGTTGTATACCTTTTAAAAGTCTTCCTTTAGTGTTGCCACCGATTTACCATCTTCACCAGCAACAACTGTTTGATTGTGGTTGTACCCATTCAGAGGTATTTAATAGGTATATATGTGGGTATTCCTTCTCCCTATTTTGCATAGATGGCATAATATTAACTTTTCTTATTAGAATATAAAGAGCTATTGATATTTCTTGTCGACTTTGATAAAATGTTTTCTTAGAAAATTATGCATTTTATCTAGGTTTTAAAATTTGCTTTATATAGAGTGAAGCAACATATTGTTGTTCTTGTGGTTATTTCTCCTTGATTTCATTGTGTACATGTGTATACTTGTACCCCTCCCTCTTTTTGGATTTGTTAGTTAGTGGACCTGTTTATATTTATTATTCTAGAAACTATCTTTGGGTTTATTATTATTTCTCTTTATTTTTCTAATTTATGTCTGCTTTTAACATTTTTTTCTGCTTTTGTTAGATCCATTTTAAACTGTAGAAACACCTTGTCCCAGATGCTAAATTGATTTATTTTCATTATTTTTGTTAATGTAAAAATGAATATAATTTTTCTTTTGAGCGTTGTTGGCTGTGTCCCATAGGTTGGTATCTTTGATTTTCATTGATAACTGTGTATAATGTCAATGCAGTTGGGTGAACACCATATAATTGACTTAGTCTTTTTCTAATTCGACAGTCTATGTGTTACCTGAATGCTTTGGAACATTTTTACATCTCAGAGCACCTGGAGAGTGCAGTAGCATCAGCAATGAATTAAGTAGCTCGCTCTGTAGTCATGTTTTCTCAAGCTCTCATAATTACCTTTTAGTCTTATTTTTAATAAAAGCAAAGGTACAGATTTAATTCTAAGTATTCTTTCACTCATTGAACAAGTATTTATTGAAGTACTACAAGGAGAAAGATACTAGAAGAAATTAAGAATCTTTTAAAAAATATCCATTAGATGATAGATTGTGCCCTTAACTTGTTAGTCTCATATTACACAGTAATATTTGTCAATTATAAAATAAAGATTTGTATTTTTT
Organism: Eonycteris spelaea; assembly: GCA_003508835.1. Classification (NCBI taxonomy): domain Eukaryota; kingdom Metazoa; phylum Chordata; class Mammalia; order Chiroptera; family Pteropodidae; genus Eonycteris; species Eonycteris spelaea. The sequence goes on from PUFA01000424.1 coordinate 231,982, forward strand.
GGGTAAATATCTGTTCTACATGCACATGGTGTAAGAGTCTAGTAGTTCCACAAATTTCTTTATAGTATTAAACAGCAGTCTCCTGTCTTTACTTTTCCAACCCCCCTTTCCTTTGCTTTTCCCTTCCTCATTTCTTCTCCCTCTGAGACCTTTTTTAGTTATAGCTGGCCGGCCCTCAGATGAAGTGACTCCCTGTCATGCTAATGAGGGATGCTGTTGACATTATTCTTTGATCATTTTAAAAAACAACTTTTAGTTTTATTGACTTTATCATTTCTCTATTTTTTGTTTAATTAATTTTCACTCTTTGTTATTTTCTTCTGCTTGCTTTTAGTTTGGCTTGTTCTTCTTTTTCTAGAGTTTTAAGGTGAATGCTTAGACTACTGGTTAGAAAAGGTTGTTTTCCCTAATATAGATAATTTAAAGCTATAATTTTTTCTCTGAGCATCACTTTAGCTGCATCCCATTAATTTTGATATGTCAGGTTTTATTTTCATTCAGATCAAAATACTTTCTAACTTGTAATTACTTCTTCCACTCATAGTTTACTTAGAAATGCGTTTTTAATTTTTACCTATCTGTGGATTTCTCAAATTTCCTTCCGTTGTTTGATTTTTAATTCAACTCCATTGTAGTCAGAGAACAGACTTTGTATGCTTTCAGATCTTTTAAGTTGATCAGTATAGTAGTCACCCTTGTTCGCAGGGGATATATATGTTCCAAGACCTTGGTGGATGAAACCACGGATAGCACTAAACCCTACATGTGCTATGTTTTTCCTGTACCTACACACCTTTTCACTTAAAGGAAGCACTCTGTGGCTTCTCTTCAGAATATCTGAGTTGTCATCATCATGTACTGCTTGGCACATTCTGTGAAACAGCATGGTGAGGCCTGCGTGGCTGGAGCAGAACAGGTGAGGGGTCAGTAGTAGGAGGCAGAGAAGGAGTGAGGTGGGCCAGATCACGTAGGACACTATAGGCCATGGTAAGAACTTTGCTTTTGTTCTAAATCAGGGGACTGGGCCACATAGCAAATATTTAGGTTTTGAAAGCTATACAGTCTCTGTTGCAGCTATTTAACCCTGCTGTTGTAGCCCCAAAACAATTGTAGACATTACATAAATGAATGGATGGGGTTATGTTCAAATAAAGTGTTATTTTACAAAAGCAGGCATCGAAAACAGGCAACAATTCTGTTTTGCCAACTGCTGCTCTAATTAAGATGTAAAATCATTTGAGGGTTTTGAGTAGGGAAGACACTTGACTGACTTTTTTTCTTTAAGGCAGTTTAAAACACTTGTGAAATAATTTTAGATTTACAGAAAAGTTGTAAAAATAATGCTATTCCCTTCACTCAGCTTGTTCTAATGTTAACTTAGGTAGCTTAATAAAATGCATTACATTTTATGTGGCTTAATAAAATGCTCAAAACCAGGAACTTAACATGGGTATAATACCGTTAGCCAAAGTATGGACTTTAGTAAATTTCCATGTTTTTCCAACTCAGGTCACTTTTCTGCTTCAGCATCTAATCCAAAATACCACCTAACTCCTTCCTTAATTTCTTTCTATCCATGATAGTTCCTCAGTTTTTTTTCTTGTCTCTTATGAACTTGGACACTTTTAATGAGTACTAGTAAATTATTTTGTAGACTGCCTCAATTTGGATTTGTCTGATATTTTCTCATGATGAGATTGCAGTTATTCATTTTCGGCAAGAGTAACATGTTTTAAAAGGATCATGCTTGTTGCTTTGGTAAGGGCAGAAACAAGATTATTTAGAATTGCAGTAATCCAACAGGCTTGACTAAGATAATTATGGAGGTAGTGAGAGGTGGTCAAATGAGCATCAACAGATTAGGGGAAGGAAAGGAAGAAAGGCTATGGTGGATATATTGGAAATGAAGAAGTCTTTTTTCCTCATCTTTCCTTTTAACTTCCTCTTTCTTACTCTTTCAACAGCTTGACCATTTTAGAAACTAGCAAAGCTAATTGTGGTATTTGTTAGCCTTTTTGGTACATTTGCATTAAATTAAAGTATTATAAAACCAATTATTAGGTAGGTAGGAATAGCTTTTCCTTGGACCATAGGGAAATAAAATTTATTATGAGCTGCCAGGCTCATTCTTGTACATGCCTGTCCTTTTAGTCTTTTTGATTTTTCACTTGTACATATTACCTTCCTGGAATTCTCATTGGTTCCTTATTCTGCAAAGTTGCTCTAGCTGTGATGGAGTTAGTAAAGTCTGGACTTACTTTCCTGCTGTAAGCAACTAGAAAGCTGGACAAAATGTAGATTCATTTGTTTTCAGACACATGATTCCGAGAGAGAGAGAGAGAGAGAGAGAGAGAGAGAGAGAGAGAGAGAGAGAGAGAGAGAGAGAGAGAGAAAGCGAGCGAGCGCGAGCGAACTTTCTGCCCAGAGACATATTTCAGATCATGTTGTAGGAAGCGGAATCCCAAAGACAACATCTGGAAGTTGCAGAGCAGAGTTCCAGAAAGGAGCATGCTACACAGAAAATGATGGTGCCTTTGAACCTTGGGTGTTTTGGGCCCCACTTGCACAGGCTGGAACTCCACAAGTCTGGAGTTTCCCATCGCTCACACAGGCCAAGGTCTGACCAGCCAGAGTGGCCCATCCTTGGTAATTATCTGGGGTGAGGGGTCAGCACCTTAGTGTGAGGGCTGAACTGTCTTTAAAGTGGTCATTCTGTACCAAACCAGAGCAGAGCTTTAATGTAAGGGATTAGCTGATCCACCAATACCTGTCTACTAGAATCAAGCTCAGTGGTTTTTAAAAGACAACAAAATTGAGACACTCATTAATGTAGAATTTATAATATCCAGTATCATATAAAAAATGTTAGAATGCCAAGGAGCAAAAATAATGTGACCTTTTAACTAGAATAAAATGTAGCCAATAGAAATGTATTTACAAATGGCAGATAAGGACAATAAAACAACTATTAATAAACATTTTCAAGTACTTAACACAAAGAGCAGTGGAATTGAAGATATGTAAAAGAATCAAATGGAACATGAAGTCATAAAATTAGTTTCTGAAATTAAAAATTCACCACAAGGTCTTATCAAATGAGACACAGTAGAAAAGGTCTGTGAACTTAATAACAATGGAACCTATCCAAAATAAAATAGAGAAAAAGACTGAAAAAAATAACAAAAAAATAAACAGTGCCTTAGTGACCTATGGGATAATATAAACTGGTATACCATATGTGAAATTGGAATGTCAGAGGAAGAGAATAATGATTGAAATTTTTTCATATTTGATGAAAAGTGCAAATCGGTAGATTCAAGAAGTCCAGCAAATCCTAAGTAGAATAATTACAAAGAAAACCACTCTAAGGTATGTCATATAAAATTGCTGAAAACTGGAAATAAAGAGATCTTTTTAAAAAGCCAAAGAAAAGATACATTATATACAGAAAAAGAAAGGTAAGAATATTGTAGAGTATAGACTCTTGCTAAAAAATGATGCAAGCCAGAGACACTGGAACAAAATTTTCAAGTGCTAAGGAAGAAAACCTGTTTTCTAAGATGAATTATCTTGTTTCATCAGTCAACATTACACAGTGTTCATGCTACATAGAACCTGATAACATTCAAGTGCGTGGGCACCTGTAAAAGGGAGGAACTCCACCCTCTATCCCTTATTCAGGTGGGCAACCTGAGGGCCCATCCACTGTGCTCACTTGCCTGCCATGGTCTCCTGTTGTGTTACAAGCCCATTCTGAGTCCCGAGTAAGTCCTTTCACAGTCTTTAAGATCATGTGTAGTTTCTTTCAGAACTTGGTAGAACAGGTAGAAAGTGAATAAGGATAGAGAAGACTTGAACAGCATTATCCACCTAATGATATAAAGTCATAAGATGTTATTTAGAAGGTCACAGTGAAAGGGAGTGGTTATCATCTTATTTTTATGGCCTCTTTCCAGAGACCATCTTATGTATGACCTGTTTGGCTAATTCCAGGACTCATCCCAGTATAGCAGTGTGATCAGAGCTTTTCAGCATCCCATTGATCATGTGTTCTGTGTGTGTGTGTGTGTGTGTGTGTGTGTGTGTGTGTGGTGTATTTACAAATTAATAACATACCTCTAAAATATATCAAAAATGGAATATTTTACAGTATGATATATTCCAGTAGATTGTCTTGCACATATGCTGTCTCTGGTCAGAGTCAAAGCCCTAATTAACATAATAGTTAACCTACAGTATTCCATTTAGTGTTCTCTGTTTATTTTTGTAGATTTGAATAGAAACATCAGATTTAGGATTAAATGGCAAATCATCAGAGAGACTTTCTTTGACTATCCTGTTTAAATAGGTCATCTCTGTTTTTCTCTATTACTGTATACTTTTTTTTAACATTTAATAAACATTCAGTTATATATATATATATATAATTTTTTTTATGAACTGCATTTTCCACTAGTTTTAAATTCCACAAAGCAGAGATCTTGTCTATTTTATTTAGTAATCTATACTCAGAACTTGACAATATAGCTGTGATATGGATATATATGTGTGTATATATATATCCACTTATCTCCCAGCTTATAGGGTAAACACTGGGTAAATATTTGTGGAATGAAATGACTAGAAAGACAATAGTAAATTTACATAAGAACAACCTTTTTTAAAAACCAGTTTTTACCTTCATGTTATTTAAAACTCAGTTCTTTTAATTCTAGGTGCTCTTTTAATTTGGTCCTTAAAATTTCTTTCTCCTTTTCCTCTGGGTAACCGTTTTACAACAGCCTCAGGTCTCTAACATTTGCAGCATATTTTTTTTCTTTCATAGGAGATTCCCTCTAACTTTCTGTTTTATTCTTTTGGGCCATTAGAAATGAATTTCTGTAATTTATTTTTAGTATCCTTTTACTCAGATCTCTGCTTCACACATTTCTCTGTGCAGTGGTACAGAACACAGCAGCGTGGCATATTCAAAAGTGATTGGTTAATTTTAATTGAAAGTCTCCCTGAAATAAATCAGGTGACCTTGTTGCAGTTTTCTGATGGCCATGATGTTTCACAAAGCTGTACTTCTTTTCAAATGGGACTTTACAAATTACTGATTTATAATAGTAAAGATTGGAACTTATCTCTTACTAGGGTTTAATTGATTCTTAAGCCAAATATATATCTTGATGAATTGTTATACATTTGTGAGTATATATTGGTGAATTGTTGTCAGTATTAGTGGCTTGTTTGAACCTGATTTAATGCTGCTTAAACTTTTCCTTATATATCCCTAAGAGAAGTTGTGTGACCTTGTACTCCCACAGTTCCACTCGCACAATCTAAAATAATTGTTTTTTTACATGTAACTTTATTGCTTAGGGTTTTTTTCTTCTGTAATTCACATAAGATAGAGCTCACCTATTTAAAGTTACAGGTGTGCAGCCATCATCTCACTCAATTTTAGAAAATTTTTATCACCCAAAAAGGAACTTTGCTGTCACCCATTAATACCACTCACTCTTCCCTCAACCCTAGGAAACTATTAATCAACTTTCTGTCTCTAGATTTTTCTATTCTGGACATTTTATGTAAAAAGTGTAATCATATAATACATGACTGGCTTCTTTTATTTAGTATGTTTTCAAGGTATATCCATGTTGTAGTATGTATCAGTAATATCTCCTAGTTTTTAAATATAAAAATATTTAACTTCACTAATCATGAAGAATGCTTGATTGGTATGATCAAGCATTCTTTATGATGCTCTTGTTAAATATATCCACTTTCCACCTATCCCTAAGTATACCGTTTACATACCCCTAGAATATACATATCCCAGTTTTAAATTCACAGATACATTCTCAGGATTGGATGATAATACTATGTTTTAAGAAGTCTCCATGTGCCTTTAAAAAATTGCAGAAAAAAGTGCTCTCTTATCTTAAATCAAGCAAGCCCCAATATCTCCGAGACTGCCTGTCTCATTGCCAACATTTGAGTGGGGGAGAGGCAAGTAGAAGCCCTGATGGAGTCACAGACGGTCTGGCTGTGTGTTCTGGCCAGTTACATGTCCAGATTTCTTCAGAGGACCCCAGAAGAGCCTCCTCAGCTATGCCAGGAAGGATCGATTCTGCCATATGAAAGTGACATCAAGTGTAGTTCAAGCGAATCTTTTGCTAGTTATGTCAGTTAGCGTGCAACATGAGAGTTATGTGTAGTATTAGATATGGAGCACTTGCGTTTCATAAATGTTAATACAATTACATAATAAATTTACATTCACAGAAGTTTATTTGCCCTCCCCCTCCTTGGAGAGCCTGCTGGAGACAGGGAGCTGGTCTTGTTAATATTTGCCTATCCTGTTTCCTTGATTAGGCAAAATAACTGGCACTCAGCAAATGCATATCAGATTGAATTTCAGGTTGTTGCTAAATTTATTAAAGTTTTTATAAACAAACTCTTGATCATGTTCTTCAAAATTAGAGCCTGATAAGTAGTAAGATACTGGGTAAATATGTGGATGATAATTTATCAAAAAAGAGATCCCTACCATTTGTGTTTATATAGGAAAGTACAGAGGGTTTGAGCTGTGGTCCAGTTGTATCTCCATAGTTTGTAAGAGTTTGTGGTCTTAATAAGATGTCTCATATTAAGTTTTTTAATTTAATGATAAAAATAGGGATTACTTTTAATTAACAGAAATTAAAGTTAAAATATTCTTTAAGAAAACCTTGTATAAAACATTTTATCATTCAAAAATTGTATAATTTCCAGGGTTTAGCTTTATCTTTTTTGTTTGTTTTTCTCTAAGTTTTAAGCATTTTGCCAGACGTTATCACATAGATCAGACTTGATGTGTTATTGATTTCTTTCAACAATTGAGTATTTTAATATACGCATTTAAAATTGGTAGGGGTTTTGGATCGTCATATGTATATAATTTAAAAGCACACAAGTCTGGTAAATGTTTTATTTCTAATTGTGGTTAAAGTGCCCTCGACTTGGGTTCTCATTATCAGCCTGATAATAATAATGCAGAAAAATACCAAACCTTTTATTATATTTTTATCATTTAATATCATAGTCTCTGAGGTATTATTTCCTCGCATCTTTTTTTTTTTTTAATAGGACAGGAAACTGAATCTCGGAGAAGTGACTTACTTTTACACTTGATCTTAGCCAAAAGGCTGAGAAGCGATAGAAGTGACTTACTTTAAATTATACAGGCCAGTAGCTACAGAGGCAAAACTTGAACCTAGGTTTTATGATTCCAAGTGGAAAACCTTTCCCTATAGCATGTAGCATCTGTTATTTATTCTTTACTTAGTGTTGATGTTTTAGAAGTAGAAATTCTTTCTGTGCTCAATTTTTTTCTATTGAATTGAATATAGACAGTTGAAAATAATAAAGACATCTCTCTGCTTATTTGGATTAGTAAGTACTCACTGGTCTATAGTGGTATAATAAAGTAGAATACAGAAATGCAAATCCCGTTAAGTTGTCTGAAAATTTAACATAATGTTTGCGATGAATGTTTCAATTATTTAATTTTGAGTTCAGTATTAAAAGTTAAATAAAAATATAAAAGCAATGAACGTAGGTACAATTTTTTTTCTTTCCCAGACAGATATTGATTATGTACACGGTGTTATAGCCAACCTGGAGAAAGAGTAAGTTGTTCTTAATTATGGAAGTGAAAATAATCATTACTGTTATCTCTTCGCTTTCTGCAAAAAAAAATACCTTTTGTAGTTCATTTCTCTTGGAGTTTAGTGTTCTTTGGGCCACCTATAATTGGTCTTTTACATTGTCATAAAGTAGGTGCATATCTATCCACTTATCTGATGGGAAAATTGGTGTATTTAATTATAGAAAAGACTTGAATGTTATATGTATGTAACATTATCAAATAACTCTTTAATCTGGAAGACAGTGATTAGAGAGAGAGTTATCTGAGATTACGTAAATCTTTCCACCTTTTGTTTACCAAGCAAAAATTTTTCTGACAGAAGAAAATCTAAGTATGGGTGGTGAATACACAATGCAATATATATACGACTGTCAAATTATATACTTGAAACATTGGATTTTGTTGATCAATGTCACCTTGATAATTAAAAAAAAAATTTTTTTCTGCTCTCAGGGCAGATAGTCATGTAGCAGTTTCAACCCTCAGTGCTAAACTATGTCTAAATCTGTTCTGCAAAGATGGAGGAATGATTTACTGTGAGCAAGGCATATCACAGTTAACAGAGCTTAGTAAACTTCATGTATCGTTTTTAAAATACTGCCTTCGTTTTAAAAGTGACATCATAAAAGTTAATCTTGATATGAGTTTCTTCATTGAATTGTATCTGTTTTTTGCCCCCAAAGACATATTTTCTATTTAAAAAGACAAAAGAGAAGCAATAATTATCTGCCAAGTCTAGGTTTAAAATAATGTGGCTCTATATTTGTCTATCATGATGCTAAAACCAGAGATTTAAAAAAATATATGCATATTTGGTATTAAACTTCATTTGTTAGATTTTTCCTCAAGTGCTCAGTTTCTTGGCAGCCTCATGGAAGCATAGTTTAGTCTCGACTCCTTGCTATAGGACCAGGGCAATAAGTCCTGGCCCCCTACCTATGGGCCACATGGCAGGTCTATGGTGCTCATGCAGTGAGTCCATTGAGTTCCTTTTCCCTCAGTTTGTAGGAAAACCACACCAAAAAACAAAAGTGCAGTTAAGCCCTGAGAACATTTGTATGAAGGCAGGTAATTAATTGTACAGGCATTTTTGTGGAGATTTGCAAAAATGAAATAAGAGAGAATGCAAATAAGAATGAAATTACATTCGAGTCAATAAAGACGGATTGAAAAAACTTGAGAACAGAATTTCTCATCCTTGGCATTGTTGACATCTTGGGCTAGATAATTCTCTGTTGTGAGGACGGTCTCTCACATTGTAGGGTGCTGTAACAGCATCTTTGGTATCTACCCACTAGATGTCAGTACTGTCCATAGTTAACGACAGCCAGATGTTTTCAGACGTTGCTCAGTTTTCCTGCAGGGGACACAGTTGCTCCCAGTTGAGAAACACTAGTTTAGAATGATACATAATATATAACCCACAACTAAACAATTTCATTATAATCGAAGAATTTTGATTTATGCATAAATACATGTGTATAGACACACATTCATTAGTTTGTTTTTCTTCAGTTTCTCTTTTCTGTGCCACCTTGATTTGATTTCTTAGAATCCTTACATTTTGAGGGGAAGTAATAACTGCAGTTGGCCTAGACTTTCCATGCTACTCTGAGGGTAGTGGCATTTTATAGTTTTTAAAACATTCTTTTTAAAAAACTTTGCGCTGTTGGAAAAATCTGTATTTTCTGGCTAATCGCTTCATTGAACACATTGTAACTGTAAGAGTATACCTTACTGATATGTTTTATGTTAACACAGTTAGTTGGGCATGAAGATAAATCAGATCCCACAGAACTTAAATAACTCAGCTAACCTTTCTCATGATAGATTTTCTAAAGAAATCAGTTCTGGTTTGGTGGAAATAATATCACCTCCTGAAAGCTATTATCCTGACTTGACACACTTAAAGGAGACATTTGGAGACTCCAAAGAAAGAGTGAGGTGAGCCTGTGCGGTTCGCGACCCCACCTCTGTGAGTATAGTACATGGTGAATGCAGTTTTTGTTTATCGAAGCTTACTTAACACACTTTAGGGTTGGGCTGATCAGGGAGAGCTAAGGGATTTTGGGATATTTTATTGGAAATTCTGTGGAGTTTCTGATGAGAGGTCGTATTCAGTAACTTAATAATTTTTGTAGCTGCTGCTCTGTTGTTGTGACTTTTCTTAGGAGTATATTCATTGAAACTCAGAAGTTAGTCCAGATAGTAATCTCATGTCTGTGTGCAACATAAACGAGAACTGACTCAGCAGAAGTGATAAAAACGATAATATTGTTCTGCAAACTTGTATTGTCATGTTGTTAGTTGGATTTATTTGTAAATCGCTAAACTTAAAGGGCATAAAAACTTCCATTCTGTTGTTATTAAAAACAAAGTAATCTAAGAGTTATTGGTATTTTAGAATGTCTGTAACCAGAGAAAAGGAAATGGTGTTTTGAGAAGAGTTTTATTATATTTCTTGAGTTGTTAATTTGTCCCAAAGGCAGATAATTGGTTAATTATCTCTCAATATCTGTAATTATATTTTTAGAAAATTTAGGTTTGGTTGATTTGGGTAAAAAAAAAAAAAATTCTAGGTAATCTCATTAAATTCAGACCAGGCTGTGAGCTATATTCTGAAGTTACTTAGTGTGAGTCAAAGCTTTTATTGTTTTTGTTTTTGTTTTAACTGGCTTTTAGAACCACTTCCCTTATTCAGCATTAGTCAGTGTGTGCCTGTAGGCTACCGGGATTCACTGGAGGAACTCAATATTGTAAATTTTAATATGATGTTTTGGATTTTTTAAACATTCAACACATGTTTATTTCTATCTGTATTTAAAGCGCAGTCTTAGAGATCAGAGCAGTGATACCCAAAGTATAATTTTTAAAGCACTAGTTCCCAGATACTTTAAGATATTACTGAAAAAAGGGCTAGTGGTCAAGGAAGTTTGGAAAATGGTGGATTAAAAAAATTTTTCAACATAAAATGTATTTACTGTTGGATGTCTCAGTGCCTGTCATACAGCACCACTGTATTTCCAGGAAGGGCAGCATTGCTTCTGGGGCTTACTCAGACTCCAAGTGCCTCAGGACATGTTGAAGACTAGTGTTGGGGATACTTTTAGAGAAAGGCTTCACTAGAGAACAGTGGACTCTCTTTCACTCTCTCCTAGTGGACTTATTATGTATGTGTGTTTATATGTCTATGTGTCCGTTAGATACATATCTCATGCGTGTGTGTATGTTTGTACCTCATGTATATATGATATGTACTGACTGTATATACGCAGTATATGTACATGCTGTAGAATATTGTATTTTACATATAATAATACGTATTATAAAATATACATCCAATTATATTTTGCTAAATTTGATTCCTAACTTATTTTTGAAAATATTTTAGATGGAGAACAAAGCAAAACCTAGATTATTGTTTTCTAATGATGTATGCTCAGGAGAAGGGCACATACTACATTCAGGTAAGTGTGGGTTTCTTTGAATGTTTTTCACACTTTTAAAGAAAAAGTAATATCAAGGGTATATTTTCATTAAAACAGGATGTTTCGGAAGTGTAAATCCTCTAAAATCCATAAGATGGAAACTGTACACCAGAGAGCAGAGGCCCCGCCCCAGGCATCAGGGCGGGGCTCTGTGGTTGCGCTGTGCTCCAGCACAGACACTAGCTCTGCGCCTGGTGGTGCAACTGTCTCCTCCTCCCTTTTGTTCCATCCCTCCATCTTCTCTCATCCTCCCTCCCTTCCCTCCTCCCTGCACTGTTAAAAAAGATTTAATTATTTGGAAAATTTTAAAGAAGGATTTCATTATAATTTTTTTAGTGGTCTTATGGTAATAGAGCTTTTTTTTTTTTTTTTTTGCGGCAATACACTTACATTTATATTGCAGACAATAAAACTGACAGTTCTAATGACCCAAGTTTTAGCAGCATGGCTCAAAGAATAAATTGATAATGACAATAGGTCTTAAGTTAGCCAGGTAGGCAAGCAACATCTTAAATAATCTAGGAAGCTTTTATTTCTTTGAAATCTCATTCTCCTAAATGATTTAAACTTAAATTTCACAATGGAATTTCATCTCTTTTCCCAAGGTCTTTATCTATTATTTGAAATGCAGACACCAATGAGAGGTATAGCACACCAAGCCTGTCAGTTATTTTTTGTCAGTATAAAAATGTTCACTAGGTTTTTTCCTCAGAGGATGTTTTGATGAGAATGGCGGGGAGAGACTCTGGGTCTCTGAATCAGAAAGGAAATGATGGGTTACTATTTGGATAGGGGGGGAGGGTGAAGAAAGAAGGAAAAAGCCTGGTTATCTCATGGGAAGGAGAATTTATTATAGACAGACTGTGTCTCCCGTGGCATGTTACCCTCCGGCCAGTTGCATCCAAATGTGCACGAACCTTTCCTTGCTTCCCAGGATGAGAGATGGGAATGATGAGAGGGTCAGAATATAACACCGTGTGTGACAATGTACAACAATTGTGTGTATAAAAACATGATTGCTATCCTAGATTTAGAGAGGACATACACTTCCTGTAAATACCTTAGAGAATTCTTATTTTAATTTCAAAATAATAATTTCAAAATCTTTTATGTTAATATATCCCAAATATTAATGTACTTGAACCTTGCTGTTTATCCTAGGGCCAATATATAAATATTTACATTATGGTCAAGAACTTTATAGAGAAAATTTAAAAATATATTTACATCGCTTTTAAAATTTGTTTTAAATTTCTCTCCAAGGAGAGAATTCATGGAACCTTCAAGCTTTTTTGTAAATGTAGGAAAAGTAAATATTTAGGAAATTATGGAGAGGATGGTGTTTAGAAAGAGGATGGAAAGGAAAAATTCCCTCAGGCACAGTCAGTATTGTAAGATATTACCAGCAACTATGAACTAGCCTTTATCTCCTGCTTACTATGTGTCAGACATTGTTCTTAACAGTTTATACTTTGCATATATAAATTCATTTAATACAACCCTTTTTTACAAGAATAGGATCATACTGTACATACTGTTTTATAGCTTGTTTTGTTGTCACCTAACATATTGTAGACCCCTTTGTATTGCCAGTAATTATATATTGGTGTAATTTTTCATTGCTTCTTGAAATACCACTATTCAAGTTATCATAATGACCTTATTGTTGGTCGTTTAGGTTATTCCTGACATTTTAGCTGTTTCAAGGTGAATCCAATGAACATTTTAAAAATTACCCTATTTGTCCAAAAATACTGCCTCAGAAAGGAAGTAGTTGGCTTTATATTCTTTACATAATCTCATATATATGGAATTCTCTGAGTGAATTCATTATGATCTATAAAGTATTGGTGGGAAAAACGCATTTGTCTGAAAAGTCCTCAGTCTGATGCTAGTCTGGTATGTCTATAAAGGATAGAAATCACCTGACAAAATTTGAGAATTACGGTGAGGGGCAAGGAAGCAGAGGATTCTCACCCAGGTTTCATAATTATCCTTGGGACGTGACTTCATGGTTGCAGATGTTGTGGGTGTGTCCTACCCGTGACTTATGATGATTGCTTCTCAAAAGGCAGTGGGATCAGAGGTTACTCTGCAGAATTGACTTGGAATTGAAGACAGTGTCTTCTGGGAACTGTCCAATTTCATAGGAGGTGCTGTGGAATTCTTACCGTATCACATAATGAGGCACATTCTCTCTGCTTGTCCGCTTTTAGTGATGCTGAGTAATCAGTAGGTTTAGTGGTGTCAGTCTCATCTCTCCTTTCCAAAGCTCCCCAGCAGCCATTCAGCCTGTGGTTTCAGCGTCCATTGATTATTTTTCCCCAGATAAGTTATTTCATGAAAGGTCAATTTTCTAGTTTCTATAATTTCTAATGTTGTTATAAGCTGAATTTTTCTATAAAGAGCTTTCCCTCTGTAACTATTTGGTTACCTTGAAAAATAGTTCACAAGGAAAGGCAGAATAAATGCTCAATTCTTTCTCTATTAATTTCTAAAGTTGGTACCCTAGCAGTCTCCAGTGGTGGCCATTTTTAAAGTATCCTGTGAACTCATGGATTTTTAAAATATATTTGATTTTCCTCAGTCCTTGCAATCTTTATTCAGGGACCAGTGGACGTCTTCATATCGACTCTTGTGCTCTCTCCGCTTAAGCTTGGTGATCCTCGATCACTTCTTCACTGACCAGCACACCTTGTATGTGTCCTGTCCCACCCAGGTGTGGAGTCCTCCATCTCTAAGGAGCCCCATTCCTGTGAGATGCGGATGGTATTGGGTACCACAGTCTTGGTGTTTAAGATACTCAGTGCTATCGTGGTATCTCTGCTTCAGCAAGGGAAAGAGGATTTTATCTTTCAGAGGAAAAAAATCACATCTATATTGATATTCCCATTTCAAATGTAAGCTTATGGGGGTTTTTCTTACTTGTTTTTGAATTTATACTTATGTTTACTTTTTCATTGATTGGTTTTTAACTTTTTTTAGGTGAGGGAATCCTTGGTTGACCTCACAGATTGCAAGGACTTTGTCAGTTTACAATCCCTTATTTATTTATTTATTTTTAGTTTTTATGCCTATAGCACCTGATCTTCCTGGGTGGTCTCCCATCTAAGTACTAACCAGGCTCGACCCTGCTTAGCTTCCAAGATCAGACGGGATTGGGCTTGTTCAGGGTGGCATGGCTGTAAACAATAACATAATTCTTTTTTTCTATAGTATGCCTAAAATAGTTTTAAAATAACACCACCTGTATCACTACTGACAATTAGACTTCTAAATGCAATTACATTTTCTTTGCCTTTTTCCCCCTTAGAATATATTCTGATGTATATCTATATCGTCAAAATTCTGTGTTTGAAAGTCAGTTGAAGTAATTTTTTATGCTATGTGTTCATGATGCCATCTTGTTAGGAAACTAGGTTCATTTGTTTCAGTTTCTTCCCTGCTTTTAGGGTTTTCTTTCTTTTTGGTTATAAAAAATATAGCATTCCATGATCAGAACTTACGTAAAGCAAGATACAGTCACAGAAGTCTCACTTTTATCCCTATCCCCTTCACTGTTTTCTCCTTTCCCCTTGGGTAGCCACTGTTGTTTTGGTTTCTCCTTATACTTTTAAAAGATTTAAATAAAAAATGCATATGTAATCTACCTCTTTCTGATACTACATTTGTGTACTATAAAAACAGTATTTTGCATCTTGGTTTTTAGCTTCATGCAATACACTAGCAATCACTAACAGATATATGTTAGATTTTTCAGAGTGGCTCTTGCCATGACAAAACCCAGATATCAGAGAAGCACATATGTTCACTAAAAATCCTGGACATGAAGGTTCACAGCAGCTTTATTCATAATAGCCCCAATCTGGAAACAGCTCAAGATCGCTTTGGCAGGCAGGTGGTTAAACATACTATGGCACATCCATGCCATGGAGTACCAAATAATGAAACGAAATGGACCATTGATGCACAGGAAATACTGGATCCTGGGGGAATTGTGGTTCCATTTATGTAGCATTTTTGAAACGACAGTTCTAGAATCAAAGAACAGATCACTGGTCACCAAAGGCCTTGGAGGGGCCAGGGAAGGGAGGGAGGTGGTTGTGGATATCAGGGGTAGTATGAGAATCCTTGCGATGGAGCATTCTGTACCCTGACACAGTGGTGCTGGCCCACATCAGCATGTGGTAGAATCACATGGATCTAAACACACACTCATCTGAGTGCATGTAAAGGTGGAGAAATATGAACAAGGCTGATGAGTTCTATCAAGGTCAATTTCCTGGTTGTGATACTGTATGGTGGTGATACTGGAGGATATTATATTGGAGGAAACTGGGTGAAGAGTGCTTAGCCTCTCTCAACTGCAATATGAATCTACAATTACCTTAAAAACTTTTTAAAAGGTGAAGCTGTTTGATGAGATGTGAGAGTGGGACAGAGCAGTTTTTCTAATTTAATATAAAAATGAATTTATATATGGAAACCAAAATTAGTATACTGAATTTTAAGTAGGTGTTCGACTATTGCATTTACATCTCTACGTATTTAAATTCACCCCAAACTTGTTTTTGAATTTACTTATTGGAAAAATTTGGAATTATCTAATGTTATCCTTCCTTGGGGTCATATGCAATAAATGTTTAGGTTTGAGCAAAGGGACCCCTGTTTTAGAAAGCAAGGTGAAGTGCCAGTGTAGCTCTTCGCTTTGTCTAGTTTTCCCTTTAGCTTCCGTGAAAGATATGTCTATTTTGTTTCCTGATGTAGTCTCAGGGTTTAGTGGAATGTTTGGAACATAAAAGCTCAATAAATATTTGGTGAGTCAATATCATATCTTTCCAAATAACTACTGTTTCTTCACAGATAGGAAGAAGAAAGCTTATAGGACGTAAACACATGAAAAATCTAAATACTAAAATAAGTGAAAATTACTTAGAAGGTAATTAGAAATAATATGAAGTTAAGAAAAAGTTTTTTTAGGCTCTTAAATCGTCCCATGACTTTAAAATTTTATGAAAGGAGATTCTGGGAGGAGGCCTTTGCATACATTCATCGTTGCTGCTCTGTCAGCTCCCTGTTGAACTGATAAAAATCCCAAACATAGTAACACATGGTACTGGTGGAGCACATGGGTTTAACTGGCACTCTGTGAACCGCTACACTTCTTAAGTATTCTAAAAATATCTTTTAAAATATAAAGATGGAACTTATACGAATCTGTCCTGCAGAAGTGAAAAGCACTAGTACAGAAGTATAAGCATATTATTGAAGCACTGACAAAAAATGAGAAACGACCTGGATGTTTGCCTGTGAGCAGAGTTGAATGAGTCGTATGTTGGTATTATGGAACATTGTGCACCTATGAAAAAGAATGGTTCAGATATGTATTTATTAACCTGGAAAGATAGTCATGCTATTTTAAGAGGAAAATAAACAGTTTTATAGTATGATCCCATTTAAAAAAATAAAAATAAAAATGTAAATTTAGGTGGGAGCCCTCGGTGCATATGGGTCCATGAGTGCTGCGTGCCCATACTGGTGGTGGGTGGCTGGAGGGCAGAGAAGGAAGGCCACTAGCCTTTTTTTCTGATTTTCTCTTTGATTTGATATGTGTATTATTTAAAAAGCAAAAAAATATATATATATATATATAAAAGGCCTGCAAAAACTCTTTTTCTTTGCAAAGAAAAAAGGCTAGTGTGAAATCATGTTGGGCATTATAAGGGACCACACCAGAGTGGCCATGGGGTGGCAGTGTCATTCCTCACGGTGCGGGGCAGCCCAGCTGACTTGCTATGTGCGTCTTCCATTTTATTTTCCTCATTTCCTTTGAATTTTGTATTTTTCATCATTTTTGACCATTGTATTTTTGATTTTCATTATAAAGTGTGCTTGAATTTCTTTATAATGTAATCTATCAAAATCTTCTCTTCCTGATATATTAATATGGTTGTTCAACTTTCCTTAGCTCGAAGATGATATTATTGTCAAACAGAATTACTTTAACACTATAAAAAATTTTGCCCTTCAACTTCCTTCTGAGGAATGGATGATACTTGAGTTCTCCCAGCTGGGCTTCATAGGTAAGAAAAATGTCAGATTTATCTACTTTTCAGAAATAGCTGTGACTCTTGGGTCTTAAACTAATTTTTTTTTTAACCTCAAAGTTGTCTTTATTCTCTGAAAATGGATTGCTTTTGAGGAAATCTAGCTTAGGTAAGCTTCCATGTATAAAATGACAGAGGTGGACCTAAGTAGGATTTGGAAGCTTCTGAGGTGGTAGTGTTTACTGAGGAGTGCTACAAGGCAGCCCTGCTGCCCCCTTACATCCACATGTAGAGCCGGCCCTGGCCCTGCTGCGTGTGTCTGGGCTCTTCTCTGACCCTACACTTCCTCTTTTATAGCCCAGTGCTCTTGCAAGAGTGGGGTTCTTTTAAAAAGAATGCTACGCCAACGCTTTTCTAATACGAATTCCTTGTATTTGGTGCAGTACATGAAGTTCCTCTTTAGTCATTGATTTGTATTTATTTGTTGCTTTTATTAGTAAAGACTAGTCAGGGTGCTCATTTTAAAAGTTTTCACTAAAATTCCTAAATTATCCAACTGAGGAGAATGTGTTTAAAGTTGAAAAACTGAAGGAAATGTACAGGTCTTAAAAAACACCCAGAGGATAGCATTTCCCTTCCTGTAGTCCTTTATATCTTTGAATGTTTGAGACTAAACCTTTAATCTCATCATTTATCTTGAACTTGAGTCAGAAAACATCTTGAGATGGTTTAAGTAAGTAAAGACAGAATAAAGAGTCCTTGTTTCTTTTTTTGCATTTACTGATTAAAAGTTTTTTTTTTCTAAAGCTCTTAAGTTTCTTTTTTATGAGAAAAATCTTAAGACATGAAGGAAAAATCTCTGGCTTGCTTCTTGAACCCTTTGAGCCAGGAGTTGGATGATAGGTTTTGAAACAGAGAGTCAGGAGTTCTGTACTTACATTTATACCCAGGGGACAGTTCGGTGTTTAGCTAAAGCATGTTGGTTTGTTTTTGATCAGACAGGTAGGGGACATTATTCATGATGATTTATAGCTGAAAGCACAAGCTTTAGCACATGTATCGTGTCAGTCTCACTGAAGCTCCACTGATGCTCAGTTTCTTTGTTACGACTATTGACTGGGAATATCTTTTCAGGTAAAATGTTTCAAGCGCCAGACCTCACTCTGATTGTGGAATTCATATTTATGTTCTATAAGGATAAGCCTATTGACTGGCTCTTGGACCATATTCTCTGGGTAAAAGTCTGCAACCCTGAAAAAGATGCGGTAAGTTAATTTCTTATGAGCATGGAAGAAGCCTCTTTTCAGTATTTTGTGAAACTGACTTTTAGGGAGCCAAATTTTGTACATGAACAGTAAAAATAGGCATTTCCACTCACTAACTGAAGTGCTCACCTTCTTTCTTGAGCCAATAAAAAGTTTTTATATTGGAGGAACTTTTATTAAATAGCAGTGGAAAAATCTTATAAATCAGTGAAGCCCACCTTTCTCTGCACCGCTGGTAGTGCCTGCTGTGTCTTAGCTCTGCTGTCCTATTACTGTCAGCCACAGGGGCTGGTCATATCTGTCCAGCGTTGGGGAGTGTTTCAGTTTTCTTCCTATTCTTTGTCAACTCTCTGTTTTAAAATACTTTGGGGACAGTATCAGGCCCTAACACATTTGGAAATAAGGAATAAAATATAACAGTAATATTTTATTCTAAAACAATGGCAAGTCAAAGAAGTACCTTTCATTGCATTACTTGGAAGAAACCAGTGTTGATACTAATATGCTGACCTTTGGGGGAGAGGAGCGATAGCAGGTAAGTAAGTGAATGATGATTTTTGCTTTGATTATTCAAGTATCAAGTTATTTCCATAGTAATCTTAATACAAAAATGAATTAGGTATGTTTTCCTTGTCCAATTAGAATTGTACCTCTGAAAAAAACATTTATTTGGTATAAGCATACATGAAATAGGAATGTACACATTCTTAAAAATTAAGTCAATTTTGACATGTAACAACAAGGAAATATAAGCATATGTCATTCTAGGGTTGACTTAACATTTATTTGAACAAATGAACAACTTAATTTGACTTCATAACCTTGTATTCCCTAGAATAGTTTTGTCGTCCTACCTGCCAGTTAGTTTTTAGAACACTATCTTCTGTGTCTATAAGCTATTGTTGCCTTCTTAATTTTTTTCAAAACCAGTTTCTTAGAGAAAATCATGGAATACAGTGAAATAGAATATCTACTTTTCAACGATTGAACATTGGTTCAAACAACTCATTTTAGTTATATAAACCCTTACCTGTATTTTCTTTGTAATTTATAGGAATTTTTATTGCAGGACACAAGAAAGATAATGTCCTCTTTATACTCCTGAAGTACACTTGCATTGAATTGGTATTGTGCAGTTTAATATATGGTTAGGTTCTAAAAATGAGCCCGTGAGGTGAAAAACTGACAGTAAAAGTTAAAACCACAAAAACCCTTTAAATCACCCCTAAATTTTAGTACATGACTCTATGGGCAGTTCTGTCTTTCACTCTTCCAATGGCCACAGTTTTCCATGGCCTATAACTCTCTAGCTGCTTTCACTAGGAAGTCAAAGAAGCTGTCACCACACACCTGCTGGCACCTGGAGCCATCTCTGACGGGTCTGGGTCCCTTCAGAGCACCCCTACATTCTTTCAAAGACTTGTCCCCCAGCCCTCAGGCTCTAGGCCCACATGTATCTGTTGCTGCTGAAGATGAGCTTGGTCCCAAGCCCCAGTTTTCTTTTCTCCTCTGCTCCCTTTGCTCCTCTTCTTTACTCTCCCTTCCTTCATTTCCCTTCCCCTCCTTCCACTTGAGTAGTTGAATTTGTGTGAATAAAATATACTGCTCCCTCTCTGTTCTAGTGTTAGCAATAATGTTAATGAAGTAAAACCTCTTGAGAAAAATCAGGCCTTTTAACACGTAGTAAATTATTGGAGGTCTTTCAAAGTGGAAATGTCTTATAAATGTGTCTTTTTCAATATGTTCTTGACCTAAAATACAAAAATTCATTGAGAATGAAAAGAGTTTATCAAAGCACAAGCAGCCAGCCATGTCTCTCTTGAAGAAGCGAAATAACGCCCATCGAGAGCCTGCTGGCATCATAGGTTTCACATGCTGTGGCCAAGTGTGAAGGCAGGTTGTGATCTGAAGTCTGGGCCCTGAGGGATTATGAGTAGAAACAGTAGTGTCCCCTAACTGTACGGGGATGGATTTATCTATGGAACTTTTCGTGTCATCTACTTGCTTGTAGTGAAGTTATTGCTTCACATTTTCAGATTGCTGTAATGCAACAAAATGTGCCTTTTATTATTTGCAAATTCTTTGTTATATTATCTTTGTATATTTTGTCTATTTGAACCAAACCTCTTGTTTATAGTCTGTGCATTTTAATATTAAAAGTCAAATCTATATTGACATATCTTGAAAGACGGTTGAAGTTAAATCCTAACTCTTCCCTTAGATGTGCTTATTTTTAAATTTCTGCATCATGTCTGTTTATCAAGTAGGTAGCAGTTCTGTTAATGCCTCAAAGAGGACCCTAAATAAAACATGACTTGGAAGTACGAGATGAAATTGGATTTCCTTTTCAATATTTCCTTGAAGGACTTCTCATTTTTCAGATGAGGGCACGATTTCACTTTATGTAACACTAACATGATTTTTTCCCCTCATATTTAGAAACATTGTGATAGACAGAAAGCAAATCTGCGAATTCGCTTCAGACCTTCCCTCTTCCAGCATATTGGTCTGCATTCTTCGCTAGCAGGAAAAATTCAGAAACTCACGGTTGGTGATTTAATTTGATTTTTCTCAGCACGTACAATTTGCTATTTAATGCATAATCATTGCTCTTCTTCTTAAGTTTAAATAAGCTATGTGTTGTTTTAATAGTATACATGTGTCTCTCCCTAGGATAAAGATTATATGAAACCATTACTTCTTAAAATCCATGTAAACCCGCCTGCAGAGGTATCTACTTCTCTGAAGGTCTACCAAGGACACACACTGGAGAAAACATACGTGGGGGAGGACTTCTTCTGGGCTCTAACCCCGATAGCTGGAGACTACATCCTGTTTAAATTTGATAAGCCAGTCAGTGTAGAAAGGTAGGTGATTATTGAATACATTCGGTCTTAAAATTCAGGCCTCTTATTCATGTGAATTATGCTGGAATTTTTGTGTGTAAAACAGATGTCAGGAAACAGTGGGTCCCAAATGTTGGGTTATAAAATACATTTCCTACAACTTGGTAATAAAATAGGTGTGTTGTTTCCAGATATAATATCAGTATTTATCATGTTCAGTAAATTCCGTTGGTATTTCTGAACATATATTTAACATAGTTTTTAATACTTTGATGTAGAACTCTCCCTCAAAGTCTCAAATTTGTTTTCACATCCCTGTCCTAGAATAAATATCCCCTAAGATTTGAATGATAGCCGGTCAATTGTGCAGCAGTTTGGTTGAAATGATAAATTTAATAAACTCTGTTTCTAGACAATGATTTTGTAGACTTTTAGTACAACATGGAGGAATTCACAACCCTTTTATGGTTTTCAACATTCATGTTCATTTTACAAAGTTGAGGATTCTTTCTTAATGTTTTTTATTTAGCAGTCATGATTCCTTCAGCCTTTGCTTAGTTTTTGCTGTATTCCCCAGACTGCCTATGGCTTATTACATATGATCCTTAGAAGAGAATTTAATTCTCTAGCCTGTGGCTATTGCATTTTGTGTCCTCGTGTGAGGGCCATTTGGCTTTAGGATCTGCCAGATTCTGTTTAAGGTGGTCAAAAACAATGCATAGCTATAATATAATGTTACTAATTTTTTTTTGTTGTGCTAAACTTATTCTAAAGAGGAATTTAAGTATAGAAATATTTTGAGCAATGGGAACATCACTGGAAAAAAAAAAATACTTTTGAGTAATATTTTGTACTTATATGAGTACAAAATTTGTATAATATTTGTTTTGTTATTTAATGTTCACTTTTATACTATCTAGTGATAATCTGCATTTTCAGGTATTGTTTACCAGAGTCATTATTGAATCAGAAACAATTTTTTTTCACCTATTAAACTTGAATAACCTCAACCCATGTTTATTGGTTTATTTTTAGCAAATGAAGATAATTCTATTGAAGAATCTAACTAAAAACTCACAATATGTGAGATCAAATTTCTTACCAACAAATACATTTATAATAAACCTCTGTAAAGTAATATTTACATGCCCCTGCTGAGTGCACAGTTCTAAAATCATAGCGTTTGTGGATGTTCTTAGAGTTCATGGGTAGAACCACGCATCCTAGGACAGAGTAAGGGAATCACTGTTTGGTTTCCACAGTAAGCCATTTGCTGAGGGGGGAAAGCAGAAGTTGTCCCTATCAACACGGAAATGAAGTGTTAGGAAAAATATATTCTGACTGTGTAACATGATATGTATTCATTATACAGAAACCTAAAGGTATGAAAAATTAGGGGGAAAAAATCATAACCCCAAGGACACCACTGTTACCATACTGGCACAGCTTTTTCTTGGTAGTTCTACTTTGAGATTATGGCCTACATGTAATTTTGTAGTTGACATTTTCATTGTACTCTGTCATAAGTGATTCGTAAACATATTAGTGGCAATACAGTATCTCACTCTTACCGCAAGGCTCTACTACCATCATTTACTTTGAATGTTAAACTTTTTAAGTGGTATTGAATTTTTCACTATAAATCATCATAGAGAACACCTCTGAATCAATCCGTATAAAACAGATTATATCCATGGGCTCTTTTCTTAAAGGTGGCTCCCCCACCCTGTTTTTGCATCTGTAGCTCATGTTGAATGGCCCATGGTTACGTGAAGCAGCATTCCAAGGCAGGGGCGTCCTAAAAAGAAGCGTCTTGGTAAAAGTACTGAAAGTAATTTTGGGTGTAGCTTAGGGCCTTCTCGTTAGGGCCTCCTGACCCATGCGACATTGGGAAAACAAGTCCTCATCATAGGCGGTTTCTGCCCACCAGCACAATACTGTAACTCTCAGAACCATGCTGTAACTTACTTGCTGAGTATTTTTGCTATGCAAGGTATTCTGTCAGTTCTCATAGACACCTTGGGACAGTCCTGTGAGGCTGGGAATATCTGCATTGTATAGAGGAAACTCAGGCTCAGAAAGCTAAACTTGCCTAAAGGTGAAAATGCAACTTGCTAAAGGTGAAAATTCTGGTAAATGAGAGACCAGGACTTGGATGCAGGTATTTCTGACTCCTAAACATAAACATTTAACGATGTAATGTAACTAAACTTAAGTTTTAGGTTTAGATATAGATGTGCCTTGTATGCCCTATCAAGTTTCCACCCTCCCCCACACATGCTAGTTTTCAGGGTATCAACGCGTAAGAACATTACACCCATAACCAGGTAGTATTTTAGATTCATCCCAGGGTATCATGTAATCTGTCAATAGTCAGATATTTGTTAACATTGACAAATGGAATTATTCAGATATATAATTGGTTAATTTGTTTTTACTTTACTAATACTTACTCATATTGCATAAAACTAGTCTTTGAACTTGCCATGATTCGTGGCTGCCCTGGTGAAAATTTTCTGCTACAAGATGCTGTGGTATTATAACGCTGTCTTGTTATTCCTGCCAGGAGGTTTATATATCTAAAGCAGTGTAAACAGCAGCATAAAACTGTCCTTATGTTTTTAATCTGTTTAGTACATTATTACATTAAGCAGTAGACATGCCTTTTCCGACAGAAGGAATTAACATATCGCCCAAAGGTTACATCCTTTGGTTTTTTAGTTGCCCACAACTGTTCAGAGCATGACATGCACCTACTACAAGTTCTGGGTTGTCAGCCTGTATAGAAAGCCTCCTCTGAAGTAAGGCTACCTTCTTGAATCTTTACAGTCTAGTCTGACTTGTATTTCTATGTTTTTATTTCCAGTTATTTGTTCCATAGTGGCAGCCAAGAACATCCAGGAGATATTCTGCTAAACACAACTGTGGAAGTTTTGCCTTTTAAAGTATGACTATTTTTTTCTCCTTAATTTTCCTCAAGATTAATACCAGCAGACTCATGTTCATGAGGTGATTGTGGGACCTCAGAGGCAATACTAGTTTCTTTTGAAATACAAAATACCCGATATATTGTCCCATTTACATTACTCAAAGAATGAGCCTTCATTTTGTTACCTATTGGAAAATACTTGGAATTTTGTACTAGGAAAATAATTGAATCATTCTTTTACTTTGTTTGCCTACTGTTTGTATTTTGAGTCCCAAGTACCCTGTGATTTTAATCCCTGCTCATTAATACACAAAATTAATGTATTGGTCTCTAAGGAATGCTTAGATATCTTTAAAGTTAACACAGTTCTTGTGTATATTTTTAATAGAAAATAATACTCTGTTATATTGATTTAAATTTAAAATTATTTGAAATTTAAAATTTATAACCAGATTATATATAGATTCAGATGAGGTAGATATATGAACAATCATATTGGTAAGCCTTTTAAGGTTCAAGACTGAGATAACATTTTCTTTCTTCATAAATAACTGCCACAAATGCCATTTTTATATTTAGGTATAGCAGTAATTTAGCTTTGTTTTGAATAGAAGTAATTATTTATGGAATTCATGTTTTTGTTCTATTTTAGAGTGAAGGTTTGGAACTAAGCAAAGAAACCAAAGACAAACGATTAGAAGATGGTTATTTCAGAATAGGTAATACCAACTTTAAACTCATAAAAAAAGGTCCCCTTTTTTGGGGGATTTGCCCTAAAGGGATTTCGAATGTTTTTCAGATGTTCACAGTTGCCAGTGTACTCCAGGTTTTATTTGTTTTTACGTTTTATTATATGCTTATATTACCTTGACCCAACCAGGCTTTCAGATCAGAGGTTCTTTTTCTGGTCCCTTTCATTCTCCGTCTGCTATGTCATTGTGGATGCTCATTGATGGCCAGTTGGCCTTCTGCCACCCTCTGCAGGTTCCTGCTGTATGGCCTCAGCTCCTCTTGGGCTCAGCGACATCCATGGGCCAGAATCCATGCCTTTAGCCCCTGCCCCACCTGAGCTTTAGAACCGTACCTAGATGCCTGCTGCCTTAGCCACCTCCTCTGAGCACCTGTGGTGCAGACAGAAAACTCCAGATTCTGTCACACTGTGACGTCAGCTGGAATCCCTCTAGCCCTTCATTTAGTTGGGCCTGTAAGTCATCCGTGGTTCCTCCTGCGGCTGCGTAAATCCCTCCCCTTGCTGGTACGTCAGTAGTGTGGTATGTTCAGTACTGTGAGGTATTGGACACTCCTCCTTCAGACTTAGCAAACCTCATTTTAATATTTCTACTGATACTTGTTTAAATTCCACAAACCACCCTTGTTTCTTCATGGTACCAATGCCTACTTATGTCTGCCCACCAACTGGACAGGAATGTGCAATTTAGCCCATGTTATTCCCACGCTCACCCTTCTCATTGACTCCATCCCCTTACCTATGTTAGGCCATTCCCCACGAATAAAAAGAGGTCCCTGTATTGTTTTAACTGTTCTTGGCAACCTGGGCACAGACACAGGCACAGCTGGACTCCTTAATTCCATTTTTACCAGCAGACTGTTCTCCTTAGAACTAACACAGCAGGTGATTCATATTGCTGAGGTGCTTGGCGCTCTACAAAAGCAGGTTCCCTCTCTCGTGGGCCAAACTATGCCTGAGAGCTCCTTAATGTAATTGACAGGCTTCGTAGTAAGCTATCTCAGACTTTCGAGAAGACAGGATGACATGGTCCCTACTTCAGCGGTCAGGGGACCCAGCCTGGTAGTCCCAGCTGGAGTCTTGCCCAGGGGCAGCTACAGTGCCAGTGGCCTAAGCGACTGGCTGCCGCCAGTTAAGGTCATTTCTGTACTCTCTGGCCTTAACCAGGATTCGATTATGTTCGTCCATGTTAGTGTAGGTAGAGAAAATACAGTGATGTCTCTTCATGAGAACCCGTAGGAGAGAGTGAGGTGTTCACCAAAAAATTCGCCAAAAAATTACCTCGTTTAATTTGGATCTGAGACGAATCAGACATTGAAAAAGGGGCATGGACCGAATGAGTCCCTCTGGCCCGGCAGCCTTCATCAAGGGGAGTTGGTGAGCCAGGTTAAGGGCTTCCTGGAAAGTATGGCGGGACTGAGTGTGGCCAAAGGAAGGAGGCAGGGAGGGGAAGGAGAAGTAGGTGGAAGGGAAGGAGAGGGCGCTGGCAGGTGTGGGGAAATGGCATGGTGGGACATTGGTGGGGCGGGGGGAGAGTGGAGGATCTTCAGTGTTGGCAGGAGGGGAGGGAGTGACAGAAGAAGGGGTGAAAAGAGGAATGCGACAAGAGGCTTGGAGTTTAGGGTCCTGAGAAAGAAGAAAGAAAGTCTGAACATAGGGAATCTCAGACCATTTGCCAGGGCAGCAGCAATAGAGGTTAAGCTGGAGGATGTGTTGTTATTGAAAGAGCCATCCTTGATCAGACCTCCTGGTCACCAATCTTACATTGCAGTGTGAAAGAGCAAATGTTTAGGTTTAAGGTCAGTAGGTGCCAGAGCCTTCAGGTATTTCAAAAGACATCCTAATGGGGAGTCCTTGGCCAGGGTGACTTAGAATTGCCCATGATAAAAACTAGAAGAAAGAAAAGAGGAGGACTTCTCAGGGACAGAGTCATGCCGAATAGCCAGAGTTCAGCATCCCTCTATCGAACAACCTAGGGAGATCTAAAATCCAAGATTCAGGTGTCCCCAAAGTGGAGAATTAGACCAACACAGAGGAAAATGGACAGGATTTTTCCGAGAGGCAAGAAAGAAACTCCACTTTCGATTTCAAGAATGGTTAGTCCCAAGATTCAGGGAGCCTTACTGACTACCCATTGCTGACGGTGTGATGAGGAGATTGTCCCGCAGACCCAGCAGGGTCCAGAGCAAGGGACTTCCTCATATGGGCCACCAAAATGTTAGGGTGCCAGTACCACAGGGAGTAAAATAAAAGGTTTATTCAGTTTCTGAGTGAGGAAAGGGGCCGAACATTAAGAGTAACTCTGGCTCCAAAGGGAAGGGGTTTGGACTTTTATCGGGTTATAAAGAACAAGGCAGCTGGTTCTTGTAAACAGCTGTGCAGACTAGCAAGAAGCTTGAGTTTTCTTTGTTGTTGTCTGGAGCAAGGCACCCAGGATGTAGTTGATTCACTGCAGGCTCACTTGTCTGGATATCTTTTCCCAGGCCTGTGAGCTGAAGCTCAAGGAAAGGAAAAACTAGAGGGGCCTTGGGGCCTGCTTGCATCCATAAGTCATTCATTTTGGCTGATGGCCAAGGCAACTCTGGCAGTGACTTGGGGTTTTACAGGTTGCATATTTTAGCTGGAGCTGGTTCTGGCAGGGGTCCACAGCTTGTTAGGAACTGTGCTATTTGTTCTTTTAGTCACCATAGTTTTTGCTCTCACCATTCATCTGGTTTCTGAACCTAACCTTGGGAGACATCCCGAACACCTTATTGTCCATTAGCGTAAATGTGTCCATTTGTATCTGACCGGTCGCCCCCTACCTCCCTATCCTAGCCAGAGGGGGACTTGCATCTGCATTCGTTCTCTACTGGCTTTCCACTGGGCCTGCAGGTACTTCCTGCGATGTCATATTTGTGATTCTGTTTGCCCAGGTGAAACATAGCAACTTCCCACTGTCAGACTTCATAGTTCCACCCACTGTCCCATCATGTCCCTGTCCTCTTAGTCTTTGTTTCTCTGGTCCCACGACTGTCATCCCTCTAGCGCCCCATGCTCTTATGTGCAGCTGTGTTTCTGACATGATCAATGGATATTTCTCCTAATGGATGCTCTCTCATCCTTTATTAACTAGTTTAGTAGCCTCTCTTCTCTGCAACAACAGCACACTGTGTGCATCTCTGCCTCCTTGATCGTCGCTTCCCAGCTCTGTTGTGTGGGTTCACTAGGAAGGGAGAGGCCTTGTCTCGTGCCTCCTGCAGTTGAGGAAGAGGGCCTGTCACTTGACATCTACTCAGTGAATTACTGTTATTTCCTTTTACTTAAAATAAATTATTGCCTTTCTTAGTGGTAGGTAAAAGAGAATATTGGAAAAGTAATATTCTAGGTATACAGGATGGATACATTCTTATAACTCGCTCTAGAGCAGTTTTTTACATTTGGTGTCATTCAGTTTTTGCTCCA
This sequence comes from Eonycteris spelaea, assembly GCA_003508835.1. NCBI lineage: Eukaryota > Metazoa > Chordata > Mammalia > Chiroptera > Pteropodidae > Eonycteris > Eonycteris spelaea. The sequence goes on from PUFA01000424.1 coordinate 260,424, forward strand.
AGGCTTGGATGTGAACCCTGACTAATTTCTATGTAATTTGGTGGATAGATGAGTTTATTTTCATACTTGGGTTATATTTGAACCCACTTCTAGAAATGTACATAAAATAAGCTGGATATACATGTATTAACCTGTCACCTTTTATCATTTAATCTGAGACTGTTGTGTTCTAGCTTATGGAAGTAGCATAGGGAATAGAGACATCTATATTGTCTGCAGTGATTTGAAGAAAATAACCATCTCAGACGTCAGCTCCTGCATTTAGGACCAGAAGAGAACTGATAAATCATTAAACCCAGGCGGGACCTTGTGCAACAAAAGAAACAGAGCAACTGATTTTTTTCAATTGAATGTAAAAAATTCTTCTTAAGAAGTATGCTTGAGTGAAGTGGCACATTGGGGACTTTGGGACTTTCTCCCTAGGGAAACAACAGCTAGTGAAAATTATTTAAAAGAAATATAGTAAATGGAGAGATAGTTACTCATGAAAATCTGAATCTCAGTAAGGACACCCAAACCAGGCGCATATGACAGTAGCCCTGCTCTCGGCTCCAGGGTGGTGGTGGCCCCCCGGGAAGGGCAGTAGCTGACACCTATTCTCCCCGCTCCTTCCAGACCTGAGGCTCCTCCCACATCACCTCCACTCCCAAGGCAGAGCAGATTGGCCTTGACACCCTGGGCCTGCTCATGGCCTGCTCACCGGGAGCCCAGCCAGGACAGCGAAGGGCCAGTGTTCAGCTCAGAAAGCAGATGCCACCCCAAGGAAGGTGGGCTGCTGTCCTGCAGGGACCCTGAGCAGGGGAGCAGATGTTCCGCAGGGCTGGCTGGCCATCAGGACAGAGCCCCGCAGCACTGCTAAAGGGAGACTTGGGAACATACACACCTAAGGACTTGGTGGAGTGAATCAGGAGTATAGTGGCAAGTAGTTATGGGGAGATTGGTAGCTCCACTCACTAAACTGGAGCCTGTCTAGAAGTCTGACAGAACCCCGGGGAGAGGTAGCTAATAAGTGCCCTCTTGGGTGGGAACAAGCCACAAAGACTGGCCCACACAGGGGCCTAGATTTGGTCAGATCTGACTGCAGCAGCTTCTGCCTGAAGGTACATCAGAAACTGTGGACAGTCAACTATAGTCAGTAAGGACCTGATGGTTGAAGTGGGTAGATTAGCTGACTGTGGTGTGACAGCCAAGGACAGTCTTGTGAAAGAAATAGTGGACTTACTAGTAGGTTCAAGTTATAAGAAGGCAGAAGAGCCTTTCACAGAAAGCTGGAAGGATCGGACTGGTGTCTCGTGTGGCAGGAGGAGGTCTGCAAAGGGCGTGACCTTGGAACCCACCCCACTAATGCCAGGATTTTAGGATTCTTGTCACTTCAGTAATTTCCTTCTTCATTTTTCCCTTCTATCTTTTAACACTTACCTACTAGAACATTGGGTTAAGGACAGAAGTTAAATTTGTCATTTGGAAGGATAAGACGTGGACATGGTACCAAATACAAATTTAAAAGGGCAAACTTAAGTCTCATTCCCTCTTCTTTCCCCTCCTATCCAGTGCTTCCCAGAAGCAGTTCCTATAATGAATACTTCTGGAAGTATTCTACTCAAAAATATGAGTATATTTTTTAAAAACATAGTTGTCATACACAAATAACATATTCTACAACCCTGTTCTCTCTGCATCTTGATTTTTCATGGAACAAAGTATATATGTACATGTGAAAGAGACACATTTTTAAAAATTGTAAATAAGAGGTACAAAAAGATAAAAATATGATGAATATGTGTATCCAGCTTAAGGTTTACCAAATCGATTGTTCTTCCCCCAATATCTTCTTTTCTCCTTCCACCCAAGGGTAACTGCCATCCAAAATGTTGTAGTTACCATTTTCTGTACACTATCCTACATATGCATAATATGTCTCTAAACAGGGCAGTTTATTTTGCTCGTTTCTAAATTTGATATAAATTATTATGCCATTCTGTAGTCTACAAGTTTTTCCTCTCACCCTTGTGAGTTTATACATGTGGATGCATGTATCTACGGCTCGTTCATTTTCACTGCTGTATAGATTTACACAGATGAATATATATCACTATCTCTTGTTTGGCATGAAGTTAGTTTCCATCATTTTATTGTTTTAAACTGCTTATTTCAACACTTATGCACATATATGAGTTTCTCTACAGTATATACTTAGGAATGGCAGTAAGTCTTCAACTGTATTATTTTCAGCTTCATTCTTTTTATTCTTCATTCTTTAATTGGCTGCCTAGTTTTCCCTTGTATTAGCATATCATAATTTATTCAGCCAGTCTACTAGTAGCAGGCATCTATCTAGGTTGTCGGTTGTTATATCTCATTAGTTTAAATGTTTCAAATTTTATAGTACTCTTCAGCTGAATCCCTGCCTAACTCAATAATCGATATATATTCCTACCCCAGGCCAGTCCCAGTGTGAACATACTTTGATGAAATACATTTATTAGTAACTTTTTAAGTAAAAACATTACTTTGGCAGTTCATAAGTTTAATATTTCTGATACAAAATGAATATAAACATTCTCCGGTGTGATTTCAATTTATATATTAGTGGAGCCTAGTTAATATATTGTAAGATTCTTAAATAGACTGTATAAATTTCACAGCACATAGGCCAGCAAACTGTAGTCCATGGGTCAGGTCTGCCCCGCTGCCTGGTTTGAATGGACCATGAGCTGAGAATGTCTAAAAATTTTTTAGGTTATTTTCATTTTTACATAGTTGAAAAAATAAAATACATTTGATATGTAAAAATTATACAATTTAAGTTTCAGTGTCCATAAATAAAGTTGTATTGGAGCACAGCCATGCTCACCTGCTTATGTAATGTGTGTGCGCTGATACGCTGCCGTGGCAGAGGTGAGCACGGCAGGGATCGAGGTGGTGATCTCGTTGCTTCGTGTTGCTGCTCGGTGCGCTACAAATAAATAGCAGTGATGCATTTACAGTTTGACAGTTTTGAGTTCCACACACATCACTATACTGTGATATTTTTAAACAATTACAAATGTTTACCCATCGTGACAAAACAAGAAAAGTGGACTTTGAAGGCTTTTTAACACTGTAAAATGTGGATTTACAGTGAGGTGGCAGGTCTTAGGGGTTATTATGCAGTGATGCAGTAGCTGTGCTAAATAATACATCACCATACTACACTCGACTCACAGGAAAGCAAGGTCAGAAAAATTTTAAATGGAACATTTCATCACAGCATAAATTTTTCACAAAAATAAAATTTTCAAATGAGGATACAACCAAAGTGAGTTTCAAAGTGGCTCGTGTGTAAGCCAAACAAGTGAAACCATTTCCCAACGGTGAGTTAATTCATTGTTAATTACAGTGGCTAAAAATATGTCTGTAGACAAAGTAAACTTATTTAGGACTATTAGGCCTTCAGCAATAACAATTGATCAAAGGGTTGAGGACTTTGGGAACATCAGTCAGTAAACAGCAAGTTGTTGTGGTTTTCTTTGGCTCCTGACAATGACAGATGTTGCCAGTACTGCCCAGCTTTTCTTTGCTGCCAGAGCCATTTTGAAGTGACTGAAGGTTTGGTCTCTGAGTAGTCTGTGGAACAGCTGCCAAAAAGAATATTTTCAAACAAGTCGAGAAAACAAATTCAGTATGACCTGAAGTGGAATCTGCTAAGATGTGTTACAAGTGTTACAAGGAATGGTGGGTGATAAGGTTTTCAAAGCCTATGGTGATTGTTTTATTATTCATTAGCACGTACTTAAAATATTTGAGTCCATCATGTACCATTGTTTTATTGTGGTGAACCTCATTCACCCCATGGACTTTGCCATCAAATCCTTGAATTTTTGTTAGAAATAGGAAATGAGTATCCAGATTTGCCCTACCATACAGCAGGTCTGGGCTTAGCAGTGATCAAATTTTATTGTGAATTCTCATCCTCTCTCCCCCTCCCTCATTCCCTTTCTTAGAACTGCCCTCATCACTATTGTTATCTCTTTGAAAATTAATTTTTGCTAAAGACTTGATAATGTTTCTTAATGATTCAGCCTAAAATTACAAGATAAAACTGCTTATATGCAAAACTGTTGTAGTCAAGTCACTTTGACAGTTAACGTTATTTGAACTACAAGTAATATCAAACTAGTTGAGGAATTTCCATGTACTCTTTGATTGAAAGTGATTCATCTGCAATGTAATGGTCCACAAGAAGGCAGATATCAGAGAGAAGAACCTAATAGAAGTTCGTAAATACCTTCCAAATATGAACATGGCCTGTTAAAATTATGTGCCCGTGGGTTGATGCCAGTGTTTGGCAGTACCTAGGCTGTGTGAAAGGAAATGTGGAAAATAAAATACATAAAATCTCATCGATCCACTTCATCACGACCATTTACAATTAATTGATCTTAATAAGGAACATTAACTGAATTCCAGTTCATTGAAATGTTATCCACCAAAGGGAATTACATTCTCTTTGGTACACCTCATTAGAAAAATAAAATGTACTCAGTTGTTACTGTATTTTGAAGCCCATCAATAAAAACTTTGTGGAAATTTGTTTTCTCTCTGTAAGAACCTATGTGGTGCTCTCAGTTTTCCTTTTGGTCCACAAAGCCCAAAGTATCTACTCTGCCTTTTTGTAAAAAAAATTTGCTAATCCCTGGCTTATAGAAATGTGCCTCAGAACCAACCATTTTCCTGTCACTTCTTCAATAGCATTTTTGGTTTTGTTTTAAAAAGAATATTATTCCTCACAGCAAGAAAGATTGAGTACAGAGCACATTATTGTTTATAGAAGTTCTTGGTCCATTTCCTTATAGGAGAGCTTTTTCAGCTTGTTATTTTTAATGGAGTTTTACTTTGTAACTTCCTAGAGAGGGTATTATTCCTTAACTCCTTCTAGATGTGACCTGGAAAAGAATACACAGACTGAGGTCCTGCTCAAGGTCAGCCATTGTGTGTATATCTAATTAAAGCATTGAAATTTGTTATTACTGACTTAACCCTCAAAGTGGTCAGACCAAGTGATGGCATGGAGTATATTTTGGTAAGGTTTGAGTAAGTCACATTTTGCTAAATGCTTATATGTCAAAACGTTGATGCAAGGACAAAAAATATTTTTATTTTGTTTCAAATTTGTAGTTAGAAAAAGTATAGCTCTGCCTCTTTAAATGGGTAGCTTTTCTAATGTTTTTAAGCATACACTACTACTTCATGAAAAATTTTAAAGTTAAATAAAAGTAGAAAGAAGGAAAAAAATTCAACTATGCCCTGTCTGAAGACCTCCACTAGAAATGTTTTGGTGTTTTTCTTTCCTGTTAAAACAGTGATGTTTCATGTATGCTTATTCCAGTCCACCCAACAAAGTGTTGGTTTTTATTTTGAAGGAAAATTTGAGAACGGTGTTGCAGAAGGAATGGTGGATCCAAACCTAAACCCCATTTCAGCCTTTCGACTTTCAGTTATTCAGAATTCTGCTGTTTGGGCCATTCTTAATGAGGTAAGACAGTATGTCAGTCACATCAGTGAAACAGCTCAGAGTCTACATTTCTTAAAAGATTGTGATTTCATATTTAAGGCTTTTATTGAATTGAAAATTAATTGCCTTACTGTACTCTTCACAATTTTGTATTTCAGATTCATATTAAAAAAGCCACCAACTGATCATCTACTAAGAAACCAACATTTTTTTTCCTATCAATTTGTTGATTAAAGATAATGAAGCATGTACTTTTTTTTTTTTTTTTTTTTTTTCAACACTACCTCTGGTGAAATCTACTGTAGCTGATTGTTACTTCCTCTCAGAAAGTGAATCTCCCATGGATAATTGTGTTCATTTGAACCTAAGCTGTCCTCCAATTTTAACTTGACTCAGACATTTTACAGTTATGACAGCCTGTTAATGACTTGTACTATTTTGGTATTATACTAATACATAAGAGTTGTACATATTGTTACATTCCTTGAATTTGACAAAAATTAATGTTTAAATACATTTTATGAAGGGGGTACTTTTGAAATTCATTTATTTTACTATTTTAGACCCTCTTTTATAGATTATCAGGGATTATATATAAATATATAAATATACATAAAAATGTTATGGAGTTAATTTATTAGAAACACTTAAGAAGTACATATTTTTGTGCAGTAAATTTTTGAATCAATACTTTTTTTGAAAACCAGTTACCTTGCTTTTTTAAGTTCTTTCTATATTTTTCTTTGGAAATGCGACCATGACAAATTAATGCCATTTTTCAGATGCACTGCCATGTAAGAGTGATTGTAGATGACTCCCTAACTGGGGCTTTTTGCAGCCATCCCTCCCCTTGTCTGTGGTTTTGCTTCCTGCAGTTTCAGTTAGTCACAATCAACTGTGATCCAAAAATATTAAATGGAATATTCCAGAAATAAACACTTCATAAATTTGAAATTACGTACCATTGTGAGTAGTTTGATGGAATCTCGTGCCATCTCACTCCATCCCGCCTGAGACATGAACTGTCCCTTTGTCCAGGGTGTCTGCCTCACTTCCCCTCATCATGTAGGCATGTAGCATCTCACATCATAACAGGAAGGGTGAGTACAGTGCAGTAAGATATTTTGAGAAAGAGATTACATTCACATAATGTATTACAATGTGTTTGTTCTATTTTATCATTAGTTGTTGAACTCTTACTGTGCCGAATTTGTAAATTAAACTTTATCATAGGTGTGTACATATAGGAAAAAAACAGTATATATAGGGTTCGGTACTGTCTGTGGTTTCAGGCATCCACTGGGGGTCTTGGGACATGTCCACCCCACTGCCATGGGTGAGGGGGTACTGCTGTAATCGCGGTGAGTCGGAACAAAATGTTTTCGAAGGCATTTGTCATTCCTGATAGCCAAGATTTTAAAGACCAGTGTCCTTGAGGCTTATTTTACTGTTTTGTACGGTATGTAGCCCACAAAAAATCAGTTTGATAAACTTTAATGTGCAGGGGTGGTGCACTTAACGCAAATTATCATAGACCTACCTAACACATTACATTTCCTCTGATGTGTAAGATGACAAACTCGTCTTTTTTAATCTTTGTATTTAATCCATGAGGTAGATGTTGTATCTCTTTTCTTGTTCGTCCTTATATATCTGTGCTCATTTTATGAGTTCTGACGGTGTGTTCTCTAGATGATGCTACTGTATGAGTCATGACTGGTTTAATTTTAAAAACACAATTGTAACATTGGGTTTTGGTGAAAGGTATTGTAGCATTTGTATGTTTTTCCAAAATGATTTATTCTTTTGCATTAGGACTTACAAGTAAATTCATATCCAAAAAGAGTAGTACTGTTAAACATACAGTTCCAAATGTTAGTACTATAGACAAAAACATCATCAGGCTTAGCAATCAATAATCTTTTCAAAAGTATTCTACTTTTAAAAAGTTCTGAATTATTGACATCAGCTCCCAGCCAGCCTGCATGCCTCAGGTGGGCTGCACTGGGTGACAGATGCACGGAGCTTGTTCCCCTGAACTTTCACAGCAGTCTGGCGCCAGAGGCTCCAGCCAGCTGCAGTGAGCAGGGAAGAGACCCATCTTGTCACCTGTGCAGAGCTGATGGCTCCCAGACAGCATTGTTTCTGTGCACATTTTGAAGTGAAAAGGGCTGGGAGCACTGATGGGGCACAGTTATTTCCATCACTCCATGTCAGAATAATTTTTCGTTACTTTTCTTGATTAAAAAGTCACATGTTGGCAATAAGGATTTTTACATCAAACTCCAGTTAAAGTTCTTTATTGGGCTTTTTAAGTTTTTCATTTTCCTTAATTTACTGTTTATTTTCTTCTCAAATTTCCTTGGCCTCCAGGTACATTTCATTTGAAAAAAAAAAAACCTTTCATCATAAAATGTTGGTACCAGCTTAACCTACTAAATTACTGTGATAACAACTAAGTATGAGAGGTAAAAATCTGGAGGTAGGTTTTAAGACCCCTTGTGTCCTTGCTTCCTAAGTAGCCAACTCTGATTTCAGGAGGGAAGGCCATACTCTGAAAATCCAGGGAGGTGACAGTTTTTGCAGCCCATTGCCATTCATGGGGTGTCTAGGTCTTTAGACTGAGCCATTTCCTGTTCTCCTACTGTTTCTTCTCAGCTCCGCTCACCCCTCCTATTCCCTGAGGGTACTTTTGCCAGACCTTGCCCTCCTGTCAAGGACCCTCATGCAGAGCTCGCCATGAGCTTGTTACCAGTGCCTAGTACTGTCAACAGTAGTGCCCAGCACATGGCAGGTGCCAGGCAGCATCCGGACAAGGAACAAGTGGTTCCAGCCACACTCCTGTCTTAACTCCCTTTACCTAGTTTTTGCCACACACACTTGGCTTCAAGGTTTTGATTGCTTATGGGGTGTGTGTGCGCATGTACTGACCAAACCACAAGCTCCTGAGGCCCTGCTCTCATCTGTCCTTTCATCAAGCAGGGGCTCCAAGTCCCACCTTTGGTGGCACTCTCCTTCTTGAACTCCACACTAGGCAGAAGCAGCCATGCTTTCCTCAAGCAAGATGCGACAACAGTAGCCTGTGAGCGTCCTGTGAGGGAGTGAGGTGTGGGGAAGGAGGTCACAGAAGGGCCCTGGAACTGAAAGTAAATTCTTGACCTTAACATTTACCAAAACAGCGAGTGGGAAAGTGTCAAATGATGGGACTACTGTGTAAATAAATTAGGCATGGTGTAGTGTCTGGTGTGTGCTGTTCTATACAGTCGCCACTAGACACGTGGTGGCTCTATACATCAAACAATCTTGAGCTCCTCCTCACACTAGTAAACAGTTCAAGTGCTCGATAGCCACGTGTGGCCACTGGACTGGGCTGCACAGGTGTGGAACACTCCCATCACTGCAGAAAGTCCCATTGGCCACACTGTCAAGAGTGCTATACACAGTCTGGAAGCCAGAGTAATGAATTCTGATTATTAGGTTAAAAGCAGACATGCAGAATCTATCACAATGCAAATGACATTGAATATTTTGGGTGAGAAGGTTGAGGACCTCTTTCTGTAGGGTTCTGAGAGCCAGGATTTCTGTGTTCTTTGTTGTTACTCTCGGGTTCTTTACAGTGTGCCTTATGCCAAACTCTGTAGACAAAAAGAACAGTGTGAGGCAGCAAGATTGAAAAGCTTTGGAAAAAGCAAATGCAGATGGGTTATTCAGTATGCAGGTGCGTGTCTGTTAAAGGCAAATGTGTGGATTAGTTCAACCACTGGAGACACCTTTGAACAAGTGGCTTTTCAAATCGATGGCTGCACCAGTATATAAGTAGAAAGTGTCGTTATTTAAAAATCTTTTTTAAAAAGCTTCTTTTAAATATCATAATGAAAAAAATTTTTCTCCCAACAACACTGTTCCCGAAGACAAGTTTGGCTTTATGGAACAGTGTTTGGGGAGACTGCCCTAATGGCAATTGTGTATCTGGAGTAGCCTGAATCCTTTGCATGACCCCTGAAGACCTGGTGTGAGTGTGGGCAGAGCCCAGGAATGTGACTGTGACTGAGTCCCCAGGGCAGCTAACCTTTGTGTGGACCCTTTACCAGAGTTTTCTCAGGCTGGCAGCAGGACTCAGATTCAAAGCAGGAGTCAAAATGTGTTGAATGGAAAGCACTTTGTGCTAACTACCATTCCCAGTGTCAATGCTGCTCTAAAAATGTTGTCAATAGTGCGCTGAAATTAGGGCAGGTTGTTGTGGGGAGAATTTACTCTTGGGCATTAGGGAGGCTGTTTCATGGGTCTCTGAGTTGTTCCATGGTGTAGTAATTAGCAAACTGCCCTGGAATCAAAGGTTTGATACTTTAGTTGATAAACATTCTATGTTTTATTTGAAATGCTCTGTGTTCTTGGAAACTGGGTGAAAATACCTTTTGAAGACATATTCTCTTAGCCTTAAAATGGCTGGTCTTGACAGTACTGTAAGATTTCTTTCCCTCCTCTCCTCTAATCCCCTCCGCCCCCCATTTCCACCTCTGACTCGTGGATTTTGCTGTTTCCCTTTAAGAACTGGATCTCTGAAGGTGGGGCGTCTCCTCCGCTCACAGTGTACACCCGGGGTCTGGCACACCCAGGGTATGATCTGTGGCTCCACCTGGGGTGCGAACCCAGGATCTTCTGCGTGGACAGTAAGATTTTCTAAGGAAGATTTAGGAATCAGCTGAATAAACATAACTATGATTCATGTATGGAATGAAAAAGGTCAAGTGTTCTTCGCCAAGAACTCTGAACACCGGGAGGGCAGCCTTTGCTTGAGGCGTTTCAGGAAGCAGCCCTTAGACAGGCTGCCTGAGGACCTGCTTTTCTAGGCTGGACCAGTTTTTTTCTTTAAATGTATGTATTTCCTTATAGTGTCTTCACTGATTGAATGTGTAACATCTATAGTAATATTTTAGGTACCTGTTGGATTTTCAAAGGAAGGTCATTTTCAAATATGCTGCTATAAGTGAAAGCCCAATAAGTGGCCCTGTGGCCGGTGCCTTTCATCACTGTTTCTCTGTGCCACAGTGGCTCGTGCATACTTAAGTTTTAAAAGCCATGTTGAATTCAAGATTCCTAATAGAAATACGCAAGACTAGTGAAAAGCAGATTTTTATTGGTTTTAAAACTGATATAATAATTTATTTTCAGTTAGAAAACAGAGTGGTTCTTCTATGTGGGTTTTAGAAACTCTTTAAGAAAAAAACCCTTAGTGTTAAGACAGTGGTGACCCACCCACACTGTGCAGGTGTGTGCTCACACAGTACGTGCTCTATACAGCGCCCAAATTTAGAGCAGCCACATGGGCCCTTAAGTATTTTGTTTGCATGGAAAATGTTATTGATATCTATCTAGGACCTGTCAGTACAGTTGCTCCTATTCAAGTTACAAAAGAGGATTTGGAAGGTTAGACTAAGGTCACGTGGCCATAGCCCCTTAGCGACGGAGGCAGACTGCCTTGTAACAGTGGGGGCGGGAAAGCACATGATTACCATGTTCTCTCAAAAATAATTCCTGTTAAAAATAGTTTTACCTTCCTAATTTCCTCATATTCTTAGTACTTTGTATATCGTTCGTGGTTGTGCAATTATCAGAATGAATAAAATATATGCTTTAGTTTAAAAAATATTTATTGTAGAAACATACATTAGTTTTAGGGAATGTATTTGACAATAGTGTTAACATACATATTTCCTCAAATTTGCAAATTTTACACCTTTAAGCTATCTACAATGAGTTTACTTACAAGTTTCATAAGAAATCACTTCACCAATACTGCTGACACAGGATGTAAGTCTCACTTTTCATTTTACTCTGTACTTGTAGAAGGAACACAGTGTGTGGGTGAAATTCCATCCCAGTGCGAGTGACAGCCCGTAGAGCAGAATGAGAGGTGCAAATGGATAGAGAAGAATCACTGTATTTTTCAAAAATGGCAATGCTGGAAAAAATCCAAATTCATTTTTTAAAGGAAGAGATATGACTAAGAAATGAACATACTATTATTACAACCTGTGGGGCCAAAGAGAAGAACCCACTTTTTCAGTCAGTGAGATGGCACTGTGTAGCCAGATCTGCTCTGTGCTGCCTCCTCTCTCAGGGCTATGCAGAAGCCACAAGGGGGATTCTTTAAGCACAAAGGCTGAGTGGGAAGCAAACTGGGACTAAGGTTAAGAATGAAGGACAAATGTCACAAATATTAATGAAAACAGGGTGAATTTAAACCTGTGACAGCTTCAGAATCCTCTAAGAGTCCATCTTAAAGTACCAACAGATGGTTGAGGCTGCAGGAGAAACTCCCCACTGTGTGCGGTCCCAATGCAGAGTATGTGTACCTCTAAGCTTGGGGAAGACCAACTCTCAAATATAAACTCCGTCCCCAAATATCCACGCTTCTGTCTTGCTCATTGCTTTAGGTAGCAGGTCCCTACACCATGCATGCTAACCGAAAGATTTCTCAATACAGGAAGCCCCTTAACTGAGCGATTTCAAAACTGTTCCAAAATTATGGGATCAGAAACCCACCCAGAGAAGCCAGTGTTGCAGCACGCTAATCACAACATGACATGGCATACACCTTTCCCCAAAACTAGAGAAAGACTCCCAGTGCCCAAACAAGGTATTACCCTTGGTGGGGGGGGGGGGAGGGTTAAGTGGCCTCTCTGGAAAAGCAGCCAAGAGGGTGGGGGGGTGAGGCAGCTCTAACCATAGGAGCCAGTCCCAAGTGCTCTGTTTACACTAAGGTCCTAGTCAGCCAGAATGACATGGCAGGAAGGGTTAAAAAAGTATAACATTAATAAGTTATAAGTGAGATCTCCAGATTCCATTCATCTCTATTTAATGGAGATGACCTAACACAAATGAAGAATACAGTTATGAAAGATGAATTGACGGCAGGATTTAATAACAAATTTGCATACTGAGGTCAGCAGAAGGTGGGCCAGATCTTTTGTGATCCTCTGCAGAGCCACGCTGTGATCAGAAACATGGGAAATGGGGCAGAGGGTCCAAACACTGAAGTTCATAGGCCTAAGTGCCCGTTAACCCACCCCAGGCCTATCTCCTCACTGTCGCCCATTGCTGGTGACTTGGAAACTGAAAGCCTGGAGAAGACAGGCGGGAACTGGTGGTGGGCTCCACCTTGGAGATCGTCAGCATGGCTTAACATGCTTCCTTGAAATTATGAAAAGCATTACAGAGCAGCTATGCCACTTACAGAGGTGTGACCACAGCCAAGTTCCTTAGTCTCTGTGCTGTTTTCCTCATTTGAAAAACAGGGATAAGGAAACCTGTGTTATATAACTGTGAAGAAGGACACTAAAGTACTTGGGGACAATGTCCACGAATGCTCCATAATAGTAAGCTGTTACTATGAACAACCTGCCTCCTCCGTGTCATGTTTTAAATCAGCCAGAAAAAGTAAGTACTCACCACTGTACCCCAGGAAGGTTACGTAGATGTAATAGCCAACTGCAATCAACCATAAGGTGTTGCCAACCAAGTATCCAATAAACGTGTCTGTCAGGATGACATCTGCCAAAGAGAGGAAGACAGTGACCACTTCAGTGCATACCATGAAGACTGATAATGTGAGAAGTAACTGCTACTTACGGTTGATGAAGAAAAGCTGGATGAAATGCAGAATGACTAGGAGAGGATAAAAAGCATTCAGATGTACGTCGAAGGCGTAGCCCCACTCCACATCACAGTCTCTGCTCTGCCGCCTCACTAAGTACTTGTTTGAGATAAACCTGAGGAGCAAAGTTACAGCTGATTCTGTAATGTCTGCGACCGCCTTCTACACACCAAGCATGACTGCAGACACTAGAGAGAATGGGAAATAGCACAGAAAAAAAAATGCTGCCTTTTACCAAATGGGCATGGGCTGATAGCAATAACGTGTATCAGCTGGTGCTGCAGAGAAAAAGCAGTGAAGGACAGAAAATACAGAGTTGAAGTGCAATGTCAGATATGATGGTTACAAGAAAGCATCTGTGTAAAGACCTCAGGGCAGGGATGGAAAGTGCTGGGGCTGAGCATTCCAGGCAGTGGGAGGCCAGTCCCAGCAGGCGCCCAGGCCTGTCTGAGGAATGGGTGAGGGAACCAGTGTGCAGGGAACAAGCGAGCAGAGTAGCAGGAAATCATAAAAGAGAAGAAACATCTTACAGAGCCTGCGGCCATCTGAAGACCTCCGGCTTTTACTCAATGAAATAAGTCACCATGCAGTACCCACAGCAGTGTCTGACTGTTTTCATCAGGTCCCTCTGACTGCCAACAGGGGAACAGACTACAGGGACAAGAGTTGGTGTGGGAAGACCAGGTGGGAGGCCACTGTGACAGAGAGGAACAGGGCTGTGGCTGTGGGGTGGTCACATGTGGGATATAGTGTAGTTAGAAGGCAGAGCCAATAGGATTTAAGTATTGGATGTAGAGTAAGAAAAAAATCCAGGATGACTGAGATTTCTGCCTTAAACAGCAGATTGAGCTGCCATTAACTGAGGTGGGACTGGCTGGGGGCAGGAAGGAGATGCACAGAAGTTTGGGTTTGGCCCTGATACATGGGAGCCACGGATCAGGACGGGGTGAGAAGCACCCAAAGTCTAGAGCTTGGAGAAGGGGGCCAAACTGGAGATGCAGACTCCTTAGATATAGGTGACAAAACCACAGGCCTGCATGACATCACCCACAGAGTGAGTGTAGATGGGACACAGGTCCAAGGCCTAAGACCTGGTGACTCCCTACTGAAAGGCCAGGGACTTGGGAGGAACTAGGAAGGAAAGGGAGGCCAGTGACTGTCCCGCCAGAAGAAGGCTCACTCAAGCTAAGGCCACTGTCCTACAGCATGGCTTACTCACTCAGTGACATTGTGAATGAATGAACTCCACTGGCCTCCAGTCCAGGGTGAGGTCAGTGCGACCCTGACTCATCTCCCCCACGAACACGTCGGATTTATACACAGACAGAGCCACTCTTGAGGGACTGAGGGCTGACGGAACATGAGACCACCAAGGAACAGGCAGGATGGAAACATGGAACTGCAAATACCTCCAGCAACGCGCAGAAGGGCTCACGCGCAGGCTCACCCGCCCTGGGCATGGTGAGAAAAGAGTGCTTTGAGGCCTCTACACTGCATGGGAAGGACATCCATTTACTACCCAACCTGAGGACATCTGCCAAACAGGAGGGGAACTGGGAGGAGCACCATTCATTGCCCTCTCCCTCCTCTTTGACCACATGGCAGGACCATGACCCGGGCTCAGACATTCTAGCAAGCTGGCCAAGGCTGTTGGAGTGTACACCAGGCCCACACCACCTCCTCGGCTTGTCCCCAGGACCCTTCATAGCTCTTGCCATCTCTGGCCACAGCTCCTGGCCTGGCATGGCTTACCCCCAGGTCTCCCCATGTTCTGCTTCAGCTCCAGCTTCCAATAGACCTGACAACATGCCCAAGAACTCCCCATGGCTCACCCCTGCTCTAGCTATTAGCTTTCACCCCTGTGTGGCTTGTCCTCAGGATATCCCACAGACCAGGCCAGCAACAGTTCCAACCAGCCTGCTAAGGCAGCCCTGGAAGGTTTTGCCCCTGGGTCTCCTTGCAGCGAACACCAACCACAGCTAAAGAAAGCTCCAGGTCTTGGTGCAGAATGCCCCGGGGGCTCCCCGTGGCTTGAGACACTCCAACTATAGCTCCAACCAGCCTGCCAAGGTGGTGACAACACAGACTGCCCCTGGGACTTCCTGCGGCCTGTGCCTGCTCCACTCCAGGCCTCAGTGTGGCTTGCCCTGGGACTCCTCACAGAGTGAGCCTGTTCCACTTACAGATCAGATCCCTTCCACCTACCATGCAAGCCAGCTTGCCAAGATGGCCCAGTGAGGCTTAACCCCAGGGCCCCATGGCCTGAGCTGGCTTCAAAGTGAAGCCCCAATTAGTCTGACAAGGCAACCTCAACACGAGGCTTGCCCCAAGGATTCCCCACAGCCCAAGCCCATGTCCTGCTCCAGCCCCAACCAGCATGTCAAGGCGGCCGGTACAGCTTGCCCCTGGGCTTTCCTGCAGCCCCCGCACGTTACCCCTCCACAGCCTGCTCCTTCCACACTGGGAAAGGCTGCTGTTCTGCCTAATTCATAGGAACAAACATAGAACAAAATGAGGACACGGACAGACACACACACGGACACACGGACACACACACACACACACACACACACACACACACACACACACACGGTTCTAAACAAAATACTAAGATAAAGCCCTCCAAAATAACTAAATGAAACAGAAACTTGGGAGAATAGATGACTCAGGGAGTAGAACATCAACAAACAGAAAACAGAGAACCAATCAGAAGTGAATACTACAACTGAAACAAAAAATACACTAGAAGGAGTCAACAGCAGATGAGTTGGTACAGAAGAATGAGTGAGCTGAACGACAAAGTAGTGGAAAGCACCTAATGGAAACAGCAAAGAGATTGAGCGGAAAAAAAAAGATTCTCAGTCAAGAAGGCAGAGTAGGTAAACTCCTCCTAGCTCACCTGGCAAGCGGCTCCCCACACGTGGCCATCTATGGCTCACAAAGTGGATTCTCCCTGAAATCCGCGAACCACCCGAGTGGTGGGCTCCTAGGCTTGTACTGCAGACATTCTCAAACGTCTGTAGACCCCCAACAAGCAGCGGACAGCCTTGGCATGCACTGTAGCTCTTGACAAGTGGTCCCAGACCCAGTACCAGCAACAACTGGTCTCTATTTGCATTATTGTGTCCATCAGGTAGCCCCAAGGTTGACATAAGGAATGGCCATTCTTGGCCAGTAATGTAGATCCAATTAAGAGGCCACAAGTTAGGCACAAGAGGCAGCTGGCCTCAGCTCACATCGTAGTGCCCATCAAAGGGTGCCGAGCATAGCAGAAGTGGGAGCCAGCCTCTGTCGCTGTGTAGCCTCTCTCCAACACCTCCAACCCAGCACAAGCAGCAACCAACTGCAAACCACTTTGCAGCTCCTACCAAGAAGCACCATGGCACAAGTGGCAGCTGACTTTGACACACATCAGAGCCCCTCCCAAGAGTTTCTAGACCCAATGCACCAGACCATACCAGAGCACCACCCAACCAGGTCCACAAATGACACATGCAAAGGGCGGCCATGGCTGGCATCACAGCCCTGCTACAGTGAATGAAATCAAGAGCTGGCTCTTTGCAAAGATAAACAAAATTGGTGAACCTTTACCCACTCATCAAGAAAAAAAAGAAAGGATTCAATAAATATATCAGAAATGAAAGAGGAAAATGACAACGTACCCCACAGAATTCAAAAGATTATAAGAAAATATTACAAACATAAGCCAACAAATTGGACAACCCGAAAGAAACAGATAAATTCCTAGAAACATGCAATCTTCCAGACAGTTCAGGAAGGCACAGAAAATCTAAACAGACTGATAACTACTAATGAAATGGAATCAGTTATAATAACTTCCAACAAACAGAAGTCCTGGACCAGATGGCTTCATAGGTAAATTTTACCAAACATCAGAAGAGAAATTAATACCTATCATTCTTGAGCTATTCCAAAAAAAAACTGAAGAGAAAGGAAGACTCCCTAACTCATTTTATGAGGTCATCATTAACCTGATACCAAAACCATACAAAGATAACTACCAAAAAAAAAAAAAAAATTATAGGTCAGTATCCCCGATGAACATAGATGGAAAAATCCTCAATAAGTATTAGCAAACTGAATACAGCAACACATTAAAAAGATCAGACACCATGATCAAGAGTGATTTATTCCCGGGATGCAAGATAGGTTCAATAGCCACAAATCAATTAATGTGATATTCCATATAAGTAAATGAAGAATAAAAATTATATGACCATATCAACAGATGCAGAAAAAGCATCTGATAAAACCCAGCATCCGTGTATGATAAAAACTCTCAGCAAAGTGGGAACAGAGGGAACATACCTCAACATAATAAAGGCCATATATGACAAACCTAAAGCTAACATCATACTTGATGATGAAAAGCTGAAAGCTTTTTCTTTAAAATCAGGAATAACACTAGTATGTCCACTTTCACTTTATTCAACATAATATTGTAAGTCATAGCCTCAGCAATCAGACAAGAAATAAAAGGCATCCAAATTGCAAAGGAATAAAACTGTCATTATTTACAAATAACATGATACTATATACAGAGAACCCTAAAGATGTCACCAAAAACTGTTAGAACTAATAAGTGAATTAAGTAGTAGATTACAAAATTAATATTTAAAATCCAGTTGCATGTTTATAAGCTGATAGCAAACTATCAGAAAGAAAAGGTAAGAAAACAATCCCAGGATTTCTGGTCAACATGGTGGAGCAGGTAAACACTGTTTGCCTCCTGTCATGACCACATCGAAATTACAACTAAAGAACAACCATCCTTGAAAACTACAACTAAGGTCACACAGAAGGGGCCACCTTGAGACTGAACTGTGGGTGAGGATGATGGAGAGAAACTTTACTCTTATAGAATACAAAACAAAAGTTTAACCTACGCACTTACAGATTATTCATGAGCTGGCAGTCACCAGCTGGAATGGATTCTAAACCACTAGGTCCAGAGACACTGTGTTTTTGCACACACAGATATAAACAACATAAAACTGACCTTGAAATATTCCACGGCAGTGCCCCAGTAGATTGTCTTGCCAAGTGACCAGCTGCCAGTACAGGGCTGACTTTTATGTCCCTTTGAATGGGGCACAGCCCATTCACTGCAGGTGGCAAGCACTTGGAGATCAGCACTGTGCTGCCTGGCTTTACATGCAATGCCTGTTCCAAGTGTTCAGGGTTCCATAGCTGCTTCACTGTTGCTTATGGTCAGCCCACATATGCCGATGACATGACACTAAGCAAAAAAGACTACCTCAATGAAAACCAGTGGGACGGTGTGTTCCTTATACAGCATGGAAAGGATAATTGGCTTCAGCTCCCTGGCAGAAGGCCACATGCAGTTAGATGGCGATGGATCTGGTGCACCTTCGGTTGAAATTATACTCTCCAGTTATGGCCATTTCTAAAAGTATTTCAAGCACCATCTCGTTCTTCTCCAGAAACACTTATAGATGTAGATACAAGTAGTCTAGTTTCTTTGTTAAAAAGACCTGAAGAGGACAATATAGCTTTCTTTGAAAGATGATACCAGGAAAGGATAAAAATGGAAAAGGCTTCTAAGTGTAAAGGAAAAGCACCATTGCCATCAAATACAAAACCTTCATGAGACTGGGACATTAAAACTATCATCCAAATAAAAAAAAGAAAATTCCATTTATGAATGCCTCAAAAAGAATAAAATATGTAGGTATATATTTAATCAGGGAGGTAAAAGACCTATACTTGGAAAATTATCTACGATGTTGAAGAAACAGAAAATGGAAATATATACAGTGCTCATGGACAGGAAGAATTAACACTGTTAAAATGTCCATATAACCCAAAGCAATCTACAGTTTCAATGCAATCCCTACCAAAATACCAATGGCATTTTCAGAGAACTAGAACAAATAATCCTAAAATTTATATGAAACCACAAAAGACCCCGAAATAGCCAGATCAATCTTAAAAAAGAACAAAGAGGTATCAGGCTCCCTGACATCACATTGTACAATGCTGTAGTAATCAAACTAGCATGGTGCTGGCACAAACACAGACACATAGATCAGTGGAACAGAATAGAGTCCAGAAATAAACACGCATCTATATGGTCAAATAACCTATGACAAAGGAGATGTGAATATACAATGGGGTAAAGACAGTCTCTTCAATAAATGGTGCTGGGAAAACTAGACTGACACATGCAAAAACTGAAACTAGACAACTTTCTTACACTACAAGAAGAAAATCACAATGGATTAAAGCCTTAAATATAAGACCCAAAACCATAAAACCACTAGAAGAAAACATAGGCAGTAAACTCTCTGACATAGCTCTTAGCAATATTTTTTTGGCTATGTCTCTTCTGCAGGAAAACAAAAGAAAAACAGGACTCCATCACAGCAAAGGAAATCACCAACAAAACAGAAAGACAATCTACTGGATGGGAGAAGATATTTTCCAATGATACATCCAATAAAGGATTAATATCCAAAATATATAAGGAACTCAAACAATTTATCACCAAAAAACCAAACAATCCAATTAAAAAAGGGGCAAAGAACCTGAATAGATCATTCTCCAAAAAGGACATACACATGGCCAATAGACATGAAATGATGTTCAAAATCACTAATCATCAGGGGAAGGCAAATTAAAACCACAAAGAGGTATCACCTCGCACCTGTCAGAATGGCCATCATCAACAAATAACAAATGTTGGTGAGGATGTTGGGGAAAGGAACCCTTGTGCACTGCTGCTGAGATTGTAAACTGGTGTAGCCACTGTAAAAAACAGTATGAAGATTCCTCAAAAAATTAAAAATAGAACTACTGTATAACACAGCAATTCCATTTCTGGGTATTCATTTGTAGAAACCCCAAACACCAATTTGAAAACACATATGCACCCCTATGTTCACATGGAAGCAACCTAAGTGTCCATCGACAGATAAATGGGTAGGAAGATGTGGTACATATATACAGTGGAATATTAACTCAGCCATAAAAAAGAACGAATTCTTGCCATTTGAGACAACATAAAAGGATCTAGAGGGTATTATACTAAGTGAAACATGTCAGAAAAAGACAAATACCATATGATCTCATTTATATGTGAAATCTGAAAAACAAATGAACAAACAAAACAGAAACAAACTCATAAATATAGAGAACATATTTTGATGGTTGCCAGATGGAGGTAGTTGCGGGGATGAGTGAAAAGGGGAAGGGATTACGAAGTACAAATTGTCAGTAATAAAAAGTCACAGGAATGTACAGCATAAAGAATATAGACAATAACATCATAATGACTATGTATGGTGTAAAGATGGATACTAGGCTTACCAGAGTGATCCTAAGTTATATAAATTTCTAATTACTATGCTGTACACCTGAAACTAATAGTATAGTCAACTGTAATTGAAACAAATTTTTTAATTAAAAAAGAAGATACACAAATGGCCAACAGATATGTGAAAGTGTGTTTAACATCCATAATCTTCAAGGAAATGCAAATCAAAACCAAAATGAAATATCATCTCCTATCTGCCATATTAGCTATTATCAAAAAGACAACAACTAAGTTTTGGCGAGGATGTGGAGAAGAGAACCCTTGTGTACTGTTGGTGGGGCTGTAAATAGGTATAGCCACTATGGAAAACAGCAGGGAGATTCCTCAAAAAATTAAAAATAGAACTACTATATAACCCAGCAATTCCACTTTGGGTATTTATCCAAAGAAAACTTAAACACAAATTCAAAAAGTTATATGCACCCATGTGTTCACTGAAGGATTTACATTAGCCAAAAAATGGAAGCAACCTATGTGTCTATCAAAAGATGAGTGGATAAAGATGTGGTACACACATACAATGGAATGTTACTCGGCCATAAAAAGAATGAAATCTTGTCATTTGCGACAACATGGATGGACCCAGAGTATGTTAAGTGAAATAAGACTAGGCTAGAGAACGAAATACTGTATGATTTCACTGATACGTGGAATCTCAAACATAAAACAAAAGTAAATGAACTGAAACAGAAACAAACTCATGGATACAGAGAACTAAGTAATGGCTGCCAGATGGAGAGTGAGTGGTTGGGAGAAAAAGGGAAGGGAATTAAGAAGTACAAACTTCCAATTATAAAATGTCACGAGGATTAAAGTACATACAGCACAGGGAATATAGCTAATAATATCGTAATAACTGCATGGTAGATGGTTACTAGATTTATGGTGGTAATCACTTTGTAAAGTATATAAATGTCTAATCACTGTCTAATCCTGAAACTAATAAAGTATTGCATGTCAACTATAATTAAAAATACATTTAAAAATGTAAAGTATTTGGGTAATAGAAAAAATATAGGAAAACAACGAAAAGGAACATTTATCCTATAAACACAGCTGTGTAAATTCAATGGATTTTATGTGACTTCATTTCAAGGACAGTTAAGAAAATGGTATGCCTACAGTGGAAATAAAAATAGAAAAAATAAACAAGAGGAAGAATACAGTATAGTACTAATAAAACAGTTCTGTACTCAATTATCTGAAAATGTCAAAATAATACTGCTTTGGTTGAACAAAATGGAACTTAACCAAAACATCTTCCATTTTAGCCAAGAACACGTGCCATCAGATGAATGGAATAAGCGCCTGGCTCCCTAACCAGGAATTCCTGGTCTGTGGTCCTGCTGCTGCTCATTCCTTAAATGGGCACTTTCTGGGCCTCTGTCCTCAGTGCAGTCTCACCTCCAGAATAGTCATTCTCCCCAGGAGCTCAGAAGACAGCTGTGCTTTCCCCTCCCACCTCGAGATCAATGACGCCATCCAGCAGCATCCTGGCCCAAACTTTTGTAGGTTCAGAGTCAGGTACCTCAATGTCCACTGACCCTTTATTCCTACTAACCATTCAACGAGCCACCTGAACTCAGCGTCCAACACAATGCCTCATCTTCTAAGCCAGAATTTGCAGGCTAGCTCCAAGAGGCCTTGGCCTCCCCCCTTCCCCACCTCCATTACACCCTCTTATCTGGCAGCTCTAATTCACTCTGTCGATCACCAATCACCATCATCGCACTATTCGTGCCCTCTGCCCACGCAGACCAGTTGTGTCCAGCCTACAGCTCTTCCTCCTTCACAGCCATAACAGAGACTTTCCTTGAAGTGTGAATATGATCCTATTTCCCTACTTCAAAGCCTCCAAGGTCTCCCCACCCCCGAACCCACACATGCAGCCTATAAGATAAAGTCCAATTCTCTTTTTCTTGAGTTGCATTTAAGGCTAATTTTTCTAGTCAGTTCTCTCCCTCAGCCATTCAGTGTCCTCCTACACTCCCAGTCTAGCATGCTGTTCACACTTCTGTGTCTTTGCACTTGGTACTATGACTCAGCCATCCCACGGCCCCATCATTTCTATTTTCAGCTCCTCACACAATTTACAACACAAGGTAGGTTCTCAAAAATATACTGAATCCTTTTCTGTTTAACTCAAACTATCACAAGGTCAGATTCAGGTACTAAACTCCAGGATAACTTGGTTTCTGTGGTCCTCCAGAGTCAGTGCACTCAGGAAGAATGCTTCTACAAACCATTCCCCTGAAAGCCTTAGTTATTGAAATTTTTTCATATACCATGTTTTTCACAAATATTTTGATAATTTACATAACCATATTTAAGCCAGATTTTAGAATTTTAGATTAATAACTTATTGACTACCCAGCACATATAAAACCTATACTATGTCAGAAATCACAAAGGAAAATAAGAGGTTATAGTCTCTGAATTTTGTTTATAATATTAATAACTACTATTTATTGAGCATTTAGTATATGCTAGGTGCTTTTCTTACCACAAACTTCTTAAAACCTTACATAACAGATAATTCCATTTATAAAACAAGAGACTGGATGAAGAACTCCACAGTAAATGCCTGAGCTGACATTTGAACCCAAGGCTCTGTGACTAAAATGCTCCATAGCTGTTTTCTTTGATAAACAATGACCACCAACCCCACTCAACCACTGGGCCTCTCCTGAACTCACTTGCCACATCCACTCCCTCCACCCAGCATGCCAACCATACAGGAGGCCTGTAGCTGTGAGAAAGATGAAAAAACAAATGCTAGATTACACTCAGTACACTGCTGCTGTCAAACCAAACCCAAAGTCAGACTGAGAACCCTTTCAATAAAACCTCTGTTCGTACATATCTTTCCCTCAGCAGGAAATTACCAAAACATTAGTCAAAAAAATCTTTTTTTTAAGTGTACTTCATTTAATGCCAAAGATTCAAAGTTAAGATTTCATGAAATATCCCTCTAGATCTTACACATTTAGTGGTGACTCAGTGATAAGTGCAGCAGTAAAATGGGCCACATCCAGACAACAGAAGAACTGGCTGTGTACTTTTGCAAAATCAGGGATTTTGTTAATATGATATAATCATTATTTCAATTCACTTATTTGCTGCACTTGACTATGTAGACCACCAGTTAAAGTATTTTCTGATTCAGGTACAGACAAAGGAGAGCAATTTATAATAATCTTGGCAGTCAAAATGGATGCTTTCAGTTCACCTATCTTCTTTCAATTTCCATCAGCTACTGCATCTTGGAAGCAAGCAGGAGGAGGCCGTACAGCAGTAATTGAAGAACCAAGGTATGGTACTTACCACATCAGAGTTGAAATGAGAAGGCCAACGCCCACACAATCTATGAATACGACCCAAAGGAGAAGCTTTATCATCTTAAAAAATCCCATGTCCAGCACAAAGCCAAACCCGACAGTGGACACTGAAAAAAAGATTTACAAGATTCATTCAGGCACTCTGCTGGGTTCCTGGGGTACAGGGCACAGTCCCTACCCCCAGAAGCCCATAGTCCAGTGGGCAAAACAGACATGTAAACCAAATCCATGAGCTGTGTTCCGTGTGGTTAAGAAATGCCCACCACCTTGGGGATGGACGAGCCACTGAGGTCTCTCTGGTTTACTGAGGGGCCCGGCATTTCAAATACCACCTGTACTGAAAAGGCACTCAGAGATTTAAGTCCAGTTAAAGGCGAGAAAAATCTTATACATTTCAACCCCCAAAAGGTGGTTAGGACCCCTTTGCTACACTACTAGAGAACTTAAAAGTATTTTCTCAAGTTCACAGCAGTACTTTTAGAAGTCTCACTCTGGGTTTGTCTAATTGTGAAAAGCGATTTCCAATCTTGATATTCCTTTTCACAGTAAGTTTGCATTTCGGTATCAATTCATTCATCATAGTAATTAAAAAGACACGGAATGACTGTCCTCTGCTTTTTGAAGTTCTGAGGTCACAGTTTACTCTGGCAACCATGTGAGACCTCTAGAACAAGGAAGAATACAGCCTACTTTCCTATGAGATTTCTGAGGTTTCAGAAAGGAGAAAACAGCTTTAAGTCTCCCCAGATTCTGACCCGCAATTCTTTGTAAGTCTCCAAATGACAAATCCTATCAGAAACACTCAACGTGGTCTTCAACTCTCCTGCGGATCAGCTAACACTTACCACAGAGCCAGACACTTAGTAGGACCAAGAACGCTGGGTCATCTCTGGCCCACTGATCCTTTGTCTGCTTTCGATAATGAAAGTTCCTATAAACCCTCTGCGGGGAAGTGAACAAGTAGAGCATCTGCCAAGCAGCAAACTCAAAGTCCATCTGCCGAAAACGAAAAAGCCTTCTCAGGTATTTGTAGCGCTTTGCTCCCGCTGTGTGTCTTGCTGCGTCCCTGGAATTCAACGCTCCATTCCCCTGCATTGGGGAATTCACTGAAGTACTCGGTAACATCTTTCTGTGGAAGAAAAAAAATCTTTACAAGTAATCTTAAGAAAGTGGTGGCTACTAGCGCCCTTCTTCTAAATTATACGGAGAGAGGTCACGTGACATTACCGGCCCAATCCTTGGGGCTTACGTTCCCCAAACCTCGCCTCCACTGAGTGGAGGTGGGAGGGGAGAGGGGAAAGGGACCAGGGGAGAAGGAGGAGGGGGAGAGGGAGGTTCGAACGCGGGAGAGGTGTTAAGTATCAGGCGTTTAAGGGAAAGCCTTTGTTTGGGCCAATTAGACAGCTGTTCCCAACAAGGTAAAGTATTCACACAGGTGATCGGTTTATCAGCGCTCTACCATCAGCAACTCGTTCGCTAGAAGGTGATATAAAAACAAAGCAAAACCCAAATCCAGTGTTCTACTCCCTGAAGAGTGCACCAGGGGAACTGCACCGTGGGCGACCAGTCAGAATCCAGGTGCGCGCAGGTCACGGTGCGGCACCCACGCTCCCGTCTCTGCTGCCCAGGCCTCCGCAACGCTAGCACCGCCTCATGTAACAAATGAAAACACGACGCCCACTCACGTCGGAATCTCAGATACAGAATGCTTTTCAGTATGAGCAGGTCCGAAACACTTTGAGACACACTCATACTAAACATTACCCGTCGTTTATCTGAAGTTCGACTGTAGCTGTAGCCGGACGTCCTAGATTTTACCCGGCAACCCCACCGCAGCCGGAGCACGTCACTCCAGGGCCGAGGGACGTCGGGTCGCGAGTGACCGGAAGAAGCAGCAGAGCCCGACCCGCACGCAGGCGGAGCGCTCCTCAGGCCTCACCTGGAGCCTCGCTGCGACCTCCAGCAGCTCCCGACTAGACCGCCAGCCTCCGCCCGGCAGCCAAGCCCCGCAGCTGCAGAGCCCACTTCCCTTCTCGCAACGCAGACGGCGCCGAGGCGCGACACCTGACGTGAGCCCACTTCCGCCGCGCACGGCCTCTCGGGACCCGTAGTCCGTAAGAGCCTGCCGGAAGTTGTTGTTGCCGGTTTCCGGTCCCTTCCGCTGCGGGCGTCGCTGGCCCGCAGCTGGGTCCAGGCGGTTGTGGGCTAAGCTTTTGGCACCGTGGCGTTGGGAGGCGCAACCATGCCCCGGTATTACGAGGACAAGCCGGAGGGCGGCGCGTGCGCGGGCGTGAAGGAGGACCTGGGCGCATGTTTGCTGCAGTCGGACTGTGTGCTCCAGGTAGCGCGGCCGGCCGGGCGCTCGGGCTGATGCCAACGCCGAAACGGGGCGGCGGGGCTGGCACGGGTGCCCTGGGCGGCCCGCGGTGGCGGTCAGGAGGCGTGGCTCTGAGCTGTGCTCTCAGTTAAACTTGGGCTTCCCACTGTCGCAGCCTCCGTTCCTTCCGGTGTGAAGTTGGAGATACGCCCCGTTGGGTTTTTGTAAAGATTAAACCATTTGGTTCAAGCAACGTTGAGTGTCGCCACTCTGCTAGATTCTTGGTGCTTTTTCCAGTGACAGAGGGCGATCAATTGTGTGCAGTTGGATTTATAATTTCAGAAAGTTGCTCTTATTTCAAGGAAGGCAACTATCTGCAAATGGACATCCACCATAAGGCAATATCTATGTTTCTACTGATTGACGACTTAGGTTTGGTTCACTGATTTTAGTGGTCAGCCATACTGGCCACCTAGAGTCTAGTAAAACTTCTAAGTTATGAATTTAAGTTATCTAGTCCAGTTTTCTTACACAGATGAGGAAACTGAGATACCCTGTCTTCAGGCTACCCTGTTCAGGGCTGTTTCCAGCCTACTGCTTCACCAGCTCCTAATAAATGCCTGTTAAGTGGCAGGCATGAGGCCAGGTAGTGAGGACACAAAGATGAATCAGTTACAGTCACTACCTACATTATGCTTGGTCGGGGGGGGGGGGATATTTAAGGGGCTAAATTCCTGTGATAAGGGCTGGATGAGCATTTAGTATATGTTTGATGAATAGGAGCAAAATGCCTTGGGAGCCCAGTGGAGAAAGCACCTTATTTTGCTTGAGAATTTGGAAATTTTGCCCAGAGGTGACATTTAGTCAGGGTCTTAAAGGTTGAGTAGTTATCAAGTAAGGGGTACAGGATTGTGATGGTAGTGGGGGACAGGGATCTGGAAGAATAACCAGTGCAGATTCTGGTGTTCGGGAAGGTCAGGAGAAGCTCGTGCCTTTTGGGCCTGGAGGATGGTGAATGTGACAGGATGGTTGCCATGTGTGCAGACATCTGTGTGTCAGAGTGGGGAGCTTGGATTTTATCCTGATGTTCAACTTCAGGTAAGCCATAGAGATAAAATACATAGAGTAGGACTGAAGAAAGAAACTTGGGAAGTGGAGGAGCATACTGGTGGCAGGGAGAAAATCCAGTTGGTTTCTGCAATGATTGAATCATTTATTTAGCAAACATTTGAGTGCCAAGCTCTAATTCAGCATACAGATGGATGGTACACTTTTGCTCCTTTGTAGAAATTGCATCTATGGAAAGTAGATTTGAATTGTGAAACATACTTCCTGTAGATGCTTCCATGTGTCCAGTATACTTAAGTGCAGTGCCAGATTGGTGCTAGAGTAATTGGGGGATCACTTTTTAAATTATATAAATGTCTAACCATTGCTCTGCATACCTGAAACTAATAAAAAAGTCTTTAAAAAAATAAATCATGAAATAGACTTTGTAGATGCTACCATGTGTCCAATATATTTAAGTACCTTTGTGTTAACTTAAATTTATGGCAGATTTAAATATTTTAAGATAATGAAGAGGTAGTATTAGTACTTCTATTCCATGAAAAATACTACTAAATTTAGCTTTTACCTTGTTTTGCAGTTGTTACTTCGTCAAGTCTGACTTTTAATAGTTATAGTTTTTAAAAAGTCTTATTAAGAGTCGGAAGTAAGCATTTCTTGTAGCAGTATCCTGCCTTGATGGCAGAAATGGGTGGGGGAGGATTATAAATCCAGTTTTCTTCGTAACCTTTTGAGCTTCCACTGCTTAAAGATGAATTAACTTCACATCAGGCCCAGGCAGATCTTCTCACACAAGTATGTCTCCATTCTGTTCCCTTTCCTCTTCCAGTTCTTACTCAGTTGAACTTCTCAGAATAGAGAACTTGACTGTGGGGGACAAGGGATGGGAAAATGTGGAGATGTGTTGCCACTAAAATGGCTTGCATTTAAAGGATGTAAGTGGAGCCTTTAGAGCCACCTGATACTGCCTTCCAGAACACGCCCTCCTGTTCACCTCATGCCTGATCTCTCGTACACACCCGTACACGCTGTGCCCCCTCCCCCCGATATACTAATTCTATCTTCAAGAGTTCTTGAGTATAAACATTTTATGAACACTGAAGAAACCATTACCACTTTCACCTTAACTCTTTCTTACCCATAAGGAGCTGAAGATACCGTTTTCTAGATTTTTTATATAAACATTTTAAAGAAAAGTATCTTGTGGAAACCAATGTTAGGAACTCAGGAGGACCTTAAAGTGCCCCAAATTTGTTTACACATTTTTTTTCATTCTGTCTTCTTAAGCACCAACAGTCAAAATGAATTACAAACTATTTCTTACATGATTTACTATTTTCTTCTTTTGCTTTTTAAAAAAGAACTATTTTCAGAAGGATGGTTATTTTGTACTTTCTGAGAAAATTTCCCAGGTGTTTATATTTTTTATGTGTCACAGGAAGGAAAATCCCCTCGGCAATGTCTGAAGGAAGGAAACTGCAAAGTTTTGAAATATTCATTTTTTGAATGTAAAAGATCAATGGTAAGTAGGTAAAGATTTTTTAAAAAGCTTATGTTAAAAATTATCTATGTGTAGTTAAAAATATATGAGTGACTTAGTAATTATAAATAGGTCGCAGTGGTCATTTGGACAAAAGGATGTAGGTAACATTTCTTTCTTACTCCAGTGGGTAATGTTAGGTAGCAGTTGTGAAAACCCACAGCTGGCGGTTCTGTTATTCTGCCACTATATTAACCACATCCTCTGATCTGCATAAATTTCTGAAAGTACGAGAATGAAGTCCTGACAAGTATAATAATATAACAATGATTCACTATTAGTTCTCCAAGGCAGTAGGGTCATGTCATAATAATGCAACTTCAGTTATACACACTTGGCAAAAATCTGAAATAATTTAAATTGTGCTGGAAATTTCACTTAGTTGTTCAAACAATGATATATAACTCAGCTAAGATGAGATGAGCATCTCAAATCAGCTGTTCCCTCATAGTATCTGCATCTCATCATCCTGATTATGATTCTCATGTCTAAAAGTTAATTTTTTTTAAAACATGGCTTTTATCTTTGTGTAGTGATTAAATGAAGAAATAGCCATCTGTCCCACACTGGCTGAGCTGGACTCATTAATAGGGTCTTTCTCTAAAGTAATTCCTGTAGAATTTCTAGGGACTGATACTGACTTCTGTGCAAATTTGCCCACTCTTTTCCCTTGCCTCCCATCCCTTCAGAAGAAGCTTCACTATGAGGCTTAATATTTTCATCCTAAGAGTAGGTAATTTAAACATTTTAAATTCCCAATGGCTACGGGTTACTATTTTTCAGGGCTCCTTCTCTTTTCAATTGCTATTTAAAGATTTCAAATACATTTGAATATTAACCCAATTAAACTTAATTAGAAAGTTGTTTGCTAGAACAACATATTGAGTATAGTTCAGAGAAAAAGGTAAACATAGTTTGGATTCTACTTAAGAAAACCCCTATTGTGACCTTAAGTTGAACTTTTGTTTTTAATGCCATCTTTTATTATTATTATTGTTATTGTAGCTCTGACAATTGGTGTTTTGATTGTGCTGGAAACTGGTTTACTTCTCTCACATCTGGCACTCCCTCCCAAAGTTTTGTTTGACTAATAATGTTGTATAAAATTTGACCTAATTATACATTTATTTTTCAGTTGGATGCCAGATCAAGATTCAGAGGAAGAAAAGGATATTGATGCCTTTATGTTGAAACCAAGATGAAAACAACAAAGGATTTCCTCTGGTCATTAAAACAGAAAAGCCAAAATAGGAAACTTTCTCTTACATCTCTTTGGTCAAACCACTTTCTCCCATGGGACACTGGGGAAATGGATGACTTCTGGTTTTGACTATGTACAAAGTAAATGATTCTCTTGCCCCAAGTTATTTTTAGAAGAAAAATTTAATTGACCAGTTATGAGCTGAAAGCATAATAAATGTGTTTTGAGAATTGTTCTGAAACCTAAGAATGTAGCGGTAGTTATTTTCAAGCTTGACTCCTCATCTGATGACACAAGTCAGTACATCCTTTGTGACTATTATGGAGACCCCCAAATGTCGACCTTTGAAGAAGTATTTATTCATGTTCTTTGCCCATTTTAAATAGGGTCGTTTGCTCTTTTGTTGTTGAGTTCTAGGACTTCGTATATTCTGGATGTTAACTGCTTATCAGGTATATGATTTGCAAACATTATCTCCCATTTCTTTCACTCTGTTCTTTGATGCCCAGTTTTAAGTTTTGATGTAGTCCTGTTAATCTGCTTGTAACTTTTGTTGCCTATGCTTTTGGTGTCATATCCAAGAAATTACTGCCCAATCCAATGAAGCTCTTCCCTTATGCTTTGAGGAATTTTTATGTTTAGGTGTTTGATATAGTTTGGGTTGATTATGTATGTGGTGTAAGGTAAGGTCTAATTTCATTCTTTTGCATATAGATATCCAGAGTTTCCAACAACATTCGTTGAAAAGACTGTCTTTTCCTCTTTGAATGGTCTTGGCACCCTTGTTGAAATCATTTGACCCCGTGTATACTGGGGGTTTATTTCTGGGCTCTGTATTCTATTTCATTGCCTGTCTTTATGCCAAGGCCGCACTGTTTTGATTATTGTAGCTTTGTGTAATAAATTTCAAAATCAGGATGGGTGAGACTTCCAACTTGGTTATTTTTCAAGGTTTTGTTTTGTTTTTTGTTTTGGCTTTTGGGTGTTACTTGAGATTTCATATAAATTTTAGAATGGATTTTTCTATTTCTGCAGAACACACCATTGGGATTTTGATAGGAAGTACACTGAATCTGTAGATCGCTTTGAAGAGTGCTAGGAGCATAGCAGCCTGAAGTCTTCTAGCCTGTTTACACAGGTGTCTTTCCATCTGTAGGTATCTTTAACATCTTTCAGGAATATTATATGGTCTTCAGTGTATAAGACTTTTGCCTCCTTGGTTAGGGGTATGCCTAAGGAGCTTATTCTTTTTTATGTGATTGTAAGTGGAATTGTTTTCTCGATTTTTTTTTTCAGGTTCACTGGATTATAGGTCAACTTTTATTTTGAAATGTAACGCATACAGACAAGCACATAGGATGTCTTTATAATGTTAACTAATAACAATGAGGTACATCATCCGTGAACTGCCATCCAGGCCAGCAGAGAATTGAGTGAGCCCCTACAGTGCCTGACTTTTCTCAGACACCCTCCTGGACACCCTCAAGAGAAAACTACCACCCTAGTGTTTGTCACACTCTTCTCTTAAGTTTACCTTCTCCTGTGAGCCTGTTGAATTTGGTTCCTTGTGTCCTTGTGATGTGTTTAGATTACAGTAGATCCCCCTGGCCCCTTATCTGTGGGGGATATGTTCCAAGACCCCCAAGGAATGCCTTAGTCTACAGATAGTACCAGACCCCATACATACTGTTTTTACCTCTATGTACATACTATGATAAAGTCTAATTTATAAGTTAGGCACAGTAAGAGACTGGCAACAATGATAGGACAGTTGTAACAGTACACTGTACTGAAAGTTATATGCATGTGGATGCTCAAAATACTGTGCTGGATGTACCCTCCTGTGATGTGTTGACTAGGGGTAGCTAAAACCATGGAAGATGAAACCTTGGGTAAGGTGGCAATTACTGTAATGGATTATATAGAGAAAAGCAACGTGGTATGATACTGAAATAGGAGAGATTTCAATTGAACAAAATCTTTTGAGTAGCTCTTTTGCAACAGGCATTTCACTTGGCTGTTGTGAATACAAAATAACCTGCTGGACAAAAGCAAAAGGGTAAGTAACATGATGGACAGGAAATACATGATTATAATAAATTCAAAACTCAGAAAATATTTTTCTAAAAGGGCCAACTCATTCTATGGAGAGAAGTTGCCACAGAGGTGGAAGTGCCTGAGATGGCTTTGGAGGAGGAATGGGAAGGCTGAGGGGTGGTGGTCCAGATCAGAGCTGACATGGACAGGGCTGAGTTTGGATGGCATTATGGGGTGGGCTGAAGAGACACAGGTCTTAGAGGCAGGTGGCTGTCCTGGGGAAGGGAGATGAGCCCAGGCTGGAAGGTGGGGTCTTCTGTCACGAAGGCTCAGCCGGCTGGGAGGAGAGGATGCATTGGAGACACCTGAGTAGAATGACTGGGCTGTGGCTGGGTGTGCAGGTGGACCTGGACCACTTGGATGGACTAGGAATTTGAGCCAGGAGCAAGAAAGCAGTAACTAATTCCGTGGGGATGGCTAGGACTTTTCAGGAAGAACCTCTGAAGTGAGAGACAGTGATGGACAGAACCTGGGGACATAACAGTGTTGGTGGGTGGAGGAGGACAAGCAGATCAGAGCAGGGATGATGGTTAGAGGGAGGACAGCCAGGAGAGGGGTGGCCACAGGAGCCCAGGGGGGAGGAAGTGATAAAGTGCTATGTCCCCATGTGCATCTCCAATCTAGATGATTTCTTCCTCACTGGAGACAAGTTTCTTCTCCAGCCTGTCCCAGCTTTTTTTTTTTTTTTTTTTTTTTTTTTTTTTTTCCTTTTTGGTCTGTTAAATGGTATAACAGTGACCTCACAATAAGGTCTATATTTGAATGCAGCCTTGCCTGCACTAGCCAAATAGGCCCACTGGGAGCCCAGTGCAGGAAGGAATCATCGCAATGGTGGTGCCAAGACACAAAAGGGTCTGAAAGGGCCATTCTGAGCCACGCTTGGGGGTCGGCATCAGAACTCAGGCAGTGGCAGTTGTAATAAAAATAAGGTTATGGCCATTTGCCATATCAGTGCAGAATGGAGATGGGTATTCTACCCAGGGTGGCACAGGCAAGTGCAGCCCCTTGTAACGTGCACAGTGCCACACCCATGTCACAGACAAGGACAGGCAGTGCTGAGGCCAGGACTTGTTTTCAGAACAAGCATCAACAAGTTCTCTTTACCCCCTACCACAAATAAAATCACAATACAACTGACAAACAGGTTTAAAAAAATTGGCAACATATGACAGGGAGGTCAGTATATTGTATATTAAGAACAGCTGAAAAAAAAAAAGACCATTGGAGTCACAAAAGTAGAAATACAAGGATGAAAGATGTTCAGTTCTCACTAATCAAATGGATTGCAACGGTGCTATTTTTAGCATTGATGAGAATAAAAAGTGGCATGTACTAAAGGTGGCAGCTTAACTACCTAGAATTGGTGATTTAGACAGACCCCCCTTTTCATTGTACTTTGTAGGTACTGCTTTTTTTTTACGAGTTGAAGGAAAAACCCTCCACTTGCAAAAAGATAACTCACAGAAGGCTCAAATGACAGTATTTTTTAGTAATGAAGTAATTTTCAATTAAGATATATCCATTGTGTTTTACACATATGCTACTGCACCCTTAATGAACTACAATGCTGTATAAACTTAGATGCACTGAGAAACCAAAAATTCGTGTGACTTGCTTTGTCAAGAGATTCACTTTACTGCAGTGGTCTGGAACTGAGCCCGCAATATCACCGAGGTCTGCCTGTACGAAAAATTAAAAAATTTTAAAAGATTTAGGTTATCCTTTAATTGTACATTTCTACTGCCAGGAATTACTCCAAGGGAAATCACTGGGTACACGTGCCTAGAAACAAGGTGCAAGATGCAGTCCTGGTTATAACAATCAAACTTAATGGAATGACATTTTAGCAAGTTTTACAACAGGCGGCCAGGCAATCCACACAGAAGATGCGATCCAAGTTTACAGCCATGGGACAGTAAACAGTGGCTAACATGAACATTTAATGCCAGGGCACCTCCCAACTGCCTTGGGAAGAACGTTCACTGTGCCTACACTGTCTGCATGAGAAAACGAAGCCTCAAGAGGGCACCAGAGACATCAGCCAGGGACGGGGCCTGGATGTGTCTGAAGCAGACATCCATGCTCTCATTCCTGTACCCACTGCCCCTCTGCTTTAAATTAAGTGAAAACGGATCCTATAACAAGTTTCTCATGGTCCCAGGTTTACCAACTCCCAAGCACTCAACACACTGCCCACCGATGACCATCCAGTCAGATGCCAGCCACAGAACCAGTCCTGAGGCAACAATGAATCAGGCAAAGCCGAGTTTAATGTTCTGGTCATTTATTATTTGTCATTCTAGAGACTAGCACATTTACAGCATACATAGCTTTGAATGAGCTAAGAATATATAAAACAGTAACTACATGTTTATACATATATTAATACTGCCCCAAACAAATAAATAAAAGTACCTTAGTGCACTAGGCTTGGCAGATACAATTGAATGGGGATGAAACTGTATCATACAACATTTGTACATTTTCAAGGAAACCAACAGCAGCAGCTGGGCTGCAGGTGCTTTGACAGAACCCACAGTGTGCCCTGGTTTCCAGTCTGCCTCGACATTTCTTATGCACTGGGGGCCTTATAAGGAACCCCGGATGGAACCTCCACTTTGTGGCGACCTATAAAACTGCCTTTCTTGTACAACCCAAAACTCAAAAGCTCCCACATGTGCTGTGGAGCCACCACGAACGACCATTCGCCTCAGCAGGCGTGGTGATGTGTGATACCATGAGACTTGTCACACAGGAGCCCAGCAATACTCAGAACACTGAAACCTGAATGTTTTCTATATGATTAGCCAAGTCTAAGAGTTTTATGGTGATCTATACTATAAAGCCAAGTTCACATAAAGTTGCCACATGCAAAATTGCTGACGGTTGAGTCAACATTTGCTAAATTCCCTTTCAATAAATGCCAGCGTGTAATGCTCTTTAGACAAAAAAAGTTTTTAAAACAATATGGGTGACATTTAAAAAGACAAGGGGATATTTTAAAAGGTAGTGATGTTAAAATGAGAAAAGATGGAAATATAAAAGATAGTAGAAAAATTACAAATTAAATGAAACAGTGGAGAGGTGAAAGGCTAAATCAGCCATACTGGAAACTGTCTTTTAACAGGGATTGGCAAAAAGAGAATCCAACACCAACTGCTGCCACCTCCTCAGGGGGTTTGCTGGACATGACTTCTCTGCTGCCACCCTCCACAGTGACCACAGTGAACAGAGCTGTGACAGAGAGAGCTGCATCTGAGCCTCACAGATGCACCCTCCACACCAGCTCACACTTGACCAGTGGGGACTGCCCCATGGGGCCTCATGAGACAGCAGGCTGTCTATACACTGACTTCCAAGTAGGAAGGGCCTGGAAGGTCAGCCAGTTCCACCCTCACCTGCTGCTCACCCCTCTGTGTCTCGGCCATGGAGTGGTCTTGCCTGTGCCTCGGCAGCCCAGACCCAAATTTGGTACATTTACAAGTAGCACTTCTAAAGGAGCCCGAAGAATAACACCCAGAATTTTAGACATGAGAATTTCCTAAGTGTTCACCAGTCAGGATCCACGTCATGAATAGATGCCACATAGATTTTTTTTACACCCTTTTAAATAACATGTAAACATCATCATCATGATAAACAGAATTGATAACACATATCAACCAAGAAAAAAAAAAACAAACTCTGCTATGTGCAGATAAGATTCATCACCTTATAATAGATGGCCAGACAGTATTCTATGAAATCTCTAAGTTTAATGGCCCACTAATCCCTTTCAAAATCTCATTTTAGGAGTTAAGTTAAACTTTCTCAATTGTCACCTTACAGAGAAAAATGAGAAGAGAATCTTAACAATTATTGCAAACTTAAAGACACTTTCATCAGACATTCAAACGTGATTGCATTGTCTTTCAGAACACGACAAGCTAGGAAGCCCACAGAAGGACATCTGTTCTGAGAAGTTTTAGGGTTCCACCACCTCCATGGGCAAACCTCAACGGCAAGGTCCCGGAGGACCCTGACTTAATGTCCAGAGAGGGGGAGGTGTGCCCTGGGGCAGGTGCATCCTGGGGCAGGTGGGACTAGACCTGGAGCTTAAGAGAACAGGAGACAGCTGGCTTCATGTCCTCAAGCAGCACCTTGCTCTGTAACTCTAAGGGACCGAAGTAGCCCCTAATGGGTGGGTGGCTTTGCAGGTGTTATCTTTGAATAAAGTCTTACCTCAGGCTGATTTTTTAACCCTTCCTTCAACTTCTGGCATCGCCTGTGCTGTCACAGATAATTCATTAGGACCATCTGCTTTTACTGCATGAGACAGAGCTAGCTTCTTTCCCCAAAACTTGAGGTAATGTTTAGCATTTACTGGTCTGTTCAGGATGCAATTGTTTATTTACTGTTTTACACTAAGATTTTTAAAAAGTAGATTGTAATTCAATGCTCAATCCTGAGTTACTCAGTAGAAAAATAGGATAGGTGAGCAATTGCCTAAGTGGGCATTTAAAAAAGTCTTCTAGCATTTCAGAGCAACCTAGCTTCATTCATACAGGTGACTCCCGATGCCATCTGTGCAGTTCTGTGTGCAGGCTGTTTCAATGAGCCACAGTTACCATCCACATTTTGAGCCAAATGTCACGTCCTACTGGTTCCAACAGGGTAGGGGTAGGGGTGGGGGAGGACATGCTCCATAGAATCTTTAGTGAAATATTTTTAAAAACACAAAAATAAAAACCAATCCTTCAGGTCTTCTTGAAGAATTCATATACGACACTGAGGATACCCACATCTGTTATGTGACAGCTAATTAGAGGAACCGCGTGTTCAAGTTTCAACCTTGCCGTAAGTCCCTTCGGGAGGCCTGTAATGCTTGGGGAAAGCCTTCAGCTGCAGGGAATTAAATGCATATTTGCGACTTCCAACATTCTTCATTGTATTTTCTCTTCGACAACCCTCACTGGGGAAAAAACAAGCACAAGAAATGACAGCAGTAAAAAAGGAAAAAAAGAAAAGACTTAAACTAAGATGAAATGAACTGATTATTTTCATAGCATAAAAAAAAAAAAAAAAAGAAAAAAAAAAGCCTGATTGATTTAAATGGGCGCCAGACCAGTTACAGCAACACACACGCAGGATGCTGGGTTTCTGCACAAGGCAGTTAAGAAGCACAGAGATGGACACATGCTGTATGGGACTGCGAGTTTTGCATTTCCAAAAGCAGCACTGCATCTAAGTGGAGGCGATATACATATTTTAAGTTAATGGTTTCATTTCATGTCTAGTCATTTGAGGGTCTGGCATAACTAGAGGTTCAAAGATTCTGTTACACGATGAATTAAAAGATAAAATAAATAGTGTGCTCTTACCCAAGCCCTTTAAAGAGCTTCATTTTTCTATGTCAGCACAGCTGTCAATCACCTCAAACTCAACATGCTGGTGCTCCTTGCAGAATTCAGCATGTAGCAAAGCCATTTGGCTGAGAAGGCTGCTCTAACATTCCGTCTCCTAGGTGGATGCAAAGCAATCCAGTGGGCCCGGGCGATGGCTGCACCGTGGGTCTGCTTGGACATCAGGGCTAGAATGTAGTGAAGGAGCAACCCCACCAAGGTCTCCTGGTGGCAGCCAGACACTTTCTCCGGGTGGGCTGCCCTCATTGTGGTCACCTCTCAGAAGAGTGCCACTGAGCCCACCAGTGCCCTTCCCTAGAGAACCTGTGACAAGGAACATCCCCGCTGCATTTGAAGGAGGGCTGTCATGGCAAGCCAGTAGGCAAAGCAAGCACTGAGCTGAGGGACGAGGGGTCAGGCAGGTCTCAGGTCTCCAGAAGAGAGCGCCAGGGGAGTTCTCTGGGACATGTTCCCATACAGACAGTAAACTAGCAGGCAAAAGCGATTCTGAATACAAATGACTTCCTATAGCATAGTCTAACTTTATATTTTGTATTACTCTAAGACTAGCAATTAAATCAACTAGTTATCAAATTTAGTACAAAATATCCCTTCTGAGATGGAAAATATGCAATTACCAAGAAACAGTGATTTAAAAAAATTTCTAATCATACAAATACCATTATGTCATGCATTTTAAAAAATATATCAGTGGCAAGTGCTCGAGCTTTTTAAAGTAAAAATGACAGTCTCATTTTGAATAACATGTAAAATATTTTTGGTAAGACAGTGGTTTTATTCAAAAGATCAGCTCAGGTATTTCAGAAAAGTATCCACCTGATTGTTATTAAGTAATTTTAGTAACTCAAATATGCTTCCTTGTCACCAGAGCCTCAAGCCCTCAGCAAGTTATGTGCTACCTGGGCTGAATGCCTAGGCCACATGAGCAGGGAGCCCCGAGAGTGAATAACAATCATGTCTGTCTCACACCCAATAATCAGATAAAAATGTAAATCCACTGAAAGCATAAGCTCTAGGTTCTATGCACAGTTTGTCCCATCTAATCTTTGGGAACTCTCACATTATTGGACTATTCAAATACAGCATCTCCATTTATACAGAAATATATAGTACACACTTATCAAACACCCCCTATGACAGTAAATGCCAAATTGATTTAAGAAGCAGAGAATAATCTTTGAATTTTGACATTATCTTTTATTTACATGTTAAAGAAGCTAATTACTGGTTTAACTGGCTGAATATATGATACAAGGAATTATTCCTTTTTGAAGACATTCATCTTTTAAATGAATGGGGAGAGGAGGGCACACTGTCTGCAGTCAGAAGGGCCCCTTATCTGTTCATGGCCTCTGCCCGGCCTGGAGGTGGACTCAAGCACATGTGAGGTGACAGAAGTGCTTTACCCACAGCAGTGCCTGGGAAGTTGGGCGTGACTGTGGTCCCCATCTTCAAACAAAGCAAACAAAAGGTCTTAGAGAGTCGGTGTGTGCACCTCAGTATGAAGGAGGGTAAGTGGTGAACACACTTGTCAAAGCATCAGAGACTGGATAGGACCTAATCTAATACCCAGTGTCACATGCTACAACTTATCACCAGCAGTCAATGGCACTCAGAGAGACTCCCTACTGAAAGATGTCAGGCACTGTGCCACACAACAACTACCTCACTTATTCTAGAAAAGATGAGTGACCAAACTGCACTTAAGAACAGATTCACTCACACATGTGACACCTGTCCTAGGGCTTCTGCAGTGCTCTGGGGCATGTGACAGGGACAACTTTCTATTTAGGATTTAAAGCCTGAGTCTGGCTTTGGTCACTTACTGCTAACTGCTTCTCTGTTTCCGAGGACCTGGACTCAGATCTGACACCAAACCAGACAAATCCCCCAGCAAGTTCTGAAAGTCATGAAGAGGGAACGGAGATGTCAGTCTCTGCTGGGCTAGGTTTGTGCACATGAGTGGGTGTAAAGTTTCTGGAAAAGCCAGCTTCTCTAAACTCACTGCTATTTTTCTAGACTGGTAAAAAAAAATCCACTTTCATAATGTACAGATATGGGGAACCAGCTGGAGGTCACAAACATATCACAAGATAACCTGATCTAGAAGAAAGAGAAGCCGCTGAGCATTTCAGATACAGGGTCTGTGGAATGTCTCTCTAATTTGTTTTGTTACCTTTACAGGTGTGCGACTACCCTTCTGCCAGTGTGAATGTCAAGGTTATAAATCATCCCATTTTATGGACAGTGCCTTGTTAAAATGAAGAGTGATAACACCAGAAACCAAAGCAACTTTCTCGCACATTCAATCTAGCACAACTGCCCCAAAGGTAGGCCTTATTTTTTGGTTATTTTTCTTTGACCTTCTTTTTTTCATTATTAACAACATTTGATTTGTAAGAGAGAAAAGATGTCTGGACTTTAATCTAAGATGCAATTTTTAAAATTAAAAATGCTATTTCAAGTAAAATAAATGTATATAACGTTAACACCTTCTTGTTAACTTATGCATTAATTCCTATAATCAGTTTAATCATCCTTAAATATATAAAAGAGTCAATCTAAAGTCACATGCAATATGCTATTTTTATGTGCCTGACTTGGTACAATGTGCTATTGTATCCACAGCTTTGTCATCTCAGATTGGAAATAATAAACATAAGCAGGGAAATGTTATGATTCTGCAAACTGTTTGCTACTGTCATTTAAGAGACTACGCTTTGAAATGAAAGCAGGAAATACATGTCCTATTAAATAGGCTTATATACGTGAGCCAGTTATAAAGCATCTATCATTTTCATTTCTCTTCAAAAGGAAAGGAAAGGTTAGCAGTACATTTAAAGAATAGTATCAAATATACAAATTCTTTTCAGACAGAATTCCTTTCTCTGGGAAACAGGGCACATGAAATATACACATAATAAGCAGCTTTACATCAGAAGGTAAGAGATTTGGTACAAGTGATTCCAGGGCAGCTGAACAACGCAGTACAGGGCACTGT
Source organism: Eonycteris spelaea (assembly GCA_003508835.1). NCBI lineage: Eukaryota > Metazoa > Chordata > Mammalia > Chiroptera > Pteropodidae > Eonycteris > Eonycteris spelaea. The sequence goes on from PUFA01000424.1 coordinate 300,896, forward strand.
AAGAACATGTCACAAGCACTGAAAATTATGGGAATTTAGATGAATAAGTCTTCATGGTGAAATAACTGGGCAGGTATTTAGAGTTCAAAACCACAAAGTGTCACACTGTAAGGCATGAAATATTTCTTGGCAGACCACACTTTGACACATTCCTTCTGTCCAGTTAGGTACGTGATGGCTGGACATACTCTGGCACTTTTGTTTTTCTCGTGAGTTAATAATTTTTCATAGTGATATTCATTTGCAACGCAATTTGGTGACCAGGTACGCTATGCTCAGAAAGAGCCACACAATCAGTAAATTGGGGCTCAGTGCTAATAAAGGGATGGAACATAGGAGGCTGGGATCTAGCCTTAAGTCTCGGATGGGTACCAGGCCGCTCAAGTTCTTCTGGGTGACTACCTCCCGTGTTCCAATGCTGTGAAAAGGAAAACGTTTGGCAGAAAGGAAAAGAAAAAGGAAGTAAAGAAAAGAGAGAGAAACGTGCAATGGATTTTGTCAAAGGTATGGAGAAAAAGAAGAAAACCAAGAGAAAATCAAAAAAATAAAAATAAAAATAAATGAAGCCATACAGAAAGAAAAGATGAAATGCAGAAAAAAATGTGAAAGGAAAACCAAAACAAAACCAGCACAATTACAAGAAAAAAAGGAGAGAAAGAGAAGTAAAAAATAAGGAAAATATACTGTAGTCTACTGAACAAACACACATGTAAGCTGACTAAATGGTTTTCCATGTTCGTGCTCTTGGCCGGCCAAGCGTACTGCCATGCCGCCCCACCATGCTGTCACATGCTGCAAAGACGTGGGTCTCAAACAGCAAGCTGAACATGAAGAACCACTGAGGGTTTGACCTTCTCACAGGTGCCTGAACAGGGGCGGTGTGGCCGGCTCGCCAAAGCCACCTCTTGATAGCGGTTCAGATAAGAACCATCTGCTTCCAGTGTCAACCAAAGGCAGAGTTCTCACCAGTCTCGCCCTGGCTTTCAGGTAGAGCGATGGCAGAGCGTCAGCTACTGGTGGCTCCAACTTTTCATTCTGTCCCCAAGAATGGTATCCAACGAAGCTCACACTGGTAAATCTGGAGTTCCCCCACTTTTGGTTCAGAAGAAATGTCCTGAGGTGAGATGCAGCCAGAACTTAGGGCTCTGGAAGCACATTCTCTGGGCATGGCACCCCGAGTGGCAACAGTGACATGGAATCAGAGGTACTGGGTCACGGTGGGTGCCCTGTGAGGACCCCTGAGAAAGGGGCAGGCAGGAAGTCCTCCTGAGCTTTTCCCAAGGAAGCTGGGCATCCTGGACTGACCCTGCTGGGAAGTGCCACTGTGACAGGGGTCATTTTCCATGCTGCAAGCACTGTCACATCCCCAGCCAGAGCAGTCTGGTTGGTCACTGTGGCCACTTAGGAAAGCACACTCTGTGAGTATTTCAGCCCCTAGACTGGGGACAGAGATGACCAGGAATCAGCTCAGATAGCTGGCCAGAGCTAAGTGTACACATCTTTCCCAACTCCATGTTCCATGGTGTCACACTGGTAGCTTGAAACAGGTCCAGTGGGAGTATTTATGCCACAGAAATTGGCAAACGATGCAAATCAGGACTTTTTCTTGGAGAGACGGTTGGTTGTTCAACATCTGCTGCTAGCACTGCCACTGCCACTACCCACCCAGGCCTCCAGGGGAGGACAGCCTGAATACCACTGTGCCCCAACCCCAGCCACCTCTGCCCGCCCACACCCTGGCCTGCACGCTCCATTCTCCCATCGGTCAGATGCAAGCGAGAAAGCAGGGGAGCCGAACACCCCTCCACTCAAGGGCACAGCCACTACCTACTGCTGCCTCCATAGGGCCCTCGGCTGACAGATCCTGGCTACCCTGCAGCCAGGAATGCTAGTAGTCAGTGACCCGACCACCTCGAGCTTGCAGGCTGTGAACACATGCCCCCAACATGGGATGATCCAGAATACATGGAAATAAAATGTGACAGCGTCACCTCAGAGCACATGCATGTGGTGGAAGCCTGAGATGCTGCAAGGTCAGGTGGACAAGGCAGCAGCCAGCTCTACACCCTGGGCTGGCGCCATGATTCTGGGGGTGGGCAGGGGCGGGCACCCAGCTTTGCTCTGTTAATAACTTCATGAGGGATTGTTAAGGCGGCACATGTTCACTGTGGAGATTTTAGAAAATTCAGGAAAACACAAATAAGAAACTTTAAAAAGACAAACATCACTGAAGGTGGGTGGGGGTTTCAGAGAGGCAGGGGAGGCTGAGGAGATGGTGCCTATTCCCACAGGGGCGTCGTTCCCTGTTCAGGACCTTGGAGTCCCCACCCCTAATGGAAGGGAACACCACTGGTTGTACAGACTCAGAAGTGTTGAGAATGATGACAGGAATGGTGACACCCAGAGGGTGGATAACAGGCCCTCAGTGTGCAACACGGGGGTGGGCGCGGGGCTGTGACTGGTATGGGAGCAGTACGTCAATCTGAATGAAAAGCATTACGAAGGGTATGTATGCTTTTTGACCTAAGGAATCAACGGGCAGATGTGGCTAGTATACCTGAGGACATTGGCTGCACCCTTTAAAGTGCTCAAAAATCACACACAGCTCAAACAGTCAATGAATACCACTGCTAGCACTGGATAAATTGTGCTGTGTTAAAAATGACAATCTATATTTATTAACCTGAAAAAAGCTTGTAAGTAAGTTAAATAAAAAAAGGCTAAAACAACAAGCAAAATTGCACATGCGTGTGTTTTCTGTATTATTCATGGACTGGCTAGCCAATGTGTGGATTAACCACACTCATCCCTGTGTCTGTATGTGTGCGCGTGTGAGACGTGCCAGTGAGCTGGCACCAACTCCTGGCAACTATGAATGAGTGAAACAGAATCCTGGCCTCAATGTCCTATCCTCCCAACCCTGCTCAGCTCCTGCAGACTCAGCCTGTGGCTTCTTGTATGGGGTCAGTCCACCTCACAATGGGTTTTTCCCTGCTGCCTTCAGTTTTCCTGCATTAATATCTTTTCCAGAGAACCCTGCCTTGTCACAATGTATCCGAAGCAGGAGAGCTACAGTTTTGTCATTTTGCCTCCAGTGACATCTCAGGTTTCATTTGCTTTCCTGAGTAAACCTGATCCTAATATTTGTTCCAACAACCACAGCCATCCCCTCTCCATTTCTCTTCTGTCTTTGTTGGCTGAGGTCTGCGTGTCACCAGAGCAGTTCCTCCTGCCACCTCACAGGTGGCTGGAAGCCCAGGCCCTGCTACCCTGAAGACACCAGGGACACTGAGCCTGACAGACACAAACCCCCTGAGGACAGGCCTTTGGTCAAGGCTGCCCTGGTCAGGGTCTCCAAGCCTCCACTGCTTCCCCACAGCCAAGGCAGGGAGTGTGGTGAACCTTCTGGAAGTACACGAAGAGGTGGCCCTGAGGTGACAGAGAGGTTTAGATGAACTTGGAAAGATGAAACGGACAAGAAGCTTCCATTTCTACAAAATGCTGTTATCAAGAGGCAGGCGCTTGGCGTGGCATCATTGTGAGAAGGTCAAACAGCAGAAATATAGAAAGGATAAGAGAATTGAATGCTGCAGAGTCTGGTGAGAGGACAAATGACACAGAACATTCAGTAGGGGTGACTGCTGGAAACGAGACTATGACAGCATTGGCGACTACAGTGAAGGAGACGGAAAACCAGGTTCTTATCCTTTCTTTTGGGGTAGGAGGCAAGGTACGCCCCGGCAGTGCTTGAAACAAGGCCTCGGCCAACAGCAGACAGGTGCTAGTCCTGGGTTTCGCGCTGCAAACACGCCCGCTGCCTCAGAATCAGAACACCATTAGGGAGGTCGCCACAGCCCATGGGCAGGCAGCTGCCATCACCACAGAACACTCATCTGACACTTGGCTTATAAAAGCAAACTGTGTCGACTGCTAGGGGAGAAGCGGAGCAGACCGTGCAACCTGCAGATATACTTGTCACTCAGGTTTGAAAGGATGTGCATGAGATGTATGCAGCAGATGCCTGCTGAAACAGCTAGGGCCCTAACTCACATCCGCAGCAAGGCAGGTGGCTGGGGGAAGGCCATGTGCCAAACGGCTTTCACGGGGCTCCCTTGTGTCAGTCACCTCCTGATACCTGAGCTAGCCCTGTCTACCTGTTCCCATGTAGTCCTGCTCTAGAGACTGCTAGCTCCTTGCTTCCCCCTTGACTTAAAAAGAAACAGTGTCTCAAATTTGATAGCACCTATGGTTTGACTTTGTAGAGACTAGTGAATTTTCCAAAGTCAAACCAGAGCATAACACTGGAATTGAGGGGACTTGTGCCAGGAAGCCCCAGGAGGCAGCAGCGGGACCAGTGGGTCAGCAGCGGGCGGCGGGCACAGACTCACCTGCGCATGCACTCCAGGGCCTGGGTGAAGACTTGCGGGGCCATGCCATGCTCGTGCTGCAGAATCAGGCACTGCTCCAGTGTCACCGACATGGCGGTACGGTCCTTGGCGCTTTTGCAGCTGGTGAATCGGACCCCATTAAGGCGGCGGCAGATCTGCCAACAGAAGAGGCTGCACTTAAGAGGGGAGACTGCACAGAACAGAGATGCCCTCACTCCGGACAGAGCTATGGGGGCCCAGCTGGGATGTGGTGACAGTTCACCCCTGGCCCAGCCCTTTCTTCTGCACCTGCTCTGCACTCCCACATCTGCCAGATTTGGTGCTGGCAGTCACTGGGTGGGCTGCCCCTACCCTGGCCATCCTCTGTGCCTACTCCCACAGGATGCGCCCCTTCAGCCCAGGCCCCACCTGAGGCGCCTCCATCTGTTTGCTGACCTCACCAGCTACCTCTTCCAAACTGTGCCCACACCATCTTGTCACGTTCAGCCCTCTGGTGCTGGCCCCTCAGAAGGTGGTGGGGGGCAGCAAAGACCAACTGAAGGTCAGAGCAGCTCATAGCTCCAGCCAGGTCCCCGGGCCTTTCTGGAAGGCACAGCACACCTACTGGTCTCTACTCCCCTCCTCACCGCACTCAGGGCCCCAGCACCAGATCAAATGTCAGTGTGCCTCCCCTCATGTGCAAGGGGCTGCCTCCAGTCTAGGAACAGCCCACCTCAGGGCACCCTGTCTCCCCAAGGGAAGGATGTTTTGGGTCATTTCCTCTGAACCACTAGGTAGAACCCTAGGTATGCTGTCCCCAAATCCAAAAAGCCCTAAAACAAAAGTTTTATTTTTCATTTTTTGACAACCTCATTTGGCAGCACACCCACATCCGAGCTGGTGTAAACTTATTTATGACCTTTATTTATCCCACTTTGTATAAATTGTCATATCTCTCAGTGAAACATTATAAGTTTAATTCTAGAGGGTTACCTCGAACTCCCCCGGGGACGCTGACCTATACCTGCATCAGGTCACACATGCACACGCACCATCCACCTACCATGTCATACACACATGTACCAACTGTGTATGTTATACACATGCCCCAACTGTATACCATGTCACCTCTAAAATGTGGAAACCTGTTAATTCCAAACCATCTGGCCATATGAGCTTTAGATAAGGGCCTGTGGGCCTGCACCAGATACTGCTCTGATGAGCGCGATATTCTAGCTGTTTAGCCAAGGACCCCTGTTTACACATAGAAACACAAATGAGATGCAGAAAGGGAGGTGGCTCTGGTAAGAGTGGGGAGGGAGGCCAGCACCCAAGTGGCCTGGCATGATCACCCTCACACCCACCTGTCCCCCGACAGGTCCCAGATGGACAATGAGAATTGACATTGCCACGAGTCTCTGAGACACTCCACCTCTGAAGCTTCTGTGCCTTGGGGCCTCTGCTGGGAACAAGAATACCAGCTGGATGGGCTGCTTTTTGGACCTGGTGACGGGGGATGGTTGATCTTTATAGGTGATGATTTTCCTATCATGTTGCAAGAGAAAAACTGAACCGTGGTTCCCAAACAAGGTATGCATGGGTCTCTGCATCCACTCTTGTCTGTGAAGCTGTGGGGGAACAGCCCCTAAGTGCTCCTCAGGCTCTATAACCAGGGCAGTAGTCCAGGTGTCAGTGGGCAGTGCAGGGCCAACTCCTTCCCCCCGGGGAGAGTGTGTGTGTCCAATCTCCTCCTGGGCGCTGGGATGCCATCCGGGGCCACTTGTGCCCCTGAGTCTGTATGCGCCAGTCCCAATACCAAACAGGTCCCTATGCTGCCATAGAGGAGTTAAAGCCACCCTCTCCCGGAGTGAGTGAACACTAGCTGGGAAACTGCTGACATGCTCAGAGCAGGGCCCTGGAACCCCACAGGCAAACCTGTGAGAAAGCATATAAGGCTAAGTACTTGGGGAAAAGAGGGGCCCAAACTGCAACATATGATAAACGTCATCTAAAGGGACTGCAGAGGTGACCATGGGTCCCTCTGAACCTATTAGTTTTCACTGGCATTGGCTGCGGAGGCTTCTGAAGGTGACAGCTATCAGCAGCGTGGTTATTAAATGGCCCAGAGGACAGATTCTGTGTCAAGCTTATCAGAATTCAGGCAGCCCATAAGCAAAGGCACTGTGTAGGGTCTGCCCAAGTCTAGGGACACACTTGGCGACTCTTGTGTCCACCTGGAGCTACATGCTCTCTCCGCTCCTGGCTGAGATGTGAACCTGTTCTTGCTGTTATTGTTACTGGTGGCAGGAAAGTAGCCTTCCCCGCACTGATGCGCACCTCAGCGGCTTGCCAGAGGATGTCCACATTCTTGTTCTTCCTGGCGTGGACGTTCTGGCCCAGGAACCGCAGCAGCTCAGGCAAGCACGTCTGGCTTCGGGACCGGGGTAGGCCTGGAACGGAGGGGTCAAGAGCTGGTGCTATGCCTAGGGACGCAGCCCAGGGGGCCACTGGCACACCTACAGCAAAATAAAGTGTCTGGCCAAAGCTGGACGTTTAGTGTGATTTAAGCAATAAAGGAGGGTTATTTAGGGCCTGGACTTGCTGCCAGTGTGGTGAGCACCTAATTACATTCACTGCCATTCTGGTCCCACCTGCAAAGGGCACTCACTTCATCGCCTTTCAGCTCTTCCAACAGGCTAGAGGGCGGACACTGACCATCAAAGGAAGGAGACCTAACTGGCTTCGCGACCTCCATCAGGATGCAGGGCGCTCAGGGCAGGGGTATTGACCACTGGGTGGGCTTGGCCGACCCCAGGGGGATGTGGTGGGAAGCACTGCTTCCTACAGGTGAACTTGGAGTGACCCAGGCAGGTGTCTTCTCACCTAACAGCTCCCTCGGCCACCATGGCATCTCCAGACCCTGTCAGGGCCCTTCAAACCAAGACCGGTTGGATGGCCTCATCCAAGAAACCTGGGGTGTGCAGACAGTGGGACACTGCAGACAGTGTCTCAGGTCACATCTAGGGAACAGCCATAGTGCCTGAATCCCGCATCAAAACCAAATACATGGGATTCTGAGTCAAGCTGCACAGACAGTGTCCACCACGCAGCCTAACCCTGGTAGATACAGGATCCAATGTTAATTATTTCACACTCCTGATATATGCCCAGCACCATGCCAGTCAGAAAGCAAGGCAGAAATAGACAGAAAGAAGGGTCAGCCTGTGATGGAGGCTGTGGATGCCTAGAGGAGGTGCGTCAGGATGCAGCCTCCTGGAGAAGCACCACCTCACCTCCCAGGTCACCCAGAGCTTCTGCCTGGCCTCCCAAATTTCCCGTACAGTGAACACCTGCCCAGTGATGGACCGAGCACACACGGCAATTCATGGGCGGGAGCCACATTCCCACATGTAGACCAGCAATTCTCCAAGGGCCGAGGGCTATATGGTGCTGGTCCTCCAGCCTCCTGGGTCAGGGTCCAGAGCTGCTGGCCTGCCCTGGAGAGCCCAAGCTAGGTTGCTTTTTGCTCCTGTCCCACCATCATTGGCCTCACCGCCAAATTGTGTTAACATCACGTCCTGGGAAAGTGGCCGCCCCCAAAATGTTGAGCACAGGACTGCCCGTCCCTGACCACAATGCTCGTCTGCTGTGACTGGAGCCCCGCATGGCGTGGGTGGCAGAGAACCAGGCAGAAAGGAGACCTGCGAAGGCCACAGCCTGAGGGCAGCTCTCTGGGTGAGAACAGGACAGGCTGAGTCTGAGGTGATATGCTGCCAGGGGGCAGGCAGCAGGGACAGAGGGGTGTCCGGAAGGCCACAGGCAGCTGAGTGGCAGGGAGGGCTCAGATACCCAAAATGACAGAAGACAACAGGTGGAACCTGTCACAGGTGAAGAAATACTTACAATCCTCAGGCAAAACTTCCTTAAACTGCTCGAAGTAGGAATTTAACCGCACCAAACTCTCCATGTTGATAACTTCTTGTAAAGATGTATCGCCAAACCTTTGGGGTCACAGGGGACACCATTAGTCACATCGCTTTCTTCGAGTATAACTGTGACTCACCCAAACTGACACCACCGCCCCTCTCTAACACTCTCTGTGCACACCCAATTCTGAGCCACCCTCCTCCTCCCAAGCCCAAGGTTGTTCTACTGTGCTAGAGATGGGTTTAAACACATCTTGTTAGCAGTAACTTTGCAGTTTGTGGCAGGTATGCCTGCCTGAGAGTGGCAGAGAAAGCTCAGTCCAGACCAGCCCTGGGCAGCACAGCACAGAAACCACTCATAGCACCCAGCTGGGGGCCCTATGTCCTCTAGTCTCAGAGGGACTCAAGACAGGGGACGGCAGCGGGGCCATGGCAAGGGGTGAGGGGATAGTCCTGCACTTGGCCTGTGTGACCACACCAGATGAGCTGTTCCTCCCAAACCAGTGAAGGAACTAGCTCTTCTCACCACACGGGTTCACTGCGAGCCTCGCAGATGGCGAGACACCTGCGAGATGTGATGAGGAGGGACAGAGGAAAGCCACCACGAGGAAGGTGCAGGTGACCTCATGAACATGCAGGCCCCTCCCTGCAGGTGACTTCCTGTACAGCAGCCTGTCCACAGCCCCACGTCATCACTCAGAGGGCGAGATTCCAGTCCATCTGAGGCGTTTCCTCTCAGTACCTTAGGGCACTGGCAGCTGGAGCTCATTTCTGAGCTACGGGGACAGGCACCTTGGTAGGCTTCCAGGCCACACTGCCACCCTGTCCCCAGGGGCGGGCACGCACCTCTCAGCTAGCGTCTGCTGCTCGTTGATGCCCACGTTGAAGAGCACAGGCTGCACACGCAGCAGCATGCCGCTCTGGATCTCACGGGGCAGCGCATCGAACAGGGCGCCAGGCAGGGGTATCCGCACGTTAAACCCATCCCTGGAAATGAGGGGGGTTAGGCCTGTGGCCAGAGGAGGGGGACATAAGGCTCAAGGGGGAGACACTGATATAGGCAGCTGTGACCAGCACTTTAATTGCTCAAAACAGGATGAAACAAAATCAAGAGAGCATGAATGAAGACAGAATTTAAAAACTACTCTACCGGTTTCCTGTGATAACAGGCAGCATGTCGGCCGACGCACTGGAAGTGGCCTGAGTGACTTTGAAAGTCACGTTCCTCAAGTCCATGATTCCAAGGCTCATGTCCTCCAGCATGGCCAGCTCCTCACCTGGACGAGAGAGGGAAGGAGGGCTATTGGGGGAGGGGACCACCACTCTCCTAGTGGCCTCAGCATGGTCACAGGGTGGGACACAGATGGGAGGTGACACCATCGGGTGTGGCTGTGATGAAAGGGGACGAGAGTGTGGGCAGGGGCCTCTCCAAGCCTCTCTACCGGGATGACTTGCTTCCCCATGTTAAAAACGCACTTGGCAGGAAAACGTGCCATCCTGTCCCGCATGGGGCTGAGAAGGAAGAGCTGGCCCTTCGGGAGAGCACAGAAAAGGCAAAAAAGAGCTTTTTGTGGCTGGACCCTTCCACTGCACATGCCTACTGTTTACTAATGTCTTACAATCCAAAGACTAACATACTTTTTTAAATGATCCATTTTTACCTGCTAAGAGAAAAACAAAAAATGAAGATGGGGAGAACAGAGCCTTTTTAGAGGACAATTTGAAAATACCTATGAAATTTAAAAAATCCCTACCCTTAGATGCAGTAACTTCCCTTCCATCAACAGTGGCTGCAGAAACAGGCCCACGTGGACTTCTGCACAGAGAAGCAGGGCAGCACCATGCTCGTGAAGCAACTGAGAAGTGGCCCCATGTCCCTCAGGAAAGTGCCACTTGAGTCAGGCCCCTTCACCCTCAGCTGCGAAGGGCTTCAAGCTCCTACCAGGAACAAGACCAGTGGGTGCCGGGGGACACAGGAGTCTAGTCTGGTTCCTTGGTACGCATTTTGGGGATGCTGGAGACTGTTATAAATCAGCACACATTCCTTGTGTGGTCAGGGAAACGCCATGGAAGAAAGCGTGGCTTGCAGGCGCCCACTGTGGGAGCCAGGTCTCACCGTAGGTGCTCAGCAGGCTCTCAAACTGGGCAAGCAGCCCGATGGTGTGGAGCTGCCGCAGGAAGCCGTCGTCGTGCAGGCAGTTCCTCAACTTGATGACGAAGCCACAGATGAGCGCAGTCAGCTGCGGGGGACAGACACCTGCTCATGATGGCAGCCCCCCAGCCTGAACACCTTGCACCCTCTGCTCTAGTTGGGCTTCAGAACCTTCTGGAAGCCCAGAGTCAATTCTCCACAGTGAAAGGGTCTCTATGCTCAGGGACCCATACCAGCTCTGGCTGGAACCTAAGGTAACCATAACGAGGGACAGGACTGAGAGGACATGTCTCTCTGCAAGTCTCCTTGGCAGAAGATCTTCCACAGAATGAGACAGGCCTGGAGGAGGTGGGGGGGACATGTGGAGAGCCAGCCCAGCCCTCCTCCACCTTCACTGTTTACTTCACCCATTCGATGACTAGCAACAATGAAACTTGTGACACTTGTGTAAGCTCTCCCCTCTGCCACTGACAGCAGCCACTGAAACCGAGCTGTGTGCCAGCACAGAACCCAGTTCCCGCTGTTTTATAAACAACAGATCGGATCATGCTGACAGCGAACATCCACGTCCTCTCACTAAACTGTTCTGTAGGGGGGAAAATGGTGGCAACAGGGCCTGAGCCATCTGTAACGCCACCACATCCTCAGTGCAGGGGGAACAGCTATGCAAATCCCCTCAGCACCAGCTCTAGGGTGGAATCAGACCCTCTCCTACAGCAGACCAATCAGGAGCTTCCTCCCTCTGCATTAAATAAATGTACAGGCAACAGGCAGGAGGACATGTGGCTCTTCCTACGTGCAGTGAGGGGCAAGGCTCCTGGGCCTGTCTGGGGGGCGCGGGGCTTACGGTCTGGCAGAAGACCACGTCGCGGCGGTGCTGCAGGCTCAGGCAGGCGGCTATGGTGGGCGCACGGTCCTGCATGAGCAGGAAGACCATTGCCTTCTTGGCCTTGTCACTCATCATGACCACACAGTCCGTGAGCGTGGTCAGCAGTGGGTACAGGGCCTCACTCCATTCACCTGCACATAGGGAGGCATGTTTGAAAAGACTGAAGAGTGAGACCTGGAAGCCTACCAAGATGCCCATCCCTGACCCACACTGCCCCACCTCCCTCTCCCCGCATCTCCTGCCTCTGCCTGGCCCCATGCTCTGGTCTCAAACGGCACCACATTCTACCTGGGAGGACCCAGCCTCTACCTTCCAGCTGGAAATGTCTCAGCAAACTCAAATGCCAGTCTTACTCCAGGACATTAACACATGCCTGGTGTCCGAAACCTCTGGGTACTTGACATGCAAATACTCAGGACTATTCCTTTTGAGGGAAGCAGCAGAACTCCTGCAAGTCACAACTGAGCAAGAAAAGTATTCTGTCTGCAGAGGCCAAGCCCTTGGACAGCACCACCAGTCCAACACCAGCGAGAGAAGGGCACCCAGAAAAGTGACCCGTTGCCTTGCTCCTCCTAACCCAGCTCTCAAGGCAGAGACCCGGAACTTCCTACAGCAAAGAACAGCCCGCCCGTCTCGCCTTCGTGCCACTGTGCTGACCCTCCCTTTGCATGTCGCGGGGGAGACCTTTCCACATGGCTTTCCCGCTTTCAGCCCCCAGAACGAGACCCTGCCTTCTGGACTCGCGCTCGTCCCCACCCAACCTTGCCATCTATAGCGCAGGCTGTTTTAGGAATATAAGAAAACTCTGACCCTAGACCAAAACAACTTTTTAAAAATAGAACCTCAGGGGAAAAAACAGAGTGAAAGGTATTTTTGGCTTTGGCTCTTTTGTTTTTCCTTCCTATTTAGAAGACATTTAAAAGGGAGAAGACATGCCCTCATCAGTTGTATTTTTAACACGACACCAAGCCCAGAAATAGGCATTTGATCTCCACCACTAGGTGTGCCCACCACACCACACGTGGCAGAGGCAGCGCAGTAAAGCTTGGGTAGTACACGCCTCTGAGGATGAGGCTGTCAGCCACAGAACACCCACAAATGTCACTGCACTATGGGAAGGCAGTACGGCCACGTGAGCAGTGTGGCCACCAGATGGGTAAGCTCATGTCTTAGGTGAACAGAGAGATGGGCAACCTGGTCTTGTTCTCCCAAACTGTGTGCTTAGTACTTTCTTGAGAAACAAATTTAGAGAAATGCCTAAGACCGCAAAAATACTTCCCTCTGTTCAGGGTTTGGTGGACACAGATTTCTGAGGTATGTGCAGCAATGCAAAATGTGGCGATGACCTAACTGTGTATGTAGGCACACCGTAGGCAGACAGGATTTATGTCTGCAATGGAAAAAGGCAGGCTTAAATTTAGCAAGTCTACAGCAGAAAGGCCGTAGCAAATAAATCACGTGACAAAGGACACCAGACTAAGGAGTGGAAAATGTGAGCTGCTGAGTGCTGGTGGGCTATGGGTGGCACTTCGACCCCTCAGCCACCTGGGTCCTTTCAGTAAGTGGGAGAGCCACACCAGGTGAGATCCAAGTCTTTTTCTTTTTCTAAAAATCTCAGAGCCCATGGTGTTATTTCTTTGAAGAACTCTTGAATGCATGTCAGTTCTATTCATCAACCATCAAACAGACCTGTGGCGGCTAAGGATCAATAGGCAGATAGTTTGGGGAAGGGCGGGGCCAGTAAGACTCTTCTTCATGAAGAACTACACACTCAGAGCAGGTGCTGCCAGTTCTACCTGGCGTTTCTGCTCAATATGTACATACATATGCAATTAGCATGCAAGTTATGACCTTAACCTGAAAATGCTCAAAACAAATATATCGGTGGTCTTATTTAACTATGCAAGCCCTCTCTGATACAGCAGCCTTTGCCTTTGCCTACTTTCAAAAAAAATCCCAAGAAGAATGACTTAGCTTTGTTATATTAAAGAAAAAAAAACACTTAAAAAAATCTTTAAAAGCACTAGGAGTTTGTCCTGGAGGAGAGGTGGACATGGGAGAGGTGACTGCCACCGGCCCAGAGGAGAGCTCGGACTGAGCAACTCATGCGCACCTGCCTGCCTTCCACTTCATAATCAACCACTTCCTCACTCTGTCCAGAGATGGTGGGGTCACGAACACAGGGAAGGGGACAGGCTCGGCCTCCAGACACACCAAAGAACCCGCTGTGTGTACACATGACAAACTGATTGTAAACTCCACGTGATTTCTGTGATGTCAGGCTGCTTCAGAGTAGGGGTTGGGCGGCGGGTACATTCTGGGTCAACATGAGGGAAAAATCTGAAATAAAAAACTTCTAAACACAGGACATTTAGCTAAGTAAAGGCACCTAGGACGTCAGGGTTGGTGAAGGGATGGATATTCTGCTTCCTTTATCAATAAAGTCCAGCTCCAAAAACCACAGCAGAGGCTGAAAGGTGTCCTCAGCTATGCCACTGACTCACATCTGGCAAAAGCTCCCTCTCTAGCTGCTAACCTATAGCATTCATTGTGGCAGCCAATCCATGGGTCAAACTTTTGCATTTTTTCCCTCATTAACAGGGAAGGAAGGGAAGAGGAAAGGCTGAAAGGAAGAGAGAAAATGTGTGTTTTAACTCAGATTTCATAAAGTTCTTCAGGAAAAGCCAAAGGTACTCCTGGCAGGGACACTTCCAGTCCATTTGACATCAACTCTAGACAAGCCACCAACACTTTAGGAAAGGACAGAGCTGACACAAGACAGGAGAGGCCTGGAAGCCGTGCACTGTCTGTGTGCTGCCTGCCTGGGGGCTCACGATCTTCCTGTCAGTTCTACAAACACTAAGTGGAGAAGACCCCAAGCTTTCTGGGGACAGACTTCTGACGCTGCCACCCTGTTCTGGGTCCTGACTACTGGATGTGGTCTGGACTCCCACCTCAAGGCTCCAGGAAACTAGCTCAGCATGAAGGCACTGACCCACCTTGGAGGACAGCTGAGGACTGGTAGCCCAGAGGAAGAGGCGAGGGCGAAGGAGAGGTATGGGCCAGGATTAAGGAATGACTTGTGTGTCTGCTGAGGCCTCCGTGGCTCTAAGGATCCAGGGGGTTGGGGACCCCACACCGACTTTTTTGGGAAAGAGGAACTATAATGGGGCTGAAAGCTAATTGGGGCATGTGATGTACCCTATCAGATTAGCCCACTGATGAGCCAATGTCAGGGTTCTGGGGTTGTGGCCAGCAGTTAGCCCAGTCCCCGAGCTGGAATCAGGGTGCTGCGTGAGCTGAGAGGCCACAGGAATAGTCTGGTACATCTCACACTCACCAATTTGCTGCCTTCCAGATACAAAGCAGGTATCCTATCTCACATTTATATCCGGTCAGAAATATGTGATCATCAGGGATCATACGGCTATTTTTTGGAGTTTAATAGAAAAAACATATTATTTGAGTGTCTCAGGTTCACTCTGGAGAAGCCACAGCCATATCTAGGAAACTCAGTATGAACTAGAGTAGGTGTCAGCACACTCTTTTCATCAAGGGCCAGACAGTAAATATTCTAGGCCAGTGGTCCCCAACCTTTTTGGCACCAGGAACCAGTACTCTAGAGAATCTAATGCCTGATGATCTAAGGTGGAGCTGAGGCGGTGATGCTAGCGCTGGGGAGCGCCAGCAAATCCAGATGAAGCTTCCCTGCTCACCTCCTGATGTGCGGCCCGGTTCCTAAAAGGCCAGGGACATGTACAAGACTGTGGCCCATGGGGTGGGGACTCCTGTTCTAGGCTTTGATGGCCACAGGGTCTCCATGGTACCTACTAGACTCTAGCCCAGGAATCACAAAAGCAACCAGAGATAATACATGAACACATGGGCACGACTGGTTCCTAGTGAAACTATTTACAAGAGTGGGCGCCGGGCAGGACCCAGCTCAGAGCTGCAGTCTGCCAACCCCTTGGGCTGTAGCCATGAACACTGATTTCTACACGCAAATGCAGCAAACAAACCTACTTCCAATGCTAACTCCACAGCAACGCCTGACAATAATCTAAAGACGCATCCGGACTTGGAAGAGAAGGTGCTGTGTGATCATGGGTGCCATCCATGTGATACTCACAAGTTCAGGTGCAATCACAGGAAGCACCCTTTACAAACGTGACTGTGCCAAACCAGGCCACTTGCGTCAGGAGGCCCAAGCGTCATGGACATTAATCCCCTGTAAAGGCCTTAGGATGGGAAAGTGGAAAAAGTACTTGGGGCAGCCTGCTTCAGGCCACCATCCCCAGCCCAAGGAGTCCCACAGCAAACCTCAGAAGAGCTGCTACATGCCTCACCATGAAGAAACTCCTAAAATATTTCCCTAGCTCTGGGACCAGAAGGCAGCCTTTGAGGTGTGGCTACAAACGCTGGCTGAGCGCACAGAGACCGCTGCAGAGCCTTCAGCGGGAACCACGTACCTGGGCTGGCCTCTTCAGGAGGGGGGCTGCAATCTGCACAGAAACGGAGGTGACACGATGATTAAGAAGCGGCACACAGTTCAAACACCAACAACTCAACACTTAGAGCAGCTGCATCAGCAGCTTGCAGTGAGGTGGCTAACCTGCACAGAGAAGAGGTAGGGCTGGCCTCTTCCCCAGCCAGCCACATGGAGGTGCTCCGGCCGCTCCGAGGCAGCCAAGCCCCTCAGCAGTAAACACAGCCCAACTGGTGGGCATAAACATTCATGTTGCTCAAACGTCAACATAAAGTGTTCTTCAGGGGTGAGCACGCCCACACATGATGATGTGATGAAGTGCACATCCACCATACTGTATGTGGCGGAGCCTCACGTTGGCCTGCAACATCTGGAAGCAAATTTGAAATGAGAGAGGCTGACTGGTCAATGGCATATTCCCAGCACAGAGCCACCACACTACTGACTGGTGGACCCTGGGTGAGACCGACCACTGAGATCCAAAAGAAGGACCAGTGATGAAACCAATATTTCATAAATATCTATGCCACCCTTTCAAATTGAAGCCAGATATCAAGCTTTTTATGATTTGGGGTAAGTCTAGAATTAGAACATCCCTCCAGGTTCTGCAAAGAATACCAATTTTAATTTGCTGTCACCTACACTGAGTCACTTTGGAAAGTACTCATTTCAATTTCTTATTTCCCTTAAAAACTCTAAATACCTTGGCTAACTGGGTGTGCCATCAAAAAGAAAACAAGTTTGAAAAGGGAACATTTGCACTGGAGTAAAAGCTTATTTTATTTTATTATCTAAACTTCTGGGGTCAAAGAATGCCTTCAGGATACTGAAACAGGTAGTCTTGGATCCCGAAGAATAGCCAGGACCAGCTTTGTGGAGACTTTCACAACCTATGGGACTGTCCAGAAGGGATGGAGAGGGACCCTTCCCCTTGTCATCTTTGGGAATGACCTCTTCTCCTGGAAAGGGGGCAGAAGCAGTAAAACTGCCAGCCTCACGCTCTCCATTAGAGCCATCTACCTGACAAAGAAAGCGACCCCAGAGGTGTGATCAGCAGAGCCAGGATTCTTACGCATCTGTCTGACTGGTCAGAATCACCCCAGGCCTTGCCAAAGATAATAGGTTTCTCCTTAGCCTAAACCCTTCCTTGAAGATTCTGGTCTGAAAGAGGAGGAAGGTCTGGAGTCTGCCAGGATCTTCCATGGTGACTCCAGACAGTGGGTTGGGGCCCCTCCTGAGATGGCGCCAGGGTTAAACCCAGCTGGGTACAAATATTTTCACTCAGAGGGCCAAGGGATAATCTCTGTGGGTACTCCTGGGCCAGATGCTTGTGACTTATCTTAGGTCACAGGTTCCATGACACCGGATG
Organism: Eonycteris spelaea; assembly: GCA_003508835.1. Classification (NCBI taxonomy): domain Eukaryota; kingdom Metazoa; phylum Chordata; class Mammalia; order Chiroptera; family Pteropodidae; genus Eonycteris; species Eonycteris spelaea. The sequence goes on from PUFA01000424.1 coordinate 318,085, forward strand.
AACTATGGACTTTCTCTCATTCTAGCACCTAATCTCAGGGCACATAGCCTGGGCTTGACCCACAGATCTCGGGTCAAGAACAACTTGGGCTAGGTTTGAATGGCTCTTAGGGATGAGGAGAACAAGAAGGTGTGCATGTGGAAAGTGATGGAAGGTGGCAAGCAGGGCACGGAGGGGTGTGGGGTGCTTGTGGAGAACACAGGGAGAAAGAGAGAGGTTTATGGAGCCTCTGTGGTGCCAGCTGGCAGGGACTTGTGGGTGGGTCCTGTGGAACCTGGCTCTGGGTGACCCCTGCTCACCAGGTAAGGTTCTGATCAGGTTTGCAGGAGGGCAAGCTGAGAGGCAGGGCAGCTCTTTAGTGAAAGATGAAAACCAGGGCCCTGGGATGAGTATGGAATTGGAACAAAAAGTGATGACACCTTTCAAAGAGGCACAGAGTTGTTCCTGTGTGAATACAACCTGTTCATCAGGTCAAAAACAGCGATGTGAAACAGTCTAAAAAAATCATGACAGAGGCCGGCTCTGGCCCTGGGCGACAGGAGGCTGAGCAAAGCACATGGCTCACAGCCTGTTCCTTCCTGACCCTCCTAGCCATGCCAAGGTGCAGACAGCTTCTGGCTACACCTGAGTTCCTGCATCAGGGTCATCTGCAGTTAATTTTGTGGCATATGGTTTCATGCATTTCTTGGATCAGCAGTTAGACTCTCAAATATATGCTTCATATTCCCATCGTCACAACACAACTGATTTGTATGGCACACATGATTACAAGTTAAACCCTATTACAAAGAAAGGCTCATTTAAATCACTTTAAAACTGCATGTAAGTTTGTCTATATTTGAACAATACAATACATGCATAGAAAAAAACGACTTAAGTTATGGTTACAACAGTATCTGATTAAATAAACTATCTCCTGCATTAAAAAAAAAAACCAATGAATTACTTTTTGTATCTGCAGAAAAAAACAAAGTAGAAGCAAGACAGTATTAAAGAGAAATGAGCAATGAATTTTCAGAAATTTTAAAAAGAAACACAATTAACAAACAAGAACACGAACAAAGACAAAACAGCGCCATGAAACCAACCACAAGTTTGGGGAGAACTGAAACTGTAATCCCTCTCAGATGGGTGAGTGGAAGGTGTGAACACTGTTGAGACAGAGGCTCAAGTGAAACAATGCCCTGAAGACAGACTGCAGGCAGACTGAGAAGGTAAAGGGCACCTCACACAAGGGCTTATCGAGAGGCTCTGACGCAGAAGCACGGTCCTGCCTGGAATGAAGGCTGCCCAATTCAAAAATTAAGACTCCTCGCTCCAGGAAGCCTAACCAGGTACATGTAGGCCTCACTCCCTCTGGCTAAATACCCCCACAGGAGAGCAAAGTGGCAATGGAAGCTAGGTGTGACGCCAGGCCTCAGCTGCCGGCCCGTCACCCTCTCCAGCTCTGAAAGGAAATGGTGGAGGCCCTGAAGTGCAGGGACCAGGGAGCCACAGGCTGGCGAGAAAGCACATATCTCAGCCTGATGGCCATATATGGAACTGGGTATCTATTGATGCCCGGTGTCTTCAGACAAAAGACTCTGAACTGTGCTGCTTCTTGCCAATGTCCCACCACCACAGAGAGCCCCACCCTAGAGGTGGTAACAACAAGGAACCTTACTCAGCCCCCAGGGGCACAAGAGTACTTATCACCACCATGGGACTGACTCACCAACACTTCCCAGAGCCAGAGCAACGTGCCTCTCCTGGATGAGCATGCCCACCAGTGACAACCTACCTTTAGACAAGTCTGCTGGGCCTGCTAACAGCTCTCATCCAACTGTGTCCCTGTGCCACTCCCCATGTCCTTGAGGCTATCAGTTAAACAGCTTCATTGGAAAGGCATCTGGATCTCAGCCTCCATTAAGTTCTCAGACTGGTTTAAGACCAGGGAGGCCCAGGAGCCCCTCCCTCACTGCGTGGCCCAATGACCCAGGAGGGTCCTGACAGTCTGCCTTCTCCCGACATGCAGATGCACGGCAGGCTCTTTGGGCACGAAGCCGACGAGACGTCCGCCCTCACTCACCACCCCACGTACTGCGATGCCTGCTCTGCCCGATAGCCCTCCCTGCAGTCTGTGTGGGGAAGGAGGATATGGAGACAGACAGACAGACAGGCATGGCTGGAGGTGGAGGCAGCGGTATGGGGGTGTGGACGCATACGCACGTGTGGTCAGGTGAGGATGGCATGCAGCAGAGGGCGTGGTGGAGGGGCACGGTGATGAGGGGGCATCGCAGAAGGGGTGCTCCGGTGTGATCCAGTAGGCGTGGCTGCCGGGGTTACCTTTCTTGCTGGAGCCGCTGCTGGTGCAGGGGGAGGCGTCCTCACAGCCTTCGCCGTGCAGGCGCTCCTTCTGCAGCAGCTTATCCACGCGCTGAACGATGCACTCCAGGCTCTTGTCCACATTTAGCCACACTTTCTCCTTCCAAATCAAAGGGGTTCATTTGTGTTGGCTCCCCAGCAGGAATGGCAGGACAGAACACGAACCCAACCACCCCCCACTGACCCTGCTCTGCCACTAGCTCATTAAATATGAGATTATAAGAATTCTTTAACAACAAAATTCTTATCCCCAAACACAATTAAAGCTGTGTTTGCTTTTCAAAGGACAATTAGTGTCCTGTGGTCGCTACTGCTAAAGCCCATTGTGGGGGCTAGACAGGACATCCAGTACCTCCCAGCGCTAGCAGAAGGGCACAGCGCTGTCCCCTCCCCTCCGCTGCTGAACCACATAACCAGAAGGGACTGAGGCCACTTGGATGGCACAGGTGGAAACAGCCCATTACTTCAGGTAGGGGTGGGGATGTGGGGGATGGCCGGGGGACCCTAGGAGACATGGGTGCCCAAGTGGGCTGAGGAGTGCTTCACAGCTGACCAGTGACTCTGGGCCTCTAAACAGTGGTCCCCACAAATGACAAATGAGTTGAATAATATGTCCCCTCCCTCAGGAGATGCCAATCTCCTGAGGACAACTCTGAGGAAGCAACAAAGGGATTCGATGGCAGGGCAGCACCTCCCAGTCTTCAACAGCACCTCAGCTCACACAGCTGCAAGTGTGCGGGGTCAGGCCACCGATCAGAGATGGGACGGGGCACAGCTCTAGGGAGGGGAGGGCCCCTCATAGCTGGCTCAGATCCCCAGCCAGTGGCCTGCTCCTCAGATGTACACAGGTGGAAAAACGCCATCTCCTTCCTTGGCTTAGGTGGCCTAAGGCCCCAGGAAGGAGGCCTGGGCTTTTTAGGCCCTCTGGGGAGAGGCTAAGGAGTAGCCTCATGTTTTCAACACCAGCTGACAGCAGGACGGCTACGGACAAAGACTCACCCACTCCTCCTCATGCCAGTCCACCTGCAGAGAAGACCGGCTGTTCCTACCCGTCCACCTGGCCACAAGGGTGTCCTGGTCGTTCCTGAGCATCACCTGCTCCTCCTCCGTCGAGCTGGGGGAGGCCTTGGAAGCAATATAGTCGGGCCGTGCGGCATTCAGCCCATGGATGGAGTTGGCCAGCAGCTTGCAGTCGCACACAGTGACCAGCTGCCGGGTCTGCGGGCACACACACCTCACGCTGAGCCCAGGCCAGGGCTGCAAGGCCTGTCCTCCCTGAGAATTCGGGGCCGGCCCTGCCCTTCTCCACAGTGTGACTGCCTCGGAGCTGCAGCCCTCAGGACACCTAATTTATGGCCATGTAGCTGACCTGGCAGAAACTCAGCAAGACCTGCCCACCGAGAGGAGGATGAAGAAGACTGAGAAGCCTCTGAGGCTGACATTGTTTGAGGAAGGGCCTGAAGAGAGGCCTGTGTCCCCATTTTTGAAGACTGCCTGGGCTGTCCCCTCATTTCAGGGGGAGGCTTTACTCTGGGTCAGTCACCGAAGCCTTACCTTTTGCATCTAACACCTAAGCCCTGGGCTCTGGGCAGAAGGTCCCCTTAGAGCACTTGGGTTCTGGGGGACTCTCTATACAACAAGGGCTATGGCTCATCATCTCATTTCTAACACTTTTATTCTCCCAGAGGATCTAATCTCCAGCCCAATCTTTGTGCTGGTGAATACAGGCAAAGGACGCAGCATGCCCGGTGAGCATGGGCAAAGGATACAGTGTGTCCTAACTGGGAATAGCACTTCACCTCAGCAAGGTGAGTGTGACTGGTGATGTGTGATCAGAATCTCTGTGCATGTATGTGCATGTGTGTATGTGCGTATGTGTGTGTTTTCATGGAGAAGCTGGGTAATCTGAAAAAGCATCACCCGTCAAAAGTATCTGATGTGTCCATGCCCCCCAGTATGAACATGCACTTATAAATTTTAGATATGGATCAACAGAAGACTGGTAGAAATGGGCCAAGTAGGCGGTTGCCAAGAAAGCTGTGGAACTGTCCCGGTGACCCTGTGGACCTGCCGGGAGACTTGTGTGCATGAAGCAGCAGCTATTGTCACAGGCCTGGGCTCTGTCCTTGGCCTGCCCCATGCAGCTCTGTGACCACAAGCAAATCACCAAACCTCCCTGGGCCATGTGGGAAATGGACCTGAAGCTAGATCTTCAAGGGGGTCATCCCAATGTCACCCTTTGTGGGGATGGCTCTGGGTACACACAAGGTATCCAGGAGGGAGGTTCCAGAAACCCAAGGGAGTCCCGACCCACACACAGCAGGGCAGTCCCTCTTACCTTGTCTGCCAAGATGGCTAGTGTCCTCTCGAGCCCGGTGGCAGATCTGTCCCTGGCCGCCCTCGAAACCCGCTCTGCATAATAGCCCACTTGGGTCTTTAGGGTGTTGATCTGGGCGATGATCTCCTTGGCTCTGATGACATCCTGCGGTGTGTAGATGATGGACTGGTAGCCAGATGAAGTGCTGGAGAGGACGAGAACGGGCCCTAAGGGGTTTCTCCAAGCACAGGGGAGGGGGTGGGAAGCAGCCCCCACCCACCCCAGCCCACAGCCAGCACAGGATAAAGCGCTCTGCTGCTGGGACAGTTTCCTGGGCTGGGCTGATGATGAGCCAAGGTGCGTCTCAGGAAGTCCTTTCTCTCTGGATGGTAAAAGCAAGTCTTTTACCTCTACTTGTATCTCTATTTGTTCTACGTGTATGTACACTGTGTGCAGATATTAAACCCAGCAATCACCCAACAATCTTTTACCTAAGAACTTCATCTGCCTATTTCTAAGCAGGTCTTAGTGGAGACACTGGGTATGCTGATGCCAGAAGAGGCTGGTTTATCACAGGGAAAGGGGACTGTCGTGGGCTTTGCCAAAAGGATCCTCAGCTTTTTCACTTGGGAGTCCCAGCCTCTTGCGCATCCCCCAGAGCTGCCCTCCCTCCCATGTCTGACCCCCGCAAGTCCCCAGAGGCTTCCTTCCCTGCCCCTGCTCCAGGACTTCTCTACTTTGAAAAATAACGTTCTACCACCTGAGGAGGTGGAGAACGTGCTAAGCCAGAGACCAGGCCTGGACACCTCAATGGTTTTGAAAACCAGATTCTTCCTCCTTTCTCGCCTCCTCACCGCCAAGCGGCACATGCATCCTGGGATCTGAGGCCAAAGCTATGGCCTAGCCACTGCCCAGAAGAGTTACCATCTGCTGAGAACCAGCTCCACAGCCTCAGCTACATGGGGCCCAGCTGTCGTGTTCAGCCCTTCTACAAGAAGTTGGTAAATTGCATGCCTCTCAGCTAAGACCCCAAGCCAATCCAATACCATAAACTGATTTTTCAGACTATGTAAGGGAGCTGAGGGAAAGGGGCAAGGGAAGCATAAGGCACCAATGCTGAGGTCTCTCCCACAGCTGAGGTCATGGGCTCTGGCTGGTGTGGCTGTCTCACCCTTCATGGAATGAGCCTCAGAGCTGCCCTTTTGAGTTAGGGAAAGGAGGAGAACGTGGAGAGCTGGACCGTCAATCACCTTCGCTGGGGGTAGGGGTTGACGGTGGGCAGGCCTGAGAACCCTCCTCAATGGGCTCTGTCCTGGGTGACCCAACAATAGCCCACCAAGAAACCACCCTGCCCCTTCCCTTGATGGACTATGGGGTAACATGCAAAAAGCAAAACCTGAGGTACCCCAGAAAGAAACCACACCGCAAGCCCGCACACAATGATGGGAATAGTGGGTCTATTGGAAGCCCATGCAGCACACTGCGCCAAGCCCACCTGACCCGATGAGTCAGGCACAGCACGACATGCACATGGTGACCTTCCAATCTGCATCACTCTTCCAATGAATAGCTGCCTTGTGAGACAATTTAGTTTTAAAAAACACTCTCAAAATAGAGTTTAAAAACCACCTATTCCTCTCAGGCCCCGGCACTTTGAGCACATGAGTGACATGTGATGCACGCAGAAGTGCGTATGTGTGTACGGACGGTTGTGTGCATGTCGACAAACAAGTCCTCCTCCATCGCCCGCAGAAGCAGGTCCTCAGCCACCCTGTCCCCCACAGGCCACATCCCGACAGCAACGACCGGGCCTCCCGCACAGGAAGGAAGCGAGTGGATTCCAAAGAGCAGCTGCTCAGGGTGATGGCGAACATAGGAGTGTGTGTGCCGCACTGCCTGGTCCTAATCAGGAACGCTCAAGGGGCCCCAGCTGGGACGGGTGAGCCTCGGGGCTTCCTGCTGTCAGATGGCCCCAGCCATGTCTCCTGAGCCTCCGCAGCTCCAGGAGAGCAGGCGTTCTGAAGGGATGAGGTGCCTCTGGTGCCCGTTACCCACAGCAGCAACACTGCAGCTCCCTGTTCTGGCCAGGCAAACACTCTGGGCAGGACTGGGGGGCCTGGGACAGCAGCAGGGACCCCCAGGCAGCAGACACGATGGGTTCTAGCTGCCATCTAACTCTTTAGTGGAAAAAGTCTCTTGGTTATTGTAATTCTTGGTAAAACTGATACCAGTGACACTGTTTTAAAAATATGCATACAACTATTCAGCATCAAAAAAACGTTAAGCTGGCTTCGTTCCCACAAGAGGTGAAGGTGAAGTAGAGTCTGAAAAAACCCCAGATTCTTATAAAAGAAGCCAGAAAAGGATTCCCAGCCGCACCAGTGGGTGGCTGGACCTGAGAGCCCAGCCCCAAGGACTTGCTGGCTGGGCTCTCGTCATCCTGGGAGAAACAGCTTGGGGTCAGCTCTGGAGTGAGCACTGAGACTTCAAAGAAAAGCAGCAGAGGGACATGGGCTGTTCATTATCAAAGAGCCTTGCAGTTGGAAGGGAGAATTGCTGACGAGGTTACAACTAGGAGCCCACAGGGGCACCGAGGGTGAGGCACCTCACAGGGGAGGGGATAGCATGAGAGCAAGACCCAGACACACACTCTCTCCACAGACAGAAAACTCACCAACACTCCTCAAAACTGCTAAAGGAAAGAACCAAAATGACATATTAGCATCTGTCAGAAAAACTAAATGCAAAGCAAAAATAAAAAGCCAGGTTATCTTTTGTCAAAATACTTGGATTTATTTGCTGAGGAATGATGAACTTCTGAGCCCTGCGTGCTTATTTGTCACAGCAATGTCTGGGTCTGTGCTCACACCCAGGGAGGAAATGTCCAATGACGAAAACCATTTCTACAAGTCATTTTATGGCATGAGGAGAAAGTTGAGCACAAACTTTTATTATATATTTGAGAAATATCTCAGGGGCATTTTGGGGATAAGAAGTCTCAGGTTAACATGCAGAGTTACCATCAAAATGCACACGCACTCAACATGGTCACAAGCAAGCCGCAGCAGATGCGATCTCTGCTGGCTTTGTGGAGCTGTGGTGGGGACAGGAAGCTTCGCCCTCATCATAATGCCCAGAGGAACACCAGAGTTAGTGGCTCCTCAGGCAGGCCTGGTCACCTGGCTCAGGGAAGAGCCCTGAGTGCAGACAAACCAAGGTGCCCCCAAGGAGGCCCTCCAAGGCCATTTCTGTCCCCTCTCCTGTCTCCAGTGCTCCCAAGCTCAGGGCAACCTGCGCTCACACCTGAAAGGTGGCAACATGATGCAGTCCCTTCCGCCCTCCTATCCCCTCAGCCTTGGTCATGAGGTCAGCAACACTCCCAGCTATATCCCTGACCCCTCAGCCCACTGGCCAGGGTCAGTTTTCTCCTGCCACATCCTGACTCCCAACCACAGCAGCACAGAGCCAGCCGGGGAACCCTGCAAATGAGTTCCCCCTGGCTACCTGCTGAACTCTTGTGAGGTCCTGAGGCCTTTGCTCCACCTTACCCACCCCACCCTGTTCCCAAGGATGAGACTGACCTTTCAGTTCCACATTCCACCACACTAGCTCAGCTCATCCCCTCCCACCTGAAAAATCTCCGTGCAGCCCCAACTTCCCTGTCCCTTCTGGGACTGCCTGCCTCGTTCCATCTCTCTCCACCTGTTCCAGAACCTGCGCTATCACCATTCTCTCCCGGCTTCTCATTGCTCCCACCTTCCCTCTCAGTCCATACACATGCTTCCATCACAGCTACCTTCCCCAAACATAAGACCCCGAGCTACTTCCTCTACCTCACAGTCCAAGGTCTCACAGGACTGTCTACACTCACTACCTTCCCATCCTTCACCTCCCTCCTACGGCTTGACAGGGGACCTTCTGGAAGGGTACCACTGCCTTCCCTCCATCCCACATACTAGCCTGTTTGCAGCTTCCCCACCCCAGTAGCACACCACACAAGTGGTGGTGCAGCCTGTCAGCCCAGGGCAAGGCCACTGCTCCTTGCGCCAGGGCTGGATCTGTCACCTGCATCCCTAGTCACCAGCAGATAGCCCTGCACACTGGGACCCCACTGCAGCTCTGTACCCCTCCCCACCCTGCCACCTGGCAGTTTCCTGCTCAGGTCAGCAGCTCCATGCAACCCCTGGAGCCCTTTGAAAGCTGGGAAGGCTGACCACGCTATCCCTTATGAAAGGAACGGTCCCTTCCCAGCTGCACACGACTGAAAAGGGAGGGCAAGGACCCCGAGCAGCAGTCACACAGGCAACTGCCAGAAGCACCTCTTCAGGGTGGGTCTCAATTTGCAGGATGGGGCCACCAATTCAGTGCCCTTGCCACCCCCGCTCAGGCACACACAGAGCGATACAGGCCGTGAGGCAGCCCCTCCCACCACACAGAAGCAGACTGAACATCTGGATGTTTCTGTGGCTATATTTTAGGTCTTTTTCCAACCTAGGATGTATCAGACAGCTGTACAAGGACTATGAACATCCTCTCGAGAACTTACTGTTTCTTGGTCTCTTCGAATTTGTGCAGCTTTTTGCGGAGACCTCCTGACTTAAAGCCCTGGCAGTGTGCTGCAGGTGCCCCGATGGTAACGATGTCGTAGCTCTGATCTGAATGACAAAAAGCTCTCCTGCATTACCTGGGCTTAGGAATGCGGACATGCAAGCTACAGGGACGAGCACAAAGCTGTGGACCCTGCCCTCAACCTGCAGCCAGGCAGCTGTGGTTCCCTTGGTCTCACAGCCTGCATGGTCGGCTGAGGGCCTCTGGGACCCAGCACCACCACCCCGGAGAGGAGCCATAAGGGGCTGGAAGCACCACGTGCAATATCAGCTCCCCTCTTTTGGATGTGTGATTAAAGGGCAACTTTCCATTGCAGAAACACAACAGGAGGCTGGATGGAGGAGAGACAAGAGAAGGGGCTTGTCCTCTTTAACAAAGGGTCTGACAGGGTCCTGAGACATGCCTGCAGACAAACACATGGGGAAGGCTGGGCAGGTGATGGGTAGCTGTAGGACGAGGCACACAGGGGCGGGATATTACCTGATCCCCCATCATCTTGAACTCTCATCCTCTGTATGTGCAGGTTTGTGGGAACAAATTCCAACTTTTTATCTGCTTTCAAACTGCTTGCTTTAAACGAAGGACCTAGGAAACAGAACATGAGCCAAGGGCCATCACCATGGGTCCCACATTCATGAGTGGCAAGTGGGAAATGGGTATTTTGAGGGTGCTGCTCAAAAAGCGGGTACATGTGGTGGCCTAGGAAACCCTGACTCAATCACGAACACATTCTGTTGCAGGGTGGTGGTGAGTGAAACACCGTAGGGAGGGCCGCTCGCCAGCCAGGAGGCTGGTTCTGAGAGCTTCAGTGGTGAATGGAGCAGGCAACAGCAGCTTCAGGTGACGGTGACAGTGACAGTGCTGTGCCTGCCCATGATTCAGCCCTCAATGGAGAGGTCTGACACGAAGAGGAGGTTCTGTGCAGCACATGTCAGCAGCACTATAAAAAGCAATGGGCCCACTCCAGGAACTGCCTGTTCCAATTCCAGAGATTGCCATCATCCAAGAGCTAAGAAATCGGTTACCCAGAGCAACATGTCTCAATTCTGAAAAGCAGTAAAGAGGTCAGCTTGTCACCTGGGTCCCCCAGATGAGCAAGATGCCAGGCGGCAGCAACCCTGGCCTCTGGAAGAGACCTGAACCCGTTCCCTAGTATGCGCTCAGGTGACCAAGGAGGCTGAATGGTGTTCTGTAACAAATATCCACAGTCTTGTTTCTATAGTCAGAATCTGTAACTGATTAAGCAAAGAACTCCATGCCTAGAAAAGAAAGGGATTACAAATTACACTGAAAACAAGAAAGGTAGGAGAAATAAACACTGCTTCTAGTGAAAAAAGGTAAATTTATTTTGCCAGTATACAAAATACAGGCCTGCCAGATGGCTGTTCTGTATTTTGTCACAGGAGACTGTTTGCTAGATACTTATATGGGGTAGCCCAGGGAGTGCTGGCAGCCTAAAGCCTGTTAGAGTTACAGGATCCTGGACCTGCTATTAGCACAGCCCTCTGGGGGTTTAGACACACAGTGACATCCAAGCAGCTCTGCTCTAGAGAACAGGCTGTGCAGGTGTCAGACTTTCCCGGGTAACAGGCATCCAGTGTGGGTCGGTCCCTCAATTCCTTCAGGCAAATGCTGCCACTTCTCTTAGGAACACACTTAGATACATTCTTCAGATTCAAACCCAAACCAGGGCACCAGCACCTTGTCATCATTCCTGTACTTGACTTCTCAGCCAAGTTCATGGATATACGTTTATGCATTCTGTGTCAAAACTACATTAAAGGCTCATGATTTTCTTTAAACCCTGGAATTTCACTATAAAGAAAGGAAGGAAAAAAGAATCTAAAGATAGAAAATAAAGTAATGAAATGCCTCCCCCAATCAAAAAAAAACATTCCATTTAAAAAACAAAAGGGAATGAGTTAAGAATATTTTTTTCAATCTACCTTAAGAGTGTTTTGAAAACCAAAAGGCATCTTTCAGGAAGGAAAGGTGAGGTGTCTGCACTTTACTTTCCTTTTTGACCCTTAAAAATAGAGATTCTGCTCAGGTAATTTATATGTTCAATACAAGTACCACCAAATATTTAAACTGGGAAATCTAGAAAATGTCTTTGTCTCGAGCAAATGGCCTACATCCTTTTGGTCATTTCACTGACATTAAGACCAAGATAAAGAAATAACATGAACAGCCTGTGATTTGGTCTCTGCTAAATTCCATTACACAGTGGCTGTTTTGGCAGACGACATCACAGAATTTTCAATGCAATTCAGATTTGTCTTCCTAATTGAGATCTGAGAAATCCAAATTTTAAAGAATTCACACCTACGTGAGTGTCTATTTTTAAAAACCTGAGTGCTGTCAGGGTGCCTGACAGCAGTGAACAACCCAGGTCCCTACTTCAGGTGGGAAAGCTGCGCGTGCATGCGCGGGGAGGGCGAGACCGGTACCTACCTCGGTACTGATGGAGGTCAGTCAGGTTTTCCTGGTACGTGAGGATGATGGTCTGGTACTGAGTGACAATCTGGCGCCGGAGGCTCTCCCAGCAGGGGGACAGCTCACCCAGCTCCTCCAGTTCACACACTCTGCAAGCAAGACACGTATAGGTCAGGCATGGCTGTCTCACTTCCCCGGAGATGCACGGGAGTCCATGGCACCCAGGAGAGCAGAGGGCATGGGGAAGCATGCTGATGCCTGGGGAAGGCCCAGGCTATATGGTGAGGCCAAAGGGCAAGCAGCAGGGTGCACGGCAGGCCCCTCCTGGAGGACTATCAACTGTGTGGCAAGAGTAGAGAGAACTTTGTACAAAGACAAAGTAAAGTGTTAGAGAAAAGCTTAGTGGAGAGGGTGCGGCTCCCTGCCGCCTGGCCCCAGGGGTGAAGGCTCAGAATGCAGCCCCTCTGTGTCTGGGCAGGACAGGCTGACGGTGACCCTCCCAGAACACAAGGGCACTGGAGACCTGTAAGCAACTGCTACAATGTATTATCTCCAGAAAATAAAACCTGTGTAGGAACTGAAACATAAACTTCTTAGCTCAGCAGCAAATAATAGCTACATCAGTAGAGAAACAAAAACATAGATTTAAAAAAAAAAAAAAAAAAGGATAACCATTTTAGGGAACTGGGGAATGGGAAAGTGTAAAAGACCCCAAACCTTCACTTAGCAGTAATCAGCAGCCAACACCCAAGGCTGGTCAAGAGCATTCTGCACGTGTGCTTATTAGAAATGCAGCGGCCAACACCGAAACTTTGGCTAATGGTGCTGGTTTCTGGGATCAGAAAGTCAAGTGGCACTAGACTTGTTTTTCATTAAAAGCCATTGACACTTTTCAGCTTTTATACTATATACATTTCCCTTTGAGGCAAAATAAAATACAAATTTTATAAGACTTTTTATGAATCTACTGAATTATCTTAAGTTTTTAAAAAGCCATGCCATTTTATTGTTATTAAATTAGCAAAATTGATATAAAAGAAGACTGGTGTAGGTGGGCTGTGGGAAACAGAAGTCCCACACCTCGGGAGGGCTCATGCACAGGAGCCCCGCATCGCCGCTCTGGCCCCCCTCTGGATGTTTACCCGTGTTCTACGTGGCTCCTTATTTATGCTCTGGGTGCCAGCAGCACACTGGCACCTGAAATTTCAGAGGCCTGCCATCCAATACCACCCTCCTCCTTCTCACAGGCCCCATTACTTTCTCCTAACATATCTGGGCTCTGTGCGTGTCCCCCAGCTCTCTGTGAGTGACTGTCACCCAAGGTCTGTGTCTGTATCCCTCATCAAGAAGCCCCTGCACCAAGCACAGTGCTCACAATGTGGCTGGGCTGAAAACATACAGCCCTCGAAAGCAAAGTACTTATTAAGCAAATGGTCTTTAAACTTTTAGCAAATGTAAATACACACACAAGTGCAGATAATGAGAAATGATGCCCTAACTAAAAATTATAACAAGCTGAGTGATGATTTATGGAAAAGTAGATGGTAGCTACATATATAGAAAAGCTGAAAGGAAAAATTTTAAGTCTAAAATATATACAAAATACATACACATAGGAAAAAAAGTAATTCTTTGCTTTATTATTCTTGCCATTTTTTTCTCTAAATTTGAATTCTTTCAAGATAAAATTTTTTTAAAAAATAGCTGTATTAGCTGAATAGGATTTTGGCTGCATTGTTTTCTTTCATGCTTCTGTTATACTGCTTATAATTAATGTTGTTTAGCAATAATAGTGTAAGGCACAGGGGAGATGTAGCCTGACCCATATCACAGGCTTCTCCTTGCTACAGGACCAAGGACACATGCCCTGAGCTGAGGGGTGCCCAACAGGCCCCCTTAGGCTTCCAGAGCCCACATTGCTATGGCCCTGCCTGAGGAAACTGCTGACCCAGGCAGACACGACCAGAGAATGACCAGCTACTTCTAACTTTGAGCCCAAATGAGGAGAAAGGAGAGGGGAAGAGCCAGGAGTGGGTACCAAGTGCAAGGCTGGGCGTGTTGTCCTGTGAAGTCTTCACACGGGACACCCAGGACACAGATGTGCAAACTGAGGTCACAAAGCAGGCTCATGGTGGAGCTGGGCTCGCCGTCAATCCCTCTGGTGCTGGTGCTCTATGCCCATCATCTGAGAGCCTTCCAGAGGGAAGGGGCGCATGACGCAGGCATGATGGGTGGTGACAGTCCCTACCTGGCCGCATCTTCTTCCAGCAGGAGCTTCACGAACTGCCGGGGCACGTGCAGGGAGAGCACACTCTCTGCCATCTGCTCCAGGATCCGCAGGTGGTTTGCCGTCGGTGGTGGGGAAGCGTACATGCGGCAAATGGCACCTCCAAACACTGAGGGGGTATGGAAGACAGAGGCGTGAGCATACGCACATTGTGCGGGGGCTTCCCTGTCAGGCCGCCCGGTGCTGACATCCTCAGTCTCCCTACACTCATCTCAAGGGACTTCCACATTGAAACCCAAGCCCCACCAGGTGACTGAACCTGGAAGCTCTTCCCCTGCAACATGCAACCTTCCAGAAGGTGTAACGTCCCGTGTGAGGGCTGGGGCAGTGACAGTGGCCGTTACTAGACCAACACAGAACAGGAAAGACTGAAAGTGGTCCCTTCCTCAGAGTATCACTGACTCTTTATGTGCTGGCATGTGGGTATGCAGCAGAGAGGTGATGACCAGGAAGGACAGGGTGACCACGGGCCCGAGCACCAACAGAGGAGGCCATTTACCTGACTTCAGCAAAGTGTCTTTCCGCAATGAGGCATACTTGGATCGGACCCCCAATGCCTCGGTCAAGCTCTCATCAACAGGCAGGACCATCTAGTGACGAGCACAGAAAAGCACAAGAGGACACAGACTTGGATGGGTCCAGAGCACTTGAGGAACGTGGTGGCCACGGAGATGAAAGAATGTTAATGTCCACCACCAGCGCTATAGCAAAGGCAATGCCCAAGGCACCAACGAGCCCACCTCCTTGTGCGTGGGATGTGTCCCACACGCACACCATTTTCTAGGAACATGTGTCTTTTACTAAGTCATTTCACTTGGTATTTCAGTATTTTGATGTATGAAATGAAAGGGAGGAAAAATGGATACCAGCAATATCTCTACAGCTGGCATTCCAGGCTTACTTTGGGTGAAACGAGGTACCTCCGTACTCTACAATATGACCATGCACCCATGTCTGGGCTCTTCAATTAGAATTCTAGTTTGAGAGCATGGGGGAGAGTGACAGAGAAAGAGTGTGGGGAGACAGAGAGGCTGTGCAGGTGTGACACACATGCACATATGTGTCTGGAAAGGGGGATACTAACAACACAGGTAACCCGCGTCTCATTCCTCACCCACCCAGGCTCCAGAAGTGGCCCACAGGGCAGGGGCAAGCGCAGGCTCTAGGGCTGCAGAGCCTGAGGGGACCCCCTTCCCTCCTCTTTGAGAAGTGCCTGGGGCACTGGCCCATCCTTCAGAGGTAGTGCCAAGGAGCAGGCCCTGCCCTTTGTCCCCTGGAATAGAGGCAAAGCCCATCTCACTCCTGACGTGGGGTGTGGAGGGGCACTCACCCTGCCGTTGACTGTGTCCAGAGACCGAGTCACTGGAGGCCTCTGGTCTGACTTCTCCTCCATCTGCCAGCCAATCACGGTGATGTTGCCCACACGGTCACTCTCAGCAGACCTGCAATGAGCAATGTGCTATGGGAAGTGGCGTTGTGACTACTTTGTTTTTGGCTTAAAGCTCAGCCATTGTGGGTCACAGAGGGGTCCTGGGTGTGCTGGGATCTGGTCAGCTGGTCAGTCGGGCAGTACCCACTGTATGCCCAGACTGCAAGGGAGGCCACAGGAAACCACGGAGCACAGCTGAGAGTACATAGCTCCACAGAGAGGTGTGGACGTGCCTAGCAGAGCTGAGGGAAGGATCCAACGCTCAGGCCCCTGGCTGACCCCTGCCCCAGAGCTTGACGGGAATGCATCTCAGAATCAGGACTGAAGAGCACACTCACCTGGCACTGTACCCCTTTCTTCTTTTCCCACCCCACCCTTAAGCTTTGATCACTCCAAGGCCTGGGCTGGGGCCCCAAGGAAGCTGTGGTCACCCAGGGTTTCCCCAAGCATTTGAATCCTAATATGACAGAGCTGATGGCACCCCCATCCCCAATCAGCTATACCCTAACACCTCTGGTGGTGGGAGGTGCAGCTGCCAGCTACCTGGGCCCATCTGACTCATCCAGCGAAGCCCCAAGCCTTTTATTTAAGGTGTCGGACTCAGCCAGGCTCTCCATGTTCATGGGGTCACTTCAACTGCCCATTCCTCTGGGACTCTCACTGTCTCAGGCCCAGAAAGGCCCTTCTCCTTAGGCCAGCTGTCCAATGGTGACCTCAACTCCTTCTAACAGAGACGATGTCCCCTTCTTACACGGACCTCTAACACCACTAGAATTGCTCCTGGCTTATGATGTGCCCGGACATTTTCTCTAACAGCCCTCTGCCTGCCATGGGCCCTTCATTTTCCCTGAGACCCTCCCTCCATCCTGAGTCAGGTCCTCCACTCGCAGCAAGGACGGCTGCCAGGCTCCCATCTTACCTAACACCGGCAACACCCTTACCACCAATGCCACAGAATGCTGCACCATCCAGCTATTTTGGACTGTTTTCTTAATTTTTACATTATTGGGGGGGGGGGGAGAAAGAAAGAATGCCATAGCAGAATTTCGGTGGGAAATGCCCCTAAAATGAGTTTGGGAAGGGACGACGTCTTAACATTCTCCATCTTCATTCCAGGGACGCAGTAGGGGGGTTCCTCCTCCCTCCTCCCTCCATAAAGAGTTGCCAGAGCCAGGCACTGTTTCACAAGCTCAGGATACAGCAACAAAGCAAAACAGACAGTAACCCCTGCTGTAGGGAGCTGACATTCTACTAGGGGAGGGATGGGTGCTAGACAAATACATTTAGTGTTACTAGACACACATCTAGGTTTCCCTCAGGTCTGAGTCCAGCAGGCAGGCCATACAGGCCCGTGCCTGACACACCTCAGCGGAAAACCAGTGCCTGCTGAGTCCAGCCTCTGAGAGGGACAGGATGCAGGGCCCCTTCCCATTGATCCCTGGGCCCCCAGATTCTCTCAAAGGAACAAATTAAAAACCAACCTTAGTGTTAAATGCAACCGGTGATGCCTGTCCTGGAGCAGATCCTTGACAATAAATGTTCCAGAGCCCAGCAAATACATCTGAGGAAGAGGGAGAGCCAGCATCAGTCCCCTTGTCCTCCAGTGCCCAGGTCCCAGGGAATCTGGCTGGTCCTCACTGAAGCCCAATAAAGAAGCTTGGAAAGAAGTTCCAAAAGATAGATGAGTCTGGACATCAGCTGGCTGTGAGCCAGGAATGAAGCCAATCCCATGTTCACGTCTCACTGGAATGACTACAGAACTTAAAAGTAGAGAAGAGATTCCCACGAACCACAATGTGCTACTTAACTGTTCCCTGAGATCTGTCTTTGACGTCATACACGGAGAGTTTGATTTGTGTCATCTGATTGATAAGGGAGTCTTGGAAGAAGGCAATACTGCTTAAAAATATAGGATTGTTGGTTCCCTAGAATGGGAAAGAGAATCATCAGAACACAGAGGTAGGTGGTTAAAGTAATTGCTCTTGAAGTACAGCCCCATTTTCAGAATTAGTAACATTCTTACCGACTTGGATGAATACAAATGCTCACGGCAGCTTAAAGCAATGTAGACAACCCAAACCTGCCTTTCAGAAGTGGCAAAGGAGCCCGAAAGACCCTGATCAACCCAGACACGACCAACCCAGACACAGCCAATGGGCCACTGTGCAAGCTCTGCCCAGGCTCACTGTAAGGGCTTGTCACTTCACGGGAGGAGTTTTCTAAAATGGAATCGAGCTAAATGTCCACGTGTACTCCTGGCCACACAGCTTTGGACGAGGCATGGATTTGGATCTACTACTTTGGGCTGTTTCTATAAGATGTGCAAGGGCGGAAGGAAGAGGAAAAGGACAGCTTAGGTTGTTTTCTTCTTTCTAGAATCTTGTGGTTTGGGATAATTAAGTCCTGGCCTTTTTAAGGCCATCCCTTTTTTGAGGACTAGCTGCTAGTTTCTAGATCATAAGTGCCTATTTCCTGGCAGCCTTGCCTCACCCCCAAAGCTCCATGACAGCATATTCTCTTTCTCAGGCAGTGGTGAACTATCTTGGCCAAATGGTTAACGGTTCCTGTTTGTACCCGCGCTTGGGTCCATGCCTCTGGCTGTGTGCCCTCTGCAGCTCCAGGTCTATCTCTCAATGTCTGTTGGACAGGCCATCCAGCCTCCCCCTCCACCCACCCTGGCTAACCACCTCCGCCTCTCCTTCCACTGAGGCTACAAACCCAGGCGTCTGCTTTGGTGTTTCCTTCTCTGTCGCGCTCAAGCAGCCGGTAACAATGAATTCCACTCACAACCCTTTCTTTCCCTTCCTTCCCCCTGCCAGTCAGGACCTCCCTGAAACACCTCTAGTCAAGTGACCACTGCGTGAAAGCCTACGCTGGCCCACTGCAGACTCCCAGCCTGCCTTTCAAGGCATCCCCCAGGCTCTCCTGCCTGTGCCTTCTGCACATACACTGAACCGGCTAATGTTACTTTCCAAACAACACAATGCTTCCACGACGCCTGTGCATCACTATCACACCACAGAGCTCTGGCATGCTCTGAGGCAAGTAGGCCCCAGACTGGCAGCGTGGGCCCCACCTGGGAGCCTGTGAGGAAAGCAGAGTCTCAGGCCCCACTCCAGGCCCATGGAGCCAGAATTTCACTAAGCTACCCTAGGAAGCCGCCTCCGACCCTCAAGGCTGACTGGGACCCCATCCTCCTGGTGTTGTCTTCATTTCTCAACTCCCCCTACTCTGCGGGGTATAGATGTGGCCACACTCATTTGTGACTCCCTGTCCACAGGGTGGTCAATCTCTTGGGGGCAGCGACTAGGCCTGGGTGGCCTATCACCCGCAGCACCCAGCACAGTGCTTTGTGTGCAGCAGTGCTCAAAAAGACTTAGAAAACGCTGTTGACTAGAACCTGAACTTCCATTGCAAGAGAATAGAAAGAGTCTACCTTCCAAACTGTAAAACTGGGGCGAGGAGGAAGCTCAGTGAATCTGCTGTAGATGGCCAGGAAGGGGTTAATTTTCACAGACACTCATATCACCAACAGAGCCCTGCAGAATCACCAGCGACTCCTACACTTAGTTTCATGACTCACGCAATGTGCTCAGTTACCCAAAAGGCTTTTGCAAAATCCCAAGGAGAATACATATCATTTAATGTAAAAAGTATATATGTTATCCACAATTCAAAAGGATATAAAAATAAAAACTGATAAAAACAGGGGTATGCCCCCAGAAGAGGTTTGGTTAATAGTCACTCTCCAAAATTTGATTAATGAGCACAATTCTCCAAAAGTAGCAGCCAAGTGGACGTGACAGGAGAATTAGGTCACCTCTTAAAAGGCAATTGATCTTAACAGGATCATTGTTCAAAAATAACCGGCCAAGAGCTAAATCCATAACTAAAGGAAATGGAAACACCACCCAGATGAGTAGATGTGAGGGAGAACACCAATGTACTGAAAACCCATGGAAAATAGCAATGATTCCCGTAAATCTCACTGAAGCTGCGGGTGCTCAGGTGGCCAAGAAAGGTCACGTGAGCCTGTGATGGAGTCCCAGGGGCCAGCAGCACCCACCTCAATGACCTCGGTCTGAGCGTGCTTCGTCCAGAAAGCCTGAGGAGGGGTGGTCACACTCACTGCTACAAAACTATTTGGTTTCCGATCTAGCGACGGAGTATGCAGCTCACTGCAAGCTGCGGGATCAAAATGGGAGAGAAATGAATCCTTTAATATCAGGCTCTAGGTGGTTCCCTGGTCCAAGAAGACCCAAAGAGCAAAAAAGAGAGGACACTCTAAGAGAGGACACAACTGCATTTTCAGTTGTCACAGGGAGGTGATTTCTCAAACTGGAATGAACCTGCCCTCACTCCCCTTTACCTCCCCTCACCCAACGACAGCAGCACCCTAAATGCCTGGGGACCGCTGAGCTAGAGGGGTTCCTGTGTCCATGGACTAGAACACAGGGCCAACAACCCTATCCAATGTCTGACCATAAGCTTGACCTCAGTAACTAACTGAACTTCTAATGGCTCATCTAAGCAGCCTGGGGCTCCATGAGATCTCAGCACAGCTACATGTGCCGCGTCCTGTGGCTGCAGCACTGGCCCTAAGCTGTGGGCCCCGCGCTCTCTGTGCAGGTGCACGTGTTGGAAGCCAATTACAATCCTACGGCAAAATAAACAAAACTCTTTAAAAAGGGAAGTCATTGCTCATTTATTATCTTTATAAGACTCACATCAAACACAGCAACAGTACTAAACATGTTACTTGTTAAAACTTAAAACAGTTGCAATTAGAAATTTTTGGTACTAAGTAAGCATTTTGAAATATGAAGCTCAGATAATTCTATCGTAGAACTGACCCACTGGAAAGATGATCATATTTCACTGAATCTAACGTGCTATCTGTTCCAAATGGCATTATGAAAAAGAAATTTAACACACTGCCTTTAGAGTAAGATATGCTATTAACTATAAGACACTCTCTTATTAAAGAAATGTTAAAACATGAAAAAATACCCATCTTGGAAGTGATGAAATATACTGTAAACTAAAGTTCAATATAAGTAGAAAAAATCACTTTTTTTGCAGAGGCAGTGAATCCTCCCTAGAGTGCTGTGAGCATTTGCTTAATTTCCAGAATTCTGTTTTTGACCATTTTTGCCAGGGTTTTCATTGCCTTTAAGAAGGAAAGGATTTTTGGAGGCCCTTAATCTGTCAATCCTGCCCTCATCATTGATTTTTAAAATGCTCACTGGCAACGTACATTTAGAAATGGATATTTTTTACTTCTGAAAATTAATTTTGGTTTTCTAATTATCCCTTTATCTCACATATCTGAATTTTCATTATTAGGTATGATAAAATACAAAGAGCTCAGATTTTCATTTCAATGAGTTTTGAGAATCATATACACCCATGTAACCATCATCAAAACGAGACAGAGAACCTTCTCCATCGGACCAGAGTCCCCCTGTGCTTCCCAATCAACTACCTGCCTCTGTGACCACCATCTGATTTCCATCACTTTGTTCTTGAATTTCATATAAATGGAATGTTTTCGAGACTTCTAAGTGATAGCAGAGGACATGTCAATTGTGTAGGAAGCCAACAGTTTTCTTAAGTGGCTGCACCATTTTACGGTCCCACCGGCAACGTGCATGCGTTCTGGTCACTCTGCATCCCACCACGTTTGCTGAGGTGTTTACTTCAGTTGCTACAATGGATGCATTTTAACTTTCCCTTCTGTGATGTTCAGTATCTTTCCACTGTGTGCTCATTGTTCATGTCCATAAATTCTTTCGTCAAGAGTCTAATCAGTCTTTTGCTCATTTCTGAATTCGACTGGTGAATTTTTAATGACTGATTTGTAAGCATTTTATTCTGGATCTGTCCTTTGTCAGATAAATGTCCTGTGAATGTCTTTTTCTCAGTCTGTGGTTTACTCATTTTCTTAAAGATTTTTAGATGTTTTTGTTTTTAAATTTTTAATTTTAGGGAGTGGTAGGAAGGAAGATGTCCCCCTTCCCCCAAAGTATCCATGTGCTAGTTCCTGAAACTTGTGACTATATTACATCACAGGCAAACAAACAGTAGGGATGTGAGTGATGTCATGAATATTGACATGGGGAAATTTTTGGATTACCCGGGTAGTCTTAATCTAATCATACGAGCTCTTAAAAGTAGAAGAGGAAGGTGGAAGGGTGAGTCAAAAAGATGTGACAATGGAAAAAGGTGAGATCTAAGGCATGAATGGCACTCGACCTGCCATTGCTGGCTCTGAAGATAGAGGAAGGAGTCCACAAACCAGGAAGTGTGAGTGGCCTTGATGAGCTGGGAACCAGCCTCAACCAGTAGTTGGCAAAGAAATGGGGACCGCAGTCCTAAAACTACAAGAAAGTGAATTTTGCCAACAATCTGAATAAGCGAGGAAATAGATTCTCCCTTATGGCCCCCCAAAGAAATGTAGCCCTGCTGATGCTTTGATTTTGGTGTTAGAAGACTCTGAGCAGAGAACTAGCTGAGCCCAGTTGGGTTTTTGACCTAAGGTAATTGTAAGATAATAAATATGTGTTGTTTTATAGTGTTAAATTTGTGGTAATTTGGTACGGCAGCAATAGCAAACTGAAGTACAGAGTTAGTGCTTTCTGTGTTCTGGCCAAGAAATCTGCCTACCCTGAGGCTGTGAGTTACCTTCTGCTTTCTGGAAGAATGCTTTAAGGTTTTATTTTTTAAAGTTCTCTGCTATTTCTACTATGTCTGCCTCAACAGTAATCAGGGATTTGACTGTTTCTCTTTCTCTCTCTCCTTTAGCTATGCCCCTACGTGACCCATGGCCTGGTCTCACTCAGCTTGCCCTTTCAGCTGGGTTCTCCACATGCAGGCTAAGCTGGCATATGAGTCTGTCAAGCAGAAGTGACGGCAGACAGATGGAGGAATACAGGTGGCCAAAGGCTGGGAAGACTGCAATTCCATATCCAAGAATTTATCCTAAGGAATCAATCAGCAAAAATATATAAAAGATCTATATGCATGTGTGTTTATACATGTGTGAACTCCTATGTCCACCTGGTCATGCGGCTACCAGGCCAACTGCTACCTTCAGAACATGCCTTCCCACAAGTGACTCTCTCCTGGCCTTGTCCCCGGCCCAGCCTACCTAAATCCTACCCAATATGTCGTTCCTAGCTCTAAGTTCCATAGCTTCCACGAAGCTTCCTCTCATCAGCCCACATCACGCCGTCTGTTTACATCACTCCTCTGGCATATTTCCATAGAAACCATCCCTCTCTGATATGTACGTCTTGTCTAGCCAGACAGACCCTCTGTAATGCCTGCCAAGTGAACACCATCAAGGTAAACAGGTAAAACAGGTTTCGAGTGCATATCATTTGACTCTGCAATTCCATATCCAAGAATTTATCCTAAGGAATTAATCAGCAAAAATATATAAAAGATCTATGTGCATGTGTGTTTATACATGTGTGAACTCCTATGTCCACCAGGAGGAGACTGGTCAACATAACTGGCACAGCCGCATAACAGGCCCCAGGTGGGTGCCAACCCGGTGCAGCAGGTCCCGTGTTAATAAAAACAAAAGATGCCAGTGACTTTTTGCTACCTGAAAAACCATGTTAAGAACACTAGGATGACATTTTTGTAAATAACTCCACCACCTCCACACCCAAAAATCATTAAAAAATTTCTGTATAGCACTGTGTAGGCAGAATAAATGTCTAGAAGGATAGATACCAAAATACCAGATGTGATTCTCTCTCTCAGGGTTTTCTTTTCCTCTAACATTTTCTGTAAGAAAGATTTTTAAATAAGCATTTTTTTTAATTTTAAACTTTTATTTTTAAGACGAAATGTTTGATCAATCATCTGGCACCTGCCCCTTGGGTTTTTTAAAACTTGTGGCAAAATTCATTTCACATCACCTTTTTAAGCTGTTTCTTCCTTTCTGTACTAATTAATATGATGGTATTGTTCTTCCCGATTTGTTGCATCAGAAATGTCCTGGTTTCTGTTACAGGGGTGAGGATTTTTAAATCCATTATGTCAACTCTCATCCTCTCTCTGTGCTCAGTTTAGCCCAGTTTTTGTAGTTAAACCCACATTCTGCATTGTGGAAGTTAAGTGAATATTATTCGTTACAAGCACATGGGGCTTCCTTCACTCTCTCCCATGTTGGACCCTGATTCCTAGGCCCCATGTCTTCCATTTTCTCAAGTCATCCCCGCTTCATCTCCCATCTGCCACCAACTTCCAGAGAAAGGGTGTGGGGAAGCAGTTTTACCTGAGACACTTAAACTGAAGCAGGTCCCTTCTACTCATATCTGACAGACAGCCTAGCTGACCACAGTTGGAAACACCTTCCAGCCAAGTCTCCAATGCCACTAAGGTCTCCATGCTGGCTATATCCCTGATCCTTGGATTTGACCATTTTCTTTCTTCTCTAGAAGTTTTTAGATTCTTCCTTTAATTTCCAGTGGTCTGAAACTCCACCATGATGTGCCCTGTTATGAGTCCCTGTCACTGTGCTGGGCGGGCCTGGGGGCATTTTTGGCCTGGAAGTGCATTCCTTGGTCCCAAAAGACCCCTTGTGTTATTTCTTAGTAATCTACCCCCTTACATCTTTTTCTATTTTCTCTTCTCAGAGTGAGACCTCCCGAACTTGCTCTCTAATTTTCCATTTCTATTTCTCTCCCATTTTCTATTTTGTTTTTCAAATTTTACTTTCCAGCAAGTAATAACAAATAGAGAGAGGATGTGGAGAAAAAGGAAGCCTCATATACTGCTGGTGGGACTGTAAATTCTTACAGCCACTATAGAAAACAGTATGCAGGTTCCTCAAAAGATTCAGAATTGATCCACCATATGATCCAGCAATCTCCCATCTACTAGGCCTCTACTTTACCTAGTAGAAAACTCATATCCAAAAAGGTATTTGCACACCAAGGTTCATAGCAGCATTACTCATGGTGGCTAGGATATGGAAACTGAAGTGTCCTACGATAGATGACTGGATGAAGAAGCTGTAGTAGATATATACAATGGAATATTACTCAGCTATAAGAAGAGATGAAATACTGCTATTGGTGACAACATGGATGGACCTCAAGATAATCATGCTAAGCGAAATAAGCCAGACAGAAACAGCTGAAAACCACATGATATCATTTATATGTGGGATATAAACCTAAAAGCAACAAATGAACAGGACAAACAGAGACTCACAGAGATGGACAATAGACTAGTGGTTATGTGGGTAGGGGGAAAAGTGGAAGAGGAGAGGTAAATGGGGGAAAAGGATCAAATATGTGGTGACAGAAAGAAAACTAACTATGGGAAGTGAACATACATTGTAAATATATAATACGCCTTACTGTTAAAATGTACAGCTGAAACTTACTGGATTTCGTTAACCAATGTCACCATCGAAAAAGTTAATTAACAATCAAAAAAATTTTTACATTCTGGGGTAATTCCTTGAATATTTTCCAATGTTTATTGAATTTTTAAATATTTTCTATCCTATTTCAAATTGCTAAGATTATCCATGTTCTTCAACTGTTTTTTTTCTTCTTTAGAGTATCCTGTTCTTGTTTGATGGATCACCATCTTCTCTTAAGGATATAAATTATAATTTATAGACATTTAACATGTTAAATATAGAATATATATATATGTGAAATATACATTAACTATATCTACATAAATGTACAATTTATGTACAACCCACCTGTCTGTCCATCAGCAGGAGAATGAACTACAGTTCACACGCACAAAGGACAACCACACAACAAGGAAAGGAATGAGCTACTGACCCTCACAACTACATGGCAAGCCTCAGGGGTGTGGCACAGAGTGAAAGAAGGCTGTGTGATGTAAGGTTCCATTTATGTGAAACTCAGGAGGCAGGATGTGTAGTGACAGGAATCTTACCTTCACTCCCTGGTCAATGGTTGCCAGGGAGTGAAGGTAAGGACTTGCAGGAAAGGGGACAGGGAAGGCTTTGGGTGATGAGAAGGTTCTGTGTCTTGACAATGGTGGTTACATGGATGTGCATGCTTAACAAAACTCACTGAATGGATACGTTTTAAATATAAATCATACTCAATATTGATTTAAAACAAAGTGAAAGAAAAGAACAGTCAGAGATCACACAACCTTTGTAGAACAGAATGAAAGAAGAAAAAAGAAACAGAAGGAAGAAACAGAGACATTGAAGCAAATAGAAGAAAACGTCAAAGAAATTATACATCGAAGAAATGATACACCATACAGTTTGTGTTCCTGTTTCTTACTCTTCTTGATGTCTGGGAGAAATATAAGATAAGGGGGTGAAAATACGCTTGCTCTCTGCTGTGACACTGGGAGATCCCAGGCCGGTATTCAATCTGTAAAGAGCTATGAAGATCTAGGTGGGGTGGCAGGCTTGTGTCTTACAGCCCTCAGACCCGGCCCTGGCCCTGGTCCCAGCCACAGCCAGAGCACTCAGCACAGCACTCTGTCCCCACTGCAGCCCCAGGTCGGGCTGGGGAAAACTGTAACTTGTTTAGGAGTGTTTACCCTGAAATGGGAATGTTTTCTAAAAGTTTAACATTAACTTAACAATAATAATTTTCTATTTTTGTGGGTTTAGCAATTTGTCAAAGTCCCTCTGTTTTGTTTGGACACCATGAGCTTCTTTGTCTCTTAAATGGCAACACCCCAAATAGCACATGAGGAAACCCATCCAGCAAGGTCAAGAGCAGGCTCGAAGCCATGCAGTTCATTTGCAGAACAGTCTGGACGACATTCTAGGTCATCTGACTCTCCAAGAGGTATTTATGTTTTCACATACCTCCTGGACACTGATGTCTGGACACTGATCAATGCTGACCACCACCCAGGGAATGAGTAAAGGGGAGAGGACCACCAGAGAGCGTGGGCTCTGAATGAGAAGCATCATGGTGGCTGATCCCACCCTGCTCTCCAACCTCTTGGGCAAGCTGCAGTGATGCTACATTTCCCTGATCCCAGAGCTGGCACATCCTCTCTCTGATGTCTCTGAGGGGTGGACATACAGGTTATCACCTCCACAATGAGGATTAGAGATTCAAGCACACAGGACCTCACAGCCAGGAGCTGACACTGCTGGCCTTAAGCCTTTTCTCTTCATTCCCTTCTGGATGAGTGGGAGGAAAAGAGGAGAGGCCTCTGTGTAGCTCCAGGGGCTCCCCATGGCCACACCTGCAGGCGTGCCACCGCAGACCCCCCACCCACAGGGAGTCCACTCCAATTTCCGGCTTTACCTCCTTAGAAATGCTTCAGCAGCAGTGGTGACAGCAAGTTCTCTGAGACAAACTTGGGCCTGTAGTCATGTTTTTGTTTTTCAGCAACACATACTAAAAAAAAATTTAAAGACACCTACCTAAGCTGAATTCTAAAATGGGCTCATCTGGATCTTGCAGGTTTCCTGAATAAAAGAGAAATGCCAGAAAAACATTATCCTTAGTAAACATTTCCCCTCATTTAGATTTTATATAAAAAAAAAACCCTGACACACTTGTAATCATTTCACAATATATGTAAATCCAACCATTATGCTGTACACCTTAAACTTACACAGTGATGTAAATTGATTACTTCTCAGAAAACTGAGAGAAACCCCAACGCTCGATTTTTCCCTCAAAAACTGTTATACAAGATGATTTCTTCATTTTCTAAACATGCTGTTTCCAAATTCCTTAGAAGTCTCAGACCCATGGCCAAACAGCCTCCTCCCCGAGCTACACACACACAACAGGGAGGGTCTATCTTGTGGCCTGGGCACTGGCCAGTCCAGCCTTGTGACCTTTGGCACAGCACCTACTGCAGGATGGGTCCACACAGCTGTCTGCCCGACCTGGACACCTGATGTGTGCGGGGCCCCATAAAGCAGTTCCCAGAAGGATTACTAACTTCCCTTCCCTAGTCTGACTCAACCAGAGGATGCCAGAGCAGGGCATCCAACAGCCAGGGGCAGTCACCAGGGGCTCAGCCTGGCTGGTCGCTGGGTGCCCCAGGAGGCATGCTTGTCCCTTCCAGCGTGGCTACAGCGTAGGGCCCGCCAGGAGCCCTGTGAGGTTCACCTGCCAGAGAGAGGCCAAGCATGTCGGCTGCCACATCGATGGTGGAAGCCCGCTGCATCGCACGGACCCTGGTGCCATGGCGAGGGCTGTGCTCTCTTGCTGTCATGATGTCATTGGTGATGACGAGCTTCCTGTTCCTGGGTCAGACCACACCTGATTCCCCAGGAAGTGCTGTCACCTGGCCCTAGTTCCCTAAGGTGGCAGTAGTCCTAAGAAATAGAAACAAACACTGGTAAGACACAAGCCATAGGGACTGAGGCCCTGCTCTCACAGACAGTAAGCGATGGAGCATAGGCAAGGCTGAGAAGCCAGGGTCGCAGCATGGGAGGAGCCATGGTGGAGTCTGGTGGCCAAGGTCCCTCAGTCACCTCTCCCTCTGCACTCACTAGCACACCCTCACACACATACCACATACCACATACCACACACACACTGTGGGACCCGTGCAGAAACCATGTTCTCTCCAAGTACATGACACATGAAATAGTGTTATTCATGCAAGCACAAGATAGGGCTTCTGAGATTTGCTTGCTTGCTTTATTATGCTTTTCTGTTGGCAAATCTCATTGAATCTCATAAAAATTTAAACCAACTCATTACACCCTCTTTTAGAAGGGTAAGAGATGCGTAAAGGGGCTTGTCACCCACCAGCTGTAGCATGGCGGAACAGGGGAGGAACAAGGCACATACATCTGCAGCCTTGCCCTCTGTCTTTCCGGAGCTGCAGACACCTCACATGTCTTGGTCTGGGACTCTCTTTTCTGCAGAACATGTAGGTGATAATCTACACCTAACGAAGATGGCTGGGCCATGTGGTGATATGCAGTCTGTGCAGAGACCTGCTGCAGGCTGAATCACACAGCACAGAACCCACATTCCACTCTGAGAAGCGGGATGACAGCAAGAAGTGACTTTCATGTTTTTCCAGCTTCAATTTCCCGCTGTATCTAGAAGGACCCACCACCCTTTAAAAGTTAAGATATATTAGACTGAGCAATAAGGCTGGTTTTAAAAAGTCTCTCAGAGGCCTCTGTACACTCAGATACCCATCTCCTCAGCGTGTACCAACACCTGGGACCCGAAAGGCCTGTGCTCCCCTCTGGAATTCATCCAGTGACTTACTGGACATGTTTGTTCTTGGACCGGCAGAGACACATGACATTTCTTCATAGGAGCACGTCCAAGTCCATCATCTAAAAACAGAATACAAACTTAACATCCTGCTCAGCATGCACGACGCGTTAGGAAACACATATTATTATGTATAAGCTGTGATCTCAGTGCCTAGAAATACAGGGGCGCCAAAAGCTGCTATGTGCTTCTTTGAGTTCCACACACCAATCTAAGGTTTTGGCTCAAAAACAAAGGTTTTGCTCAGAGCCCAAAGGAATGAGAAATAGAAAGTAGACATTCTACTGCCATCCAGGGCTGGTCCAGGGGATTTGGTCCAGCCCTGAAGAGCCAGCTGGGTGGTTGGGTGTGGCTGAGGGACAATGTGGGGTTGAGGACATGAGTCCCAATCTCCCTGCTCACAAACCTCAGGCCTGGACCCCCTGAGGCTCTGCTTTCTGGAGTCTGAGATGATGCTAACTGTTCCCACATCACAGGGCTGCAATGAGAACCAAACGTGCCACAGCGGGGGAGGCTCTGCAAACTCAGCTGGGCTCCCACATGGGTGCTGCGACCTGGCCTGAGGGCACCTCCCTGAGGAGCAGGATACGGCCCTTACTGGGTGGGTTCCAGCACTGCTGGGGGCCATGGGGACGGACCTCGGGCCCAGTGCCATCTGAAACTGCTGGGCCTGGGGTGAAGCTGATGGGAAGGGCAGTGTGCTCAGCCCTCGGACACACTCAGTCTCTTGTACAGTGTGCTCCCAGCCTCCCGCTGAGGCACCCAGAGACCTCGAGCCTGGGCACCTCAGCAGAGAGGGTGGGAGTCACAGTAGTCACCCAGGGGAAGATTCACCAGCTTGCCAACATCAAAAGGCATACAAGTCAAAAATGCAATGAAATTGGTGAAGACTGGGAAAAAGTGCTTACAGTACTAAAATCTATATTTTACAGTAATGTACATATATCAACCAAAAAAAATCCCTAAAAATCCAAGCAGCAAAACTTATGAATCCATAAAACAGAAATGCACATGGTAAACATTTTGAAAAGCAACCAGACTCATTTAAAATAATGAAGGCGATGCTAAACTCATCTAAATTAACTAAGTTAGTACTCCAAAAGCTGTCTGTCTGTCCTACTGAGAACATGCTCTCCTGGAGACCCGGGGGGCACTCTGCAGGGCCCTCCTATATGCTGATGACATTTCAGTGGTCCGAGCATTTCAGGAAGCAACCCAACATCACTTATCAAAATTTGTCCACAACAAATTCTCGTCACTAATCCAGAAATGCTTATTGTAATGGCAAACACTGGAACCGGCCTAAGCACCCGGGGGCAAGTGAGTGCATCTAGAACACAATGTTATATAGCTGTTGATGAGATCGTAATAGAGCAAATAAATACATGGAAAGCCCTTCAATCTCATTAGTCATCAGGAAAATGCAAATCAGATCCATGAGATGCTTCTGCACACCCAGCAGCACACCCAGTAGGACAGCTAAAATGAAAAGACACTTAGTGCTGGCAAGGACGTGGATTAAAGTTACCAGACATGCTGCTGGAGGAGTAAATGGCACAGTCACCCTGGGAAGTGCAGTGTCCTCTCAAGCTGACCCACATCTGCCCTGTGACCCAGAACTGCTAACAGAACAGCAGACTCACACCACCACCCCCCGCCCCGAAGGTGTGAAGAATGTTTCGAGCAGGAACATTCATAAGTCAAAAACTAGAAACGACCCCAATGTCCATCAACAGCAAAATGGACAATAAAAACGCCCAAGATGCCCAGGAGCAACACGAGGGGAGGAGCTGGAAAGCAGGGCACCCAGGCCTGTGCCTCTGCAGGGCCAGCAGTGACCAGGGTGCAAGGGGGTCTGGGGGCTCTGGGTGCGCTCTGCCTCCAACCTGGGTGCTGGCTCCATGGGTGAGTTCTCCGTGTGAACCCCACCACTGATTTTCACCCCTCAATAAAGAGATTCTTTAATTCTTTCAGTGACTATAATAGATAACACAGCATGAAAACATGTTTATGTCAGTTCTGCATCATGTGTTTTTAATGAAATATTCCACCTGGCCTCTGGTTATAGCCATTTAAAAAGATGTGACACAGCAGGAATGTGCCAGCAGGAGGCCACATCAAGATACTGGCAATGTCTGGGGGCATGACGGTGGGGAATCGCTTCCTTTCTTGGCTTACTGTCACCCCCCTGCATCACTGAAAGTTGCATCTGTGCTGGCCAGAGGCAGAGGTGGCCCCCTGGGCGTGAATCGGCCTGGGGAAGGCACTCTCCCTCTTCAACCTTTTCCCAGCTACAGTCACCCCTCCATCTTCACTTGGGACAGCAGAGACAGGCCACCTAACAGGGCCAATCTGTACCCTGACATCTCAACCACCCAAGGGATGCTCCCATCCCCTGTTCCTCCTCTGCTTGCGGGGTCCCTTCCCCTAGGAGGGTGGTGTGAGATTATAGGCAAGAGATTCTGGGGATAGAAATGCTTAATGGGAAACAGACTAATTTCATACTTGATAGAGTTTATAGATCAGAGAAGCTTTTAGGTCAAAAGACTTTAGAAGCCACTTTGTGTTACTTGGGGGCATTTAATTAGAATCTGCAATTTAAGTCACTGAGACCCAGAACAGGAAGCTAATTTGCTGAGCTGAACTCGATTCCCTCATTAGTCACATTAATTTATGGTAACTCACCAAGGAATCCTATACCCATGGTCCCCGTGTGTCCTCACAGCCCTGTGTGAAGACCTGAGCTCATTAGAAGAAAAACCACATTTAAAAGGCAGAGGACGCGGGTGGTGGGGCTGCTTGGGGATTGTGGGGGAGAGCAAGAAAGAAGGAAGCAAGCACAACTCGTGAGACTAAATGCCTCGTCTCCTCGCTCTGTGAGACTCATGGCCCCTTCTGACAAGAGGACACAGGCCATCCAATCAACAGCAAACCCCAAAATGTCCTTCCATTTGTGTGGGGGCAGGGAGATAGTGGCTGAGGGGGCATAAGCAAGGCAGAGAGGGATGTTCTGAGTCACACAGGCCTGTGGGATGAGTGAGGTAGGCAATGACTGTCTGAGCTTCTTCAGAACCATCCTGCCCTCCCCTCCACGGACAACAAGGACCCTCAGGATGGGGAGGGGCCTTGGCAGCCAGCTTGGGAAGCCCTTGACCACCATGATGGTCTGGCAAGGAGGACGGACCCCATGGAGGCACAGGGTGGGCTCTGGGAGACAGCCCATGGTAGAAAGCCCAAGCACAGCTGGCCACTGTCCCTGCCCTCTGCAGCCTATGCACCCTTTCACTGTCACAGCGGGAGCCAAAAGGCCAACAGCAAGCCTGCCCTAGGTCTCAGTTCCCTAACTCAGGCAGCATGAGAGAAAGTCGGAGAAAGGCTGAGTGAGTGGGAGTGAATCAGCAGTCTGGGGAGGCGGCTACTTCAGGCGTCAGAAAGAGGAAGGGCTTTCTCCGCAAATCCCCAAGCCCAGGACAGATGGGGTCACAGAGCGATGCGGCATCACACCACTCACTGGCACCAAAATCCACGGGTGGGTAAGAACCTGGGAGCCGGTATCGCCTCCCCAGGAAACTGACCCTGCAGACAGCTCTCCGCAGAGGCACCCTGAAGCAGGCAGTGGCCTGTTCCCCCAGCACCGCACTTCCTTGTCTGACCGTGGATAGCCAGCTGGCTCCTGTGTCTTACGAACCCAGACCTCATTCACTGGAGCTTCCATGTCCTCCTGGGCACAGAGACCAGGTATTCTGACACACACCTACTGGTGAGCAGGTGGCCAGTGTGTGCAGCTGCACTTGTCTGCAGGGGTCTGACCTTTCCTGGGCATCCGACACATAGATGACTCCAGCCCATTGGGGTCAGGGGGCTGTGGGGCTGAGTGCAGAGGGTGCATACCAGCTGAGGTGAGATGAGAAAGCACCCCCTAGCCTCCTCCAGCTGTCTCCTCCCTGGACTCCTGGCTGGGTGCAGAGGACTGGGTAAGCAGTCCGAAGGCCCTAGGGTAAGGTGGAGACCCTCGGTGGAAGGAAACCAGGTTCCGAGACCAGGTGGAGCAGAGTCCCTGCTCCCCACCCTTCTTCACGTACAACCAACTGGGTTCAACTTGAGAGAGACTTAAACCCTCATGTGAAGCCACGCAGACCTTAGGAGTGATTGTTACAGCAGCCAACGTCAGTCACCCTGACTAAAATCTGATACATTCCAGATATGCAATGACTGCGATGCTAAAAACAGAGACTACAACCACCAGTTAGTACTTACTGCACAATTCTTGGGAAAGATTGATGCTTTGTTCTCTGGGTGAGGTATGCCCAGTTCATGGGAGGTGGCAGGAAGGAGACTGCCACCAGGCTCTAGGAAATACAGGAGCACAGAGAAGGAATAAACCCACTTTAGCAGTAGTCAACCAGACAATCTTTGTCCCTTGACTCTAGGTCAGGCTCAGGACACACTGATGTCTCTCATGCCCCTTCCTTGCCCCAATATCCCCAGGCCAGGCCTGGACCTCACCACCCTGGATATACTCTATGGCTGACATTAGCCTTAATGTTGAGAGAGCAGGTCCTTTAAGGTGGCCCAAGAGCTGCTAATCCAACCAGGAGAGAAAGAGACCCGCTCTACCACTTGGCATCCAAGATCAGCCTGTTCTGTGGGTTCTCTGAAGTCAGTGGCAATGGAGGCTACCCAGGGCTCTGCCAGACCTTGCCTACACCTGACAAAGGCCTTGAAACCCTTGGGGTTTGGGGCCACCAATTCCTTGAAGCCCAGCAAGTAAGAGAAAGACAACAGCATGGGTACAAACCTCATGACATAGCACAAACCTGGGGATGGGCATCAAGGGGGCGGGGTGCAGTTGCTGATGACAGGAAGTGAATGGGTCAGAGCCCTGGTGGCTGTGGTAGCAGGAAGGGGCCAGGCCAACATGGAGGGACAGGACTGGTGTCCCTGGAACGACCGAGTTACGGGGTGACCTGCATACCGCACGTCAAGACAGCTCACGTTCATTCTGCCCCCAGCATCGGCCCAGGCCCGCCCCCAGGAGAGAAACACTCAGAACAGGGCGGAACCAGACTTCTCCAGAACAAGAGGCAATGGCAGCAGAAACTCCAGCCAACATTTGGAAGGAAGGAATGTGTGTCTCTACAAGACCACTCAGCAACTTAAATGCTATGAATCATGTTCTGATGCAAAGAAAATGATGGGGTGGCTGTGGGCAGTGTGTGCCACCGTGGCGAGCAGAACACACAAAACTCCTTCTCCTTTCAGTAAGACAAACCTGAGTGGACACAGTGGAGCCCACTGCCATCTGCTGGCTGTGAGGCAGGGATGCGTCAGCAAGAGCAGAGCTAAGGGACAGGCTCTAGGAAGAGGAGCCCAGCTAGAATGCAGGGTTGGAAGGGTTTCTTTACTTTTATTCGCCCGCTTTGGGAGTTTCTTTGCCCATCAAATGTTCCATCCCTCCGCACCCTCCCCACATGTAAAACACCCATGCGGAGGCTGGCACACAGAGGTGTCAGCCATGCTGGCTTCTCTCCTTGGCTTTTCCTAACCTGCCCTGGTCTGGCCCCGTCTGCCAGCCTGGAAGCTAACCCTCCAGCTCAGTCTATTTACATTTTTAACCAACTTGCCCGCCCTCCGGACTCCCCACCCAGATCTAGTGCGTTCTGCTTGTGCTTCAGTTTACAGTGACCTTGCTTCATAAACCAAAATCTTAGTCCTTAAAAGCAATACCAAGAAGGACATATGAATGGAGGACAGTTCCTAGAGGCAGGGTGGCCTGGGGGGGAAGCTGGACACTGGCATTGGACCTGGCCGGCCACTGGGAAGCCCTGTTATCTTCATAAGAACTCTGTGCCTCAGTTTCCCCCTGCAAACAAGGTTATGACTGCTGATGGAAGGGACCTGTGGCCCCCAATCAGAGAGGGGAGTGTGGAAGGAGACCCTGCCTCAGCCCCCTAGGGAAGAGGGGACGTCCATGAAGACCATGTTCTTGAGAAGTGGTGCTCAATTCCTCCTATTCCCTAAGCCCTGCTCTCTGCCAATGACACTGAACAGGCAGCAGTGGCAATGAGTACACACAATTAAATTACCTAACTGCCTCATTCATTTGGTGAATGTGGTGGCCGAAATGATAAATGCCTTAACCCAGACTCAAATGAACATCTTGACATTCTAAGGGGAGATCAGTCACCGTGGGTGGGCCATGGACGCCCCTCTCAACGGCAGGCAGGCCAAGTGCCCTGAGTAGGACAAGCCCAGACTGCTCCAGCTTCCCCCAACCCCCTCCTCTGGTCCCTCAGTTTCCCCATCTCAGTTACTGGCAACTCCATCCTTCCACTGCTCTAGCCAAGGAACAAAATGAGTATGGGTCCTGGCTTCTTTGTCCTGCCACAACTCCATGCCCAAGCCATCGACTCTAACTTCCCAGAGGCCCAGACTTCGACTCGCCTCAGCCCCGCAGCCCCCTACAGCCCCCTGGTCATCTCCATGCAACACTGGCTCCAGCCCTGGCCTCTCTGCTGCTGAGATGTCCCTAGCTGGCCACCCTCTGCAAGAACAGAGTAAAGCTCCCTAACCTCTTATCTGTCCTTCCTAAAGCCAGCTTCTCCAGTGTGGTCAGGTTAGTTTAAAACCGCTGCTTGGCCCCTGGTGGTTTACCCACAAACCATGAGACATCAGGGCTTTTCTGCAGGAACCAGTTTGACAATCAGTCACCCTGAGAGACATGCTTAAAAGTGCTTGTCCTGAGCAGCAGGAGAGCAGACCCGGGCTTGGGGGCCAGCCCCTGGGAGACACATGGTAACAGCAAGCAAGCGTGCCATCAGGAGGTGCCCACCACTGTGGGTTGGTGGCTGTCCCTGGGCCACCTCGGCCAGAACTAGGCCTCCCACACCCCACACCTTGGCCGCTTTTCTTCGGCACTCACACTTTCTCTCGTGCTGTTTCTTCTCCACAAACAGGCAGTCTCTTCAACAAACGAGAACCAGGCCTTAGGGACACAGAGATGAACAAGGAGGCTTGGGCAGAAACGCATCACAAGGAATGTAACAAACACATGAATGCGGAGAAGCCAAGGGCCACAGGGGTGCTGCTGTCTGCTTGCCCGGCAGGGGTGCATGGGGCTAGAACCAGGGGCTCTGGAGGCTGATTCTTGGGTGAGGCAACCCAGTGTCCCTATGAAGGACTCCTCTCATTCCCATGCACCAGGCTTCGTTTGTCACTTGATTATCGCTTAAGTTCTCAGAACACTGCCCCAAGCACCACGGCCAAGTGCCCTGAGCAGGCAGGCCACATACTTGTTTCATACTGGAGACAGTGCAGGCCAGTGCCAACGTCATCATTCTTGGAAGAAAGACACGTAGGAAGAAATGTCTATGACTGTGACTCGTGTCTAGCTCCACTGTCAACTCAGCCACGAGAAGCCCTCATGTAATTAACTGAAAGTTTACCAGGATGTTGCCCAGAAAGGCCTCTGGGTGGTGCCACAGAAACCCCCAAAGAAGTGTGCAGAGGGGCTGAGGAAAACCCCGGCATTCGTCAGCTCCCACAAAGACATGCCATCCACGAGGACTGAGAGCCACAGAGACGAGCACACAGCATCCCTTTGGCCTGTGGGTCAGTTCTCCCCAAGCATGAAGGGAGGTGTCACTGAACTCAGATGTCCCTGCTCCAGGGCACTTATCAAGCTTGGTTCCAGGAGCTGCAGCTACAACTCTGGCTGCTATAGTGGGGGCAGGAGGGGGTGCTCTGAGCCCCAGTACTGGGCAGCTGGTCCCATTTACTGCCTGAGATGTTCTTTCTCTTACCCTTTATTTTCCCACCCAAACCCAGGGCTAGAAGGCCTGGCCCAGTGCCTGCTTCCACCTCTCCCACCCTGAGCTGGGCCCTGACCTCTGCCCCTCACCTGCCACCAGGCCTATGCCACTGCAGACTCTGCTTCTCTCCTCCCGCCCCTTTGGGAGAGTTCTGTCCTTCCAGGCAAGGGGACATCAAGTGTAGGTGTGGCCACCCCTGCCCAAGGCTCCTCAGGCTCATGGTGCCCTCTGGGGGCAATGCCCGCACCCCAGCCACAACGACTTCCTTTGCCCGGGGCTAATGGTATCTCCATTGGCCCCAACATTCCAGTCCTTGGAGGTGCAGTGACAGCGATGTCATGGGAGGGTGGGATCTACCCCTGCTATGCTGGCCAAAATGCCACACCTGACAACCAGGACATTTGTGCTACAGGCTGGAGAACCTAATTCAGATGAGTTTCAGAAAAAAGGCACATTTGTCATAAAGGTCTGGGCTTGCAGCACCTGAGCAGGAGTATGACAGAGCTCCAGCACAGCATCGGCCGCACAGATAGCTTTCTCGGTTGCCCTCCCTTACCCACATCCTTCTCCCTCCCGCCCCTGCAAAGGAATGTGCACACGTGGGGGACACGAGACAGCTGACAGCTCCCAACTTTAAACTCTCAGCTCTAACCATGGAAAAGTTTAAACGCATAGATTCTGACTCTCTAGTCCGCTCTACCAGGGGAAGGCTGTCCAAGAGTCTAGCTCAGGCCAGGTGCCCTGGCTGGAGGGCGGAGGTCCCAGTGCAGCGTGAGCACTCCCATGGGACCCATGAGCTTGGTGGGGGCAGCTCCCACAGAGGGGGCAGGGGGACGCCCAACAGAATCATACTAATTCACCACAACTTTTAGTAGCTGAATGGAGAGACCTTACAGCCAATGTTTCTTAAACTTTAAAAAGTCAAGAACTCCCAGTGTTAACTAAATCTTTTTTAGATTGTTTAAAATAGATAACATAAACTTAGCTATAAACTCTTTTTCTTGGCGCTCTTAGACTACCACAAAACTGACAAATTCTAACACCTGTGGGCTCACACTTACATGACAATGTGAGGAATGAGGCTGCTGCGCAGAAGCCATCACACGAGCATAACCCGCCAGCTCCAGAAGGCCTCGCCTGCCATGCCTGCCACACCTGCCACTTGGCCTGGCCTGGTCTGAAGCCAGAAATGCCCACAGTGGCCACCTGCATCCACCTAGCAGCTCTCTGGCCCAAAGAGCAGTGGTGAGCATTCACCGTTCCCCAGAAAAGTGAGTTGTCGAGTGGGGCAGTGGAGCGGGGATATGGGGACATCCCTGGACTGTGGACAGGGGTCTAAGGGTCCCAGGTGGTGGGACCCACACATGTGGTTTTGCTCTTTTGCATTAAATCAAAAATTATAGGGGAAAAGTGCAAAGCGCGGCTTTATGGCTTGCTGTGTGAAAGTGCGAGACTAGGGCCCTGGTTACTTCCTGGGGTCCCCTAATGGAGCTCGATCTGGGGGCCACAGTAGGTAGCAAGCTCGGTGGTGCCTGCCACAGTTCCTGTGTGATAAGCAGCATCATTCTCACCTGCCCTGCCCCTAGTCTGTCTGCAGCATCGTGCTCCTAACACTTGTGTCAGTTTACCTAAAGGACTACATTTCTCACAATGAGCCCAACACGGACAGAGGGTCGAGAGGAGATGGCCAAGACGCTCTAGCCGCTCTCCTGCCTCAGCGGATGAATCACCTGTCTTGAGATATTCGCAGACAGAGAACCTCACTAGGAAAGAAGTGGGGTGTGAGCCCCAATGCCACACTGGCAAGTCCCTCCCATGTCCCCGGCTCGCTTGGTCCGCCTCATATCTCGCTCGCTGCTGGGTGGCTGGGTGGCCGTCTGGCAGGCAGGGGCCAGGCTCACAATGCTGGGGCATCATCACGGTCATGAGCTATGGAGGAAGTCAGGCCTCGGCCACCCAGCACGCAACTGCCATGCAAAGCAGAGTGTGGTCAGGCTAACTCAAGCCATGGCTGATGCCAGCACAAGGCACAGTCCTGTCCTCTGCAAAGGTTCTCGTTTCCACACCCTTCCATGTGTATCATTTTAACCTTGCAGTGTTTATTCAAATATTATTTCCTTCCCTCATCCCTTTTCAAGACTCCCTAGAATAAAACATTTCAGATCCAAGACTCCAACTCTGAGCATTATCTCCTAAATGTCCCCAGGGCCAGACTTTACTAGCAATGGGGTCTCTGACCCGTCCCCAGCTTTCCGATGCCAGAGGAAACGGCTCTTCCAGAGAGCCAGTAGGAGGGAGTAGTCTCTTTTTTGGCATTGCTCATGTTTGATTTCCTTTTCCTAAGCTAAAATAAAGCTCCTTGAAAAAAAAGTGTCAGTATTTTTGTCAAGATAAATTTCTAAAAAACACAAAAACTTGTGAACAGGGTGAAGAGACAAAACCTCGCCAACAATAACAGCTAATACTAAAATATAAACAAACAAACAACAACAAACAAATAAATAAATAAATAGATAAATAAAATGTTGTGTGTGTCTAAGGGTGAAGACAGGGCATACAGAAAGTGTGTAGAAGTGCGCTGTTGCGGTGGGAAGAGAGGACAGGACATGCACGGACCAGAGTCAAAGTCAGGACTGAGACCTGGTTTCCATGGTGATGTCAACCCGATTAGCAGGGCTCCACTGCTATTTCTGTATGAATTCTGTGTTTTGGGGTCATTTTCTTCTCTCTCCTGCTCCCAACAGGTTTTATTCATTCGCTGCAGACCATCCTGGTTCAATAAGCATGGTTATGCTAAGGTGCTGTGGGAAAGTGTCACTGAGTACCCCAGTTCCCAGTGACAATACCCCCACAGAGGAGAATCAAGCCTATACCTTACTGGCCTCAAAACACTCCCTCGCCTCTTTCATGCTTGTGAAAGGACAGTGAACAGCTGGGCATGCGGGCAGTGGCTAGACACAGAAACATGGCAGGCCACGTGGGGAAGTGAGGTCCTGGCCAAGGCTGGCCCATTCAGAAGACACCAGAGCCCCAAAGAGGAGCTTGGTCTTTTGCTAACCTAAACAGCAAAGTACACTCTTGGAGGCGACCTGGTGTCCACACTGGCTCCAGACTGAGCCCCTAGAGCTCGCGATGGCCTCAGGCTACTTCAAGTCCTGGCACCTGAACGCTGGCACCACACCATGCAGTTTCCACAGCAGCCTGTCCCCCACCCTGCTCCTGCGGAAGCCTCATCACCCTCTCTCTAGCACCTTCAACAGGCGGCATGCGGCCTGACAAGGCCAGTGCATTCCTCCAACCGCTGCTGACAGAACAAACAGGGCTGACAGTAATTTACAAGTTCCATGACTGGGTCCGGTTTATTTTTAAACTCCCTAGGGAAGCTGGTTTTCTAATTCAAAGTGCCAAAGTTGGCTTCTTGGGAGAATAAAAAAAAAAAAAAATTCCATACAGGGCTGCAAATGCACAGCCACAACTACAAATCAATGAAATGCTGGAAAGTCGAGGTTATTTCTGGAGTGAGGTAATACTCCAGGAGACCAGGGACGCCCTGCCAGGGCCCCCAGGCTCATGTTGGCTTCCACGCCCACCACAGAACGAACAGACGAACATCTACAACCAATGCGGCGGACCCTCTTGTCCCGGCAGGTCTCCAGGGAGGTTCCAAAGGTCATTTTCTCATCGGTACAACTGTACCTACAGGCAGAACATGCTCACTAGCTCTGAAGGAAGCACTATTCAACTCTGCGAACAAAAAAACCCCAACATCAACAATCACAGAA
Organism: Eonycteris spelaea; assembly: GCA_003508835.1. Lineage (NCBI taxonomy): Eukaryota > Metazoa > Chordata > Mammalia > Chiroptera > Pteropodidae > Eonycteris > Eonycteris spelaea. Next base: position 358,360 of record PUFA01000424.1, read on the forward strand.
GGACCTAGGAGCCCTAGAGTGAGGTGGCCAGGCAACGCCAGGTCTCTTGGGACCAAGCCACCTTTCACCTTTACACAAGATGTCCCAGGCAATCTCAGCCTAAGTCATGCAGTGGACAAACTGCAAGAAAGCTGCCAGAACCCACCCCTTCTTTTCACTGTGGCCGTGCTCCAGAGGGGTCCCTGAACTGGCCATGCTTTTGTTTAGAAGCAGCAGCTAACCATCCAGATAGCCATGTGAACAATGTCAAGAAGTGCCTTGATGTTATTTTTTTTCCTCCCACTATGCTGCTCAGTTCTGAAATGTAGAGAGGACACTGAGAAAAAAGGCCCCACCAAGGTCTCCCTGTCACATGTTATGTGTTAAAGTTACCACTGCAGAGAGCAGGGGAAGTGAAAACGAATTAAAACCTCTACTTCTGCTTTCACATTTTTAACATCCTTGGCAGCTGAGTAATAAAGAGATCAGGGAAAACGTGCCTTAAAAATCCATTTTCAGAGTGGCTCCCATCTTTTACTAGAAGAAATTTGTAGAAAAACTAAAAATAGAAGCTGGCATGTAAGCAGGGATATCCTCCAAGCCACCTCAGGCCTGGCCTGCCTCAGCACAGAACACTGATGGGAGGGCTAGGGTGGCAGGCCTCCACCGATGGGATGTTCTCCCCATCAGCCCCACACAGGTGTCACCTGCAACCCCAAGACTGTTCTCCAGCCCACCACCAGGGTTCAGTGAGGCCTGGGCTCTTGCACACCCATCAGGCAAGAGTGAACACGTTCATACTTTTCCAGAACACTGTGAGGAAAGGAGCAGACACTGATGTATAAAGACAACACAGTCCTAGCTCAGTCAGAGACCCTGCCCTAGACCACAGCTCAAGACAGTCGTGCAGCTAAAAGCTCTTGCAGCCCCCCCAGCCACACAGAACCTGGTGCGCCAGCCTGCCTGCCAGCCACACATGAGATGCAGAGAAGTGTCAGGAACACACACAGACCTGCAGTCAGAGCCGTGGGCTCTTGTTCTGATTCGGGTTTTAATTCAGCTACTAGATCTTGGACAAACCACAAACTCTAGGCACTTTGTGTCCCCACTGCCCACCCCTTACCCCATTACTATCTTACATTGGCAGAGTACCAAAAAGGTGTGACTTGTGCTGCTTCTGCTGTCATTTGCTCCTCACAGCAAAGCTCACCTGGCCACCGGAGAACCATCATCCCTGTCTCAGCAAGGACATCACAGTTCAGAGAAGGGGGTGTCTTGCCCCTGATCACTCTGTGGGCAACCAGCCTGGGACAAACAGCAGGACTGACTCCATTCTTGTCGCCTTGCAGAACTGGCAAGGATACCACAGTACTTCTTCAATGACAGGCCCTTGGGGTCATGACTTCTACCTGATCTTGTACTGCTGTGCAGATTTTTCTTTAAATAAAAATTTTAACTAAAATTGACTGCATGTAATATTTTTGAACTAATTAATATTTAAGTATATATGTAAAAAAATTTAATCAGATTCAAGGCTCACATCCATCCCCAAGTGGCAGATGTGTTCCCTCAGGGGACACTGGGCCTGGAGCAGAGGGCACAGAGCACAGCATCCCATCTCTACCCCAAGCACCAACTAGCTGCTTGACTAAGGGAAGGCGTGACTCTGCACCAAGTCCTCTGCCACTAAGGGAGACAGACATTCCCACCCACCTCAGAGGTCTGTTGCAAATAACTAAGAAAGCATGTGTGCAGGCTTTGAAGACCCCGAGGTACTATGATAAACTTTAGTGTCACCAGGCCTTGCTAAGGGTCAAGTGAGATACAAAAGCAAAAATGTCAGGAACAGTGGGAGTGAACATTTAACCCTTTCAATGATGCGTCCTTTCCGGGTGTGAGCAGGGGGAAGGCTTCCCCAGGACCTGGACCTGGCCGGCCAGCAACACCTACTGTGGCTCCACAGAGCCCACCCCAGACAGTGACACTGCTAGGTGCATCTGCACATGGGCCACAGACTGAGGTGGCATCGACACCCCACTCCACTGATCGCTGTAGGCCATCCACCCAGCCAAGAAACTGCTGCTTTAAGAAGAAGACTACCCCCTCCCTTGTCCTTAAAAGCTATAGTGACACACTCAAAAAACTATGTGTGGGGATGGGGGTGTATGTGGGAACTCTTGGTACTCTCTGTTCAATTTGGCTATGAATCTAAAACTGCTCCAAAAAGTAAAATTTATTCATTAAAAAAAAAAAGACTTCCAGACACAAATTCCCTGGAGTGTTAGCTGTTCTGCCCCAGAAGGTCTAGAGGAAAATGGTGGAATGAGGCCTGCAAACAAATCTGTGGGCAAGGCTTCTGAGGCATAAACTCTGGAGTTCTGCTGTTCATCAGATTTTGTGGAGCATATTCTGAAAAGCCTTGAGATTTCAAATGAAGTTAGATAAACTGGGCACTCTGTAGTCTCGAATGAGGCCACAGGGGGCAACCATGTGCCCAATACAGGCTTACAGGGACACTGCAGAGCAGTTCTAAAAGTACCAGGTGATCACCCCCCCCCCAGCATTTTAGGGGGACAGAGAAGGGGACCAAGAGCCAATGCACATCTGGCACTGCCAGGCTGACTGCCACCATGCGGTCCTGCTCTGGTGAGCCACTCTGCACACGGGCCAGACCTGAAGCCACCAGGGTGACATGGCCACTCTGATGGCTCTGTTGCCAGGCTGGTCGTTAAACAATCTGAAGGATGATGGCAGAGAGAAGGCAATCTGCAGAATTATCTCACACTGCACTTTTATAATCCTGAGGGTAAGGGCTGCCTCCCCATCCTTGGCAGGCAGAGCTGGGAACCATGCTGTGGGTCCCAAGGAAGAACATGAAGATGCCACGTCAGACGCATGCAGACACACAATGCCACAGACCAGGCTTCCACAACAGAATCTACTTCCCACAGCTCTGGAGGCTTAAAGTCCAGGGTCAAGGTGCCAGCAGGCTGGGTTCTCCTGAGGCCTCCCTCCTTGGTAGAAGTGGCCACCCTCCCATGTGTCCTCACATGGCCTTTCTCTGGGCATCCTCCCTGCTGTCTCATCTTATTGTATCGAGACCCCCACCTTTGGGTCCTCATTTCATCTTAATTACCTCCTTAGAGATGCTGTCTCCAGACACAGTCACACTGGGAGTTAGTCAGGGCTTCAACATATAAAGGGGGACGTGATTCAGTCCTCATGACATACAACATGCCTTACAGACTGTACCTGGCACCTGTGACCTGATGCACTGCCCCAGTACAGCACCCAAGTGGGTGGGTGCTGCCAGTAGGAGTTAGCACCAGAGGGGTTAAGGCAGCCCATCTTCCTGCTTGCAGAGGGCATGGTGCCCTCTAAGGCAGAGAACCTGAACTTCCCCTCCCCTTCCCCACATCTGTCTTGCTGTGAGGTCATGGAGGGGAGAGCTGGGCCAGCACTTTCCAGTCATCATCTCACAGTGCTCAGGATGACCTTGTAACATTGGACACTCAGTGTCCACACCTGACCAGCTCAAGGTCACAATGCAGACAGCAGCCAGGACACCCAAACCCCAGATCCAAGCTTCCCCCTCACCCCACGCCACCCCCTCATCTTCATTACCTACCAGTCAGACCCATACATGTTCTGAATACGACATTTAAAATATACCTTTGACCAAACACCCAGAATAAACCAGAGATAGTTGAGGGCTATCTCCAGAGAGGGTGATGAAATTTCCTTTCATGGAGAATTCCAGAAATAGTCAAACTCTGGTATTTAGTTTACATCCTTATAACACAACCCCTTGTAGTAGGCAAGGGCACAGATGTCTCTTTTTGCCCTCCCTTCCTCGTTCACCGCCTCCCTTTGTGCCAGTGCATCGCTATTGATGGTCACCTTCCATCCCTTCGCACACCATTCCAGTGATACGTGGACTATTATTCCCGTGCACTCTAGCCCCTCTTCCTCCTCCCTGCTCAATTATTTTTACACATATTACATCTGTATATACCACAAACTTAAAAGTGTATTATCATTACTATACATAACTTCGCATTTTTAAAGACTCTGAGGGAGGAAAGGAAAGCACGAATATACGTTTTTAGAGTTTGTTATGTTAACCTTTTACTGTTTCTGGTTCTTGTCATTGTGGATTCGAGTCACCTAATGCAGTGTAACTTCCTTATTCCAATAGAGCCCTTCTCCCACTTGCCTCTTTTATGCTGTTATTGTCAAACACGGTACTTTTCTAAATGCTATAGACCCAGCAATATAATTATAGACAGGCATACGATAGATATTGTGGGTCTGGCTGAAGATCACCACAATAAAACAAATATCACAGTAAAGTGAGTCACATGAATTTTTTGGTTTCCCAGTACACATAAGTTATTTCTACACTACACTGTGGTCTGGTAAGCGTGCAGCTGCATATGTCTAAATAAACAATGTATACACCTTAATTTAAAAATACTTTATTGTGAAAAAATGCTAACCATCACCTGAGCCTTTCAGCAAGTCATAATCTTTTTGTTGGTGTAGGGTCTTGTCTTCAATTTGTATTGAAAACACACACACACACACACAGTATCCGTGAAGCACAATAAACCTAGTTGGCCCATATATATTACTTTATAAAATTGCTTTTTAAATCACTTAAGGGGAGATTGTGCGAACACATACTGTCTTTCACAATTGCGTGATTGCCTTCCCTGGCACTGCTTTCCCACATGGGCCTGAACAACCCGCTGCACTCATTTGCTTTTAGCCCAATGAGCTCCCCTTAGACTTCCTATAAGGTGGGTCTGCTGACAATAAATTCTATTTTTTTTTTTTAATTTGTGAATGTCTTTATTTCACCTGCGTTTTTGAGAGAATTTTGCTGGATGTGAGATCCCTGGTGATGGCTTGTTTTTTCTCAGGACTTTGTGCCACCCCACTGCCTCTGGTCCCCATTGTTGCTGATTAAGTCAGCTATTGGTCTTAATGGGATCCCCGAACACAATCTGAGCCATTTTTCTCTTGTTGATGTCAAGATTTCTTTCTCTATCAACAAGTTTTACTAAGATGGGCATGGTTATGGACTTCTTTGTGTTCATATGAGTAGGAATTCACTGTGTTTCTTGGATGTTTAGATAGCTTTTCATCAAATTTGGGAAGTTTTCAGCCATTTGTTTTTCAAATGATTTTTCTGTCCCTTTCTCCTGTCCCTTTTCTTTCTAGTACTTGTATTAAGTGTGTTTATTAGTGTGCTTCGTGGTAACCTACATTCCTCTGAGGTCTGTTCATTTTCTTCATTCCGCTCCCCTGTCATTTGAACTGCATCATCGCTATCACTCTGTCTACAAGTTTATTGATTCTGTCTTCTGCTAGTTAATATCTACTGTTGCAACTCTCTAGTGCATTTTACTGTGCAACTCCAAAATTTCCATTCGGTCCATTTTTGTACTTTCTATATCTTTATTGATATTCTCTAATTGATCATACATTGTCATCATACCTGTCTTTACTTCTTTATGCATCCTTCCTTTAGTTCTCTGAATATACAGTTGACTCTTGACCAACACAGGTAGGTTAGCAGCACCAACCCCATGCAGTTGAAAATCTGTGTATAACTTCTGTCTCTACAGTCAGCCCTTTGCACCTGTGGATTCAACCAAGTGGATCAAATACAATATTTTCAATCTGCGTTTGGGAATCTGTGGGTGGAAAACCATGGTTAAGAATGTAAAAATACCATTTTTGATCTGCAGTTGGTTGAATCCACAGATATGAGACCCACTGATACAAACAGCCAACTGAATTTATTGAAAAAACCCACATATAAGTGGACTCGTGAAGTTCAAACCCATGTTGTTCAAGGGTCAGCTGTATTTATGATGGCTGCTCTGAAGTCTTTGTCTATTGTACCCAATATCAGGGTCTTCTTTGTCTGTTGCTTTTTTCCCCCCATCACATTTTCCTATTCCTTTTCATGCCTTATCCTTTTTTCTTAAAAACTGGACCTTTTCAACAACATGTGGCAACAGCTCTAGATGGCGATCCCTGCCCCACCAGGGCATGTTTTCATTTGCTTCTTTTTTCAGTGAATTGGCCAGACCAGTTAGTGGAGTCCACTTCCCCACCCCCATCTCAGCCCACCTGGTGTTGTTCCTCAGAGGTGTGCACAGGCTCCCTGGGGTGAGGACAGTTTTATCAGGGCTCTTTTTCTCTTCCCTGGTCTCCTTAGGCTGCCTGCCTCTGATGCTATCACACCCAACTGTTAGACTCCATGCATTGCTGGTTGGCTGCTCCACTGGTTTTGACAACGTCCTGGGGGCATCCATGGCTGAGCAGTCTGATCTGATTACATACAGACTTTTTTACAGGGATAATTGCTGAGGTCAATGTTTGAAGTTTGCTCTGACCCCAGGAGAGCTCTTCTTAGCTCTTTCCCTGGTTGTCTCTAGTCCAAAGTTTAACTGCTGCTCTTGTGAAGCTACCAGCTCTTTTCCACTCTAACCACCAAAATCTCCTTGTTTTTGAGAGCACCCTTAGGTTTGAACCTCCCCACACTCCGTTATGAATAAATTCAGCACCTCTGGGAGAGCTGCAGAGCTCTCCGTTCTCATAGCCAATATCTCCACCTTGGCAAAAACTCCGAGTGACTGCTCTGAAGCTGGGATCAAGAACAATGGCCCACCTCTCAGAGAGTGACACCCCTACTTTATGGACAGAGGACTGGGGGTGGGCAGCCAGTAGCCTTTGATCTTCTTGGCTTCACTTTCCTACAGTTGAACCTCTACCTGTGAGCAAGCTGGGATGACAGAGGACAAATGTGGCCTCAGTAACCTTACCTTGGTGCAGAGTCTCCACTCTATAAGTAGGGCTGGCTACACATTCCCTGAAATTGACAATCTGCAACATGAAGCTTGAGGAGAATGTGAAGTGCTGGCAGCCTGCCCCTTCCAGGGAGATGCTGTACCCCTTGATGGAAACTTAGGAGCAAAGAAGCCCCATCTACTTGGCCACACCCAGCCAGAGAATACCTTGTCCTGCTGAGCTGGATGGGAAGGGGGGGATCATGACTCAAGTGTCAGAGGCTCTTCCATTGTTACTGAGATTTAGTCAATGTTGCTTCATTTGCTGTATACCCTTAGGACAATTCAGTTGTCCCAATATTTTAACTGTTTTCTTAAAACAATTTTCGCCAATTATCATTTTGCCTAGGAGCAGGTCTGCAGACCTCCTAATGCTACTATTCCCGAGGTGGACCCCAAGAATACTTAGACTTAATTTCCAACAATCAACAAAATACTACGTGCAAGTTCCTTTTGGTCGAATGCTCCACGTTAGGGAAGCTGGCGTTAACCAGCAGCATATGAACTCTACACACTAGCAGGAACCAAGTCATTTGTTAAAAATCACAGTCACCCAAGTGCATATCCTGATTAGCAAGTGACCTGTAAAATGTGAGCAAATGTTACCATGCATGAGAGAGAGGTGACCACAAGCCAGATCATTAGGGGTCAAGTACACAAACCACACACATCCCTCATAAATAAACACCCCTGAAGAGGGCCCTCTGCACAACGGGGGTTCATTTCATTGTGGGCCACTCAGCTGAGAAGGCCGAGAGCCCAAGGGTTATGCTTCCTGTCCCACCCCGTGGGCAGCCTTTCCAGAAGCAGCCCCACTCAGGCCTCCTGGGATCTGACTGTGCTCACCCTAACGAATGCACCTACAGACCGTCTCCTGTAAGCCTTGGTGTCACAGGGGTCACATCCCTGTACCCACAACTCAGTGAGATACACACTAGGAACACAGGATGGAAATGGATGGTAAATGACATCAGGTACTGGCCCCAGGAATGGCAGGCATATTAGTAGGGCCTGCCCCTTCAGACAGTAAGAGCTGTTGCAGTTGAGAAACCTCTGGCAGCTGCTTCTGGCCAGAGAGGTATCACTTGGGTGGCAGTTTCTAAAGCATATTACACTCCTCCCTAATGCTGAGGGCTGTCCTGAACCTGAGACCCAGGACACAGATGATTCCTGTCCCCGACTTGAGTGCCCTGGGCTCCCTGTCCATTGGCAGGAAGGGGAAGATGACACGACTCAGTGCTAGACTGTCCATAAGGTGCCTTCTCTGAGGCACGGGGTGCCAGGGCTACATTAAATGTGCCTGGCTTAAGTTCTTTCTGTCGTTATGTCTATTCCTCATGGCAGCTTGGCTTCTTCACATGCAATGTTATCAGTTTTCAATGTTCTTGTCAACTGAAAGATGCTGCTTCTCCCTGGCCAAGACAGCAAGCAAGAGTGTGTGCACACTTCACAGAGAACACACTGGGTGAGGGCCCCAGGGCTCAAAGGCGCACCTCACCTCTGCCTCCCAGGCCCCACTTGCCTGGGCCTTGGATGGCTGCCAGAGACCCTCTTGCCTCAGGTGTTACTGTCCAATGCAGTTGCCAAAAACAGAGACCTTAGCCGAAACTTTTTTAAAAACTGCACCTATGTTTTTGACCATAACAAGAAAACTGTCTGACGTGCACACAGTTCACTCCAACCCCCTCTTGGAAATACAACTTGTTTCTGATGAACTGGGTCTCGGCCGCAATTAGATACAGGAGGGACCTAATGTTCCCGCTATTGTCTGCCTTGACCCAGTTTAGGTTTTGATTGTTTTTTCCCTCCATCACCATAAAGAAACGCAACTCATCTTTCTTCATTGTAATTTTGTAATTTTTTAAAATTAAGAAGTGAGCATTAAAATGCTTCTTTTCTCTGAAAATTGTTTTCGTTGTTATTGTTCTGAACAGAAAGACTCTGTGTATTGTAAAATAATAATTTTGGAGATCAAAACTAACCCTTTGTGATCTGTTGTGATACCCAAAGGACCAAATATTCCTCCTCATAGTATTATATGGTCACATGCAGACACAACCTCTTCACCCTTCACCTGGCTGTCACCACTGACCTGCCTCATCCACTAGGAGGACCTGGTATCACAGGCCAGTGCTGATTTAAGGCAAAGATGCATGAAGTCTTAGTTTCAAATAGAACTAAAGGAAGGAAGTAGCCCCATGAGGGTGATGAAGGGGTCAGGGCTAAGCCAACAACAGATACCTCCAGACAAGCAGTGTCGAACTCCTGTCCCCAAAACCCCAGGCCCCCTTTCATGTTTAACAGTGCCACCACAGGCACAGGGACCTGGGGTACCTCTGCAAGGGACACAGGCCCCCACAGGGCACTGTCATCCTCAACTGGGCTCCCTCCTCCCAAGCCAAGTACTGTTTCTGGGACCATCTTCTTTCTTTTCAGAGACTCCCAAGTAATAAGAAGCTGGATCAGAAAAAGAAGCCAGCAGAAAACCTGGTCCTTTAAGAGGCCGCTCTCCACTCCCAGTGTGCCTGTCCCCTCCTGTTCCCCTCTCATCTCCACCTCAGCAGACAGCGTCGCCATTTTCCAGGTGGGTCCGGACAAAAGCACCCTCCATCAGTTCCTCCCTCGTCCACATCCAACACATCAGCAGGTCCAAGGGGCACACCTACATCAGAGCACTTCTCAGGACCACAGCTCTTGGGTCATGAGGTCACAGAACCTCCAGATAAACTCCATTATTCTGGGCCTTTCTAGACCATTCACACCACTCCACCTGCGCATAGATCCTACAAAGACGTTAGCTCCATAGATGGCGCTGAAAAGACGGCAGAATTTGGTACTGCACAGGGCAGGGCGATCATAACCCTACACAAAATGCCATATTATCCAAGGACGAAAACTCAGACAGAATAGTTACAGATACCTCACACCACCTCCCTCCCAGACACTAGTTACATGACCATAACCATGGGGGCACAGTCCAGACTCAGTGTTTGCTCTGCCAAGAAGAAAACTTTAGGGCCTGAGAATAAGATTATCACAGGAGCTAGACACCTTGGGGTTCTAACACAGTAGTCAAGAACCCCCCAAATAAAAGACCCTAAGACACTTGGAACAGTAATGTCAACACATGGTGTGTAAATGACAGCTCCCATTTGGTGCTTCAGGGTCCCAGTGCCCACCAGAGTCACCGGCACGACAGGCATCTCTCTGCCAACACTGAGGCCATGCACAGGGATAGGCTTCAGGACAGGCCTGGTCATCACGTGAGCCTCCACTCCCTAGCACCTTCCCAACTGTACCCACTAGGCCATCCAGTCAATGATGCCTCTCCCAGCCCGTTGGCATCTCTTAAGGCCCAATTCAACATTCCTAAGTCAGCCAGCCACCAGCCTCTGACTGAAGGCACCCACTGAAGCCAGAGACCACATTTTTTCAGAAATGGTTTCTCCTGGGCTCTCTCCATTTGAAGTCTGGCCTCTCTCAGCTCACACATATCTGACACCACTGTCCAACTGTCAACCAAATAGGTCGATCACAGAGTTCTGCGCCTTCTTCCTTTGAGACATCTCTGCTTTCATCTCTTTTTCTCTATTCCCACTGCCACCTCATGTAGTGAATGGGCTCCCCAGTGAGGCTACAGCCAAAGATTACATCGCTTACATACACGAGCACACTCATGCACTGTTTAAGGCAAGGGCCCTGAGTCTGCAGGTTGGTGGGTAACTTCCATTGGCCCCCACACCTCACATTCCCTCAACACTCCCCACCTTGCCTGGCCTGTGAAAGCCAGCTCTACCCATTTCTTACCATTCTCCCTGAACCCCAGGCTCAAGCAACCCTGTGTCTGGGGAACCCAACTGTGCTTCCTGTACATCCTGGCAACACAGCTCACCAGGTGTCTAAAATTCCTCTCCCAGCAGTTCTTCCCAGGCTAGACATTGACTGGGAGCCACTGCAGAACTCGGGCCACAGGCATCGTTCATTCAAGACCGACTCGCGGCATCTCCAGCCAGCAAGAGTGTATGGCTGCAGGGTCGCAGTGCGAGCCTGTGCAGGACACCACCAGCACAGAGATCAAGTCAGAAACACAGCTCGGAGGAGGTACACGTCAGGCGAACAGCCTAAAACCACATCTGCAAGAGCCCAAGAGGAGTGCAGAGCCGGTGAACGGAGAGACGTCTCCAGGTGCTATGCCCAGGTCTCAGTCTCTAAACTGCCCTCCAGTAAGAGGGATGAGGGCTCTTCGGAGCAACGGCTGATTCTAGGGCTGGGGCAGGAAATGTGAGAGAGCGTCTTGGAGCACAGCACAGTGCCAAAAAGTCAAGACGTGCTCAAAAAAAATTTTAAAACAAAAACCCATGATAATGGGGTATGTCAAAGGGACACAGGAGCCAATTGAAAGAGCTCCAATCAATCTAAGCAACGAAATAAATAACCAGGCACTAAATTGTAACCCAAAGTATAATAAATATCCGTGAGTCCATACTGATACAAATAAATGACTGAATAAATGTACAGATGGAGGGGACAAATCTCCCACATAGAAGAATTCCAAATAATTTACATAACTACCCTTGTCCCCTGAAAGCAGTGGGGCCTAACTCCGGCCCCTCACTTTGGACTGCATGTAGTGACTGCCTTCTGAGGAAAACGTGACAGGCGAGGCAGGGAGAGCCACTTTACAGTGTAGAAACCCGAAGCACAGCCTCAGCCAAGTGGCACAGTCACACCATCAGCGGTAGGTCATGTTGACAGGATTTCCCTGCCACGGTGTCACCGGAGGGTGCTCTGTCTCTGTGGTCTCCCTCCCAAAACCCATAACCCTAATATAGCCATCAAAATACATCAGACAAACCCAAAATAAAGGGCATCCTACAAACACCTGACCATCACTTCTCAAAGCTGCCAAGGTTATCAAAACAGAAAGTCTGAGAAACTGTCACAACCAAAAGGACCTTAGGGAAATTAAGCAAATAAGTATAATGTAGTGTCGCATACAGGTCCCAGGACAGAAAAAGAACATTAGACAGAAACTAAGGAAACCTAAATAAAGCCTGGAGTTTCATTAATAATGTGCCACCTGTGCCAGGAGAACAGGTTAACTGTGAGTGAGGGGAGACAGAAGAACTCTGCGCTAGCTTCGCAAATTTCTGTAAAACTGAAACTATTTTAAAATTTAAAAGTTTACTTAAAAATAACCTTATCTCTGAATCTGCACACCTTCCCTTCATTTATGTATTTTTTTAAGGGCGAGGATGGAAGCCTGGCTCTGTACTCACAGCAAGGCCTCAGTTCCCTCCAGCCAGGCAGGAGCCACTCGGCACACGTTCGTGGGTTACCTGGTGGTGGCTTGCCCCTTGCCTGCTGCTGGCTGAAGTTATTGGTGGCACAACTCCAGATCAAGGCTGGCAGACTTCTCCCAGGACAGTTCAGACCAGCCAGCCAGAGCGACTGGACAAGCCTTGCATGAACTGACCCCTAATCCCAGACTCCTCTGATGTGACTTGGCTACAGGAATCCAGCCCCATGACCCAAATGCTCTGTGACCTCGGCCTGCTTGGTCTGTCCCAAACTGCAGGGCCTCTGGGCAACTCCTAATCCAGTCTCGCTTCTTCTGGCTCACCTGTGAATTAATGGTTTCCACAGCTTCTTAGCCCATCAAGACAGATGCACCCTGCTTCAGAAGAAAAGGATACACTGGCTGACGAGAAAGGTGGGAAAGGCTGTAAGTGTCCTCCTTCAGAAGACAACCAAGAGCAGAAAGAGGGGGCTGGACAAGGAGGAGGATTTTCAAAGGTCCCAGATGCTCAGGGCCCAGAAGGGAGCACAGCACTTTCTACTTCACAAAGCATCAGAGGGTTACACCTGATTCTCAGACATCTTGTGTGAGTGCCCACCACGTATATGCATTCCCATGAAATTCAGCCTTATTAGTGAAGTCTAGGAAACACACAAGTCAGTCTACACAATCACTGCACCTCGTCAAGATTCCCAGGAAAAAGAAAGAAAAGATGAGGGCGGGGTCAGGGAAACCAACCTGCTGCCAGAGACCCTGGACAGCAGGAGCACTGCTGTGTGGGCTGTGGTCAGAGTCCTACTAAGGCTGTGAAACAGTCCTTTTCTAAATTTAACTTTGTCATCAGGAAGCCTCCCCTCCCAACTGTAATAAGCAGTAACTCTTTTAATAAAATTTAAATAATTTTATGAAAAAAAGAAATCTCCAATTTAGGTGGTTAGCAAATAGCACCTTTCAGTTCTTTAGACAAGATGTTTCCAAAGCCATTTTCTCAGTTACAGATTTACCTCAAGAAAAGAGTATTCTACTGTAACAACAAATCCTTTAACTAGTCAACGATAATGGGAAAAGTTCCCAAAAGTCTCACTGAAAAATCAAAACGCTTTCAAATTAATAAGATGCATGAAATCAACAAAAGAACCTAACCCTGAAAGTACTGCAACAATGGTCCCTGAGTGACATGTCCCTAAATGTAGGGGACAACCAGAGATGCTGGCTGCCCAGCCGCCAAGACACCCAGCAGCCTGGAGCTCTCAAGGAGTCTTGACCATGCAGTCAGCCAAGGACAGTGAGCACAGAAACTTTCAAAAGAAAAGGTATTACTACTGCTCCCTCATCAGCAGCTCAGAAAATAAAAAGAAAGTCCCTACTCATCACCACACCTTGGCTGAGATCAGTTCTTATTTGTGTATTTTACATAAGATCAGTGGGTACCAAGACATAGCATCCTGCTTCTTCACTTAGAATGTAGACAGATATCTGTTTTTCAGGCTATATAATTATCATATTTTAAAGACTACATCAAGGTCTTCATACACACCTATTCTTTAACTTTAATCTAAAACCTGTCTTGCAAAAAGGATAAAGCATGACCATTTCTTCAGACCTTAAGCAGCCATGGGCTGTCAAAGCCTTCTGCCTCTCGATTCCCTTTTACATGTGGGCTGGGAGCTGTAGGTCTTGGCTGGGATGGGCTCTGCACGAAGGCCAGACCTCTGCTTGGAATAGGGGCATGCCCCTTCCGGCCCAACCACCCAACCACAAAGCAGGGCTGCCATTACTGGACTTAACTTGGCCACTGTGCGTGCTGGCAGGGGGTTGGGGGGGTACATTTGTTCCAAGAGGCCACAGTGAGATTGGAAGACAGTCATTGCTCCCTGGAAAGATCTTGGACAAGGATGCTCACCGTAGCATTACCTGGGCCATAACATATTTTATTCCATATTTAATAGTAGCCTAAATGCCTCTCAGGGAAACAGTAACTTCTGGTTCAATCACATGGTGAAATATGCTACACAGACACCAGAAATGAAAAACTGGCTTATAACAAGCTGACAAGTGAAAAAGTAAAATTCTAAGACCCACCAATGTAAATATACAGAAGCACATACACACACACAATAGAAAAGGCAGATGAAAATATATTAAAGTTAGGAATACCATGATTTTCTTTTTTATCTATTGGACCATGTTTTTCTAAATGCCTTAAAATAAGCATGCAAAATTTTATCACTGGAAAAAATGTCCCCACATTAGGTTGAAAACCTCCCAGCCCACATGTAAAAGGGAATGGAGAGGCAGAAGGCTGCTGAGACCTTTCACGGAGGAGCAAAGTCCAGCAGGGGGTGGGGGGCATCCCAAGGACCAGCCAAAGCACACTCAAGTCCAGCCGAGTGCCACACTTATAGCCTGCAGTGGCTTCCATTGTCCTCCTGGGATTCTGCAATGCACACTTTCCCCAGGGGACAGCCCACTGCCTAAAATGACCCCACACACAAGCCTGCTTGTTGAGGCTGGGTCACGTGGAGATACAATATAGCTACCCATAAATCTGCTTTGAGGCTCAATGAAGTAAGATTATTTCTTATGGAGAACTGTGTAACTGCATCTTCAGACCTAAAGCCACTTTAGACAGGTAAATCACATGCCAACCTTAAGCCAAATGTAGCCCCATAAAGAGACCAGCACCTTGCCAGGCACAATGTCATTGGCAGCCAGTGCCACTGGTGGCCGAAGTGATTAGAATAAGTGATTGTGTGGCCACCAAGGGTGGTGTGTTTGAAATATGCCAAGTGACGGAGCTGGCACAGGTCCCTGAAATGCTTTGTGGTTTGGGGGTAAGACACATCTTCACAGGAAGAAACCTTCGCCCCCTCAGAGAGTCTTACCTTGCCCACAGATGCTCCTGTTCCTCACTCCCTGGGCTGTCTGTGGGGCAAGGCTGACATGCAGAAAGTGACACCTGTGACCTCAGGATGGAAGCACCTGATGCAGGAAAATTTCACCGGTGCTCTAGTTAGACTTGTGTTAAGATCCCCACCTCCAAAGGGTTTGGGAGCTGAAAGGTAACCAGCAGGTTAAGTAGCAGCACACCTGTGGAACCCACAGCCATGTCCCCTCACTCCTTTCCTCTCTCTAGCCTTTGGTTTCTTTATCTGTACATTGATGGTGTGCTGCCTGCTGCCAAGGGTAGCTGCCTGGGCTCACCACGCAGCTGCGGCCTGACTGGCGTGTGAACGGGCACTCACTATACCACTCCTCACTCTGCACCTGGAAGGGCCTGCTCACCCGCTCCCCTCCATAGGCTAAGGCAGGGGCAGGAGCGTGTGGCTGGAAAAACAGACTCAGGGCTCTAGGGTCCACAGGGGACAACAAGGTCAACTGGCTGGAGACTCAGTGACCTGGCCACTCAGGGGCTAGGGACGGGCACCTTCTGCCTGGCAGGCTGCAAGCCAGGTGTGAGGGAGCAAGCGTACAAGCTCACAGAAGCTGGCTGGCCACTCAGTCACACTCCCAAGCACATGAACAACCCACTGAAGCTTGGGACTCCAGGAAGGGCAGAGCCAAGGAGAGGAGCCCAGACTCAGGCTCTGCTCCCCAAAACTGAAAGTACAGGGGAACCAGCAAGGAAGCTCCTAACAAGTCAATTTGCCACGTAGTCCTGCCTACAGCAAAAGTACACTAAGCCACGGGAACACGTGACAGGATACTGGGTAAAATCTAGGCAGTCACCTGACCTCCCTCTGAGCTTCCCTTCCCTCCTCTGCACTTGGAAATGAATAGCAACTACCTCCTCCAGTAGCTGGCCTCCAGAGACTGACCCTGGAAAAGCCCCAGGTGGTAGAGGAGCCGGTCCTAAGCCTGCAGGAGAGGGGGCCCCCTTGCACACCATAGGAAGGGCAGCCATCCCAGCAATCCGGGCAGCCCGAAGTTATCCTTAGACACAGCGTCCCTGAGATAAGAAAAGGGAACATCCATAAATTACGAAGTACACCCTCCCCATCTGAGCGTTAAGCACACACCCTCCCACAGGTGGCAATGCTCGAAACAGCACATCCTGTGTGAGGGGAGCAAAGGCAGCTCCCAAAGGGGCTGCAAAACAGACCTGGAGTTTGGAAGATGAGGACAGTGTCGTAAGAGGCTGTAGGGACAGTGGTGTTGAACCACCTGCCCTCAGCAGTGTCTATTGTGATCTTTCCTAGGTGGCTCTGCTCACACTGCAGGTAGGCTGTCCAGGTCAGTGGGGCCTCTGCCTTCTCTCTCTCCTCGGTGGCACCTGGGTGGGAGTGGGCTGGGAGTGAGGGGAGAAAGCCCCTGCTCACCAGGCTCCTAAGCTTTGGGCTAAAGGACAGTGACTAACAAAGGTGGCCATGACTATTGGGGTCATATTCCCTCAAATGGAGGGCAGTTATCACAAGACCAAGTTGCATCTGGGGACACAGGGCAAAAAGAGGTGATGCCAAATGGCTGGAAGCCTGCTAAAAAGGGGTGCAGCCTCACAGTGAGGGCATGGATAGAGACAGAGTGTTGGTTCCAATCTGCTCTGCCACTCGCCCAGATACCTGTGACCAGGGGAACTAGCCCAACCCTCTGCTCTTCAGTGTCCCCTCTGAAAAGGGCAAAACAAGCAGCCACCTCGCCAGGTTCCTGCACAGACTAGCAGATCCCATCCATAAAGTGGACCTGGCACACAGAAATGCCACCCAGAGTCTGCCGTTATTGCTGTCATGATGGCCAAGGCCATCTGACACTCTGAAGACACACCCCCCTATCCACTCAGGCACAAGGGGCCGGAAGTGCCCCGGCTTCTAGGTCCAGGAGAGGAGGGAGGGGCTCTGAGTGCCCAGAGGACACAGGAGGCTGACAACAGGAAACAAGGTCAAGGAAACTATTAGATGTGGCCATTAAAACCTGACAGAGAATGGGCCAGAGGGTCCTGTAAGAACTTCTGGAAGCCAGGAAGTCAAGGCAAGGCAGCACTTGCTGTTCCGGGTGATGGTGCATGAGAGGCGACCCCCCTGGCGACCAGAACCTCTGCCAGAGGTGCACACCCAGCCCGGCAGGGAGCAGGGAGAGGTCTCCAGGAAGGCCACCTGACCCCACCCAGCAGCTCCCCCAGCAGTGTCTCCGCCCCACACACATGCCAGAGCTGGGCCACCGTCCCAGCGGGAAGGCCTCCTTGACTCTGAGGTCAGGCCCTGGGCACTGAGCTGGGGACAGGAGGGCAGAGGAACCCCTGTTGGTCAGAGTCCCAGCTCTGGGGTGCTAGAGTGGGGACCCCCTGAGAGAAGGCAAGGGAGTGAAGTCCACTCAGTGTGGGGCCATGTCTAACTAGGAGTCCCGTCGGGTGCTGGCTTACACAGAAGCTTCGAACTTAGTGCAATGGGCACTGGCACATGTGTCCTAGCAACACCTGACCCCCAACCTGAGTAGCCCAGCACCAAATAAGCAAAACCCACATTGCAGGAACTACTGAGAAGCACATTCTTTAAAGCTTCCACAGTACTCATCTTCATTAACCTGTGCACTCATTCCATTAAACTCTTCAAAAAGCTCTGAAATTAAAAAAAAATTCAGGGGGCAAGTCTGACCCATTACATTAAGGAGAGAAACATGCATACAATCTCATTGCGAAAAGACTCATTACCACAATGCTATCTGCAGTTATTCTGAGTGGGATTCTCCTATCTAATCTCAGCTACCTGGGAGCAGATTAAATGTCTTTAAAAAAAATAAAGTTATTACAACTGCACTCCACAGTTATTCGGAAACACTGGCAGCCAGAAGACACATGGCCCCCACCGAGGCCTGTGCCCGCAACGTGGGCAACAATGCTCCCTCCTCCCAGCCCCAGTCCCCAGGAGAGGAGGGAGTGGGCCTGAACTCCACACCTGCCCACACAGCCCGTCTGCCACAGCCAAGGACAGGCCATTCAGACTACTTCTAGTCACACAATGTAATACTGATGCTTACAGTATAAAAATGATACATCTGTAAAAGTCCAACATGCTGCTGAAGTTTACATGAAATTTGAGCCAGATTGCACTCACTTTGTACCACATTTGACTCATTCTGTGTTGCCCAAGCTTGGCTTCATCCAAGGCCCGGCCTCCTCCTCCTATCTCACCTCTCATCCTGGTTGATTAGGAGGAGAGTTTAAACAGCCAGTGGAAAGAGATTACTTCTGAACCTGACCCCACAACCCATGGGTTGTATGAGGCTGCCTGGCACCGGGAAGGCCAACGGCTCACTCCCTGGCTTCCATCCCTCATGGCTTTCCCAGCACGGACAGGACGCAGCACAAAGCCCTTCACCAGCACAACCTTACCAAGCTCACTAAGGACCACGCCTCAGCCAACTTCTCTCTGTGCCTTTGCCCAGGCTGTCCCCTCGCCCTAATGCCCTTCCCCTCCTTGTCCTTTGGCCTGACACTCCCTACTCATGCCTCATGACCAGTTTAAACAGCAATCGCTCTGTGAACCATCTCCCAAGCAAAAATAAATACCTGTGCTCTTCAAAACACAGCCCTGTCCACAGTCCTGGAGAAAACACCTTTAACACACTAAACCCTCGTCTCCCCCAAGCTCCCTAGGGAAGGGACTGAGTCACCATCTCGTCTGTACCCTTCAGTGCTGAGCACAAAGCAGACCCAGCGAAGGAGCCCAAACAAGCTCATATAAAATGATTAAATGATAGAAAAACATAAATTTTGTATCCCCAGTGGCCCAGATGAGTTTGGTACACATGAAAAGCTATATGAAAACATTTTTTACCAATAAATAGATTTTTTTAAAGCCATGACTGTAAAATAATGAAACTGGTTTTCCTGCAACTCTCTTAGGCTGATGCTGATGGCAGTGTGCAGAGAGGCTACACACTGTCGGGACAATGTCCGCTGCCTGAAATGAGTCCACAGCCTCCTGGGGCTCCACGGTATACAAGAAGGCAAGGCCTTGGTCGGAGCCTGGTTTGGGCTTGTCTGTCACTCACCAGCCAGGGGACCCTGGGCAGCCCTTTCTCCACCTGGCTCTCCACATGATGTCTGTGGAGTGAAAGGACAGATGGCAGTGGTCAGAGCCTATCTCACCCCAGGATGCTCAGAGCACAGAGCACCTCCATCACTAAGGCACTTATTCCCATATTACAAAGAACACAATGCAACAAGAAAAACGTCCAGCCGCAACACTGTGATAGACAGACACCCTTTCATACAGGAGTCCCACTTAACTATGCACACAACCTGCTGCACAGTGGACGTCACTGCTGCACAGTGGGCACCATAACCCACCAAGCAGCAGGCTGGTCCTGAGGCTAACGAAGTGGTATTGGACACAATTAATACAAAAAGGGAGGTACTGGGAGCTTGAACTAAAAACCACAAGGGATTTCAAAACTGAGTACACGGCTTTCCAAGCAGGCCTGGTTAGACTCCTGCACACTTCAGAAGGAAGAGGGTACGGAAATGTGGAAACACATCTACACCGGACAGACGGACAGCCTCCAGGAGGGTGCACACATGCTAGGCCTACAGGCTACATCCAGAAAGGGCAGCTGGGAGATAAGCCAGGAGCCCTCATTCTTCTCTCTGTACCCTTTCATAATCTTTGACCCCACAGGGAAGTCACACAGCCTCAGTGTGAAACCAGGTAAAGCATGTATCAGCCTCAAACACCAGGTCTGGAAAGGTCCCACTGTGACTAGGTCGTATCTCTCCTGATCATATGTACTACTCTCAAACATGTTTTTATCCCACTCCTTGCTGAAGTGGAAAGTCAAGGTAACTTAAGGCCCAGATAAGCTTTCTGATGTCGTGTGACCTTGGGCAGGCATTTAACGAAAGGGTCACTTCCAGCCTCTGAGAAACACGTGCACTCCATGGCCCTCTGTCCCCAGGGCAGCTGTACTGGACTGGAGGGTGGGCAGAAAGCACTTGGCCTGTTGTATGCTTGGACCTGGGATGGACAGATGAAGGATAAAGGAGTGGACGGCCAGCAGCCTGCAACTGCAAGGTGTCACCAGCACCCACAGACTCACCAAGGCTCCAGAGGCAGCACTGCCCGCCCAGTGGGGGCCACTGCTCAGACTGAAGAATCCTGACATGGCTCTCATGGGGTGCTCAGAGTGTATGGGAGGGGGGCCAACACTGGGCTGTCACCCTATCCTCACCACGCCTACAATGCCTCCTCACATCCACTATGCACTCAGTGTGGTGAAAAGGAGCCCCTTGCAGGGAAAGGGCTCAAGAAGCAGCCCTGGCCCTGGCAAAGCTGGAGGTCTCTGGGCAAGTCACTCACCCTTTCTGGCCCGTTCTCCTTTCTAACAAAAGAGCCTCAGATCCCTGCCACTCACCTGCAGACTCCTTCTGGGAGGGCTCTGAGTCCCAAGGCCAACTACAGAACATCAGGGAGGCTCGGGCACAGCAGTCTGCTGTGGCCTCTCCCTCGTGATGTCACCATCCACAGGCGCAAAGGCTACACGAAGAGGGGAGAAGCTCAAGGGGGACAGATGTCTGCACCAGGTCCCTCTGTGAGACTAGCCTGGTTCCTTGAAAAATCGTCACAGTGCTGGTCTATTTTGGGTCAGCTTCTCCACTGGGCTAGGGGCTCCTGAAGGAGCTTCAGCCCACTCCTGTGCTCCCTACAGTCCCAGAGGTACAGGACAGAGGCTGGCGTACAGGGTAACATGAGCCTGTCCTGGAGAGCCAAGGCCCCAGGTGCTGCCAGCTGTGCATGTTCACACCACTGACCCTTCCCCATTGGATGTGCTTTGAGGGAACCGTAGAGAGGTGCTGGGTTTGAGCCCAGCCATGCCCCTTTCAGGCTCCCCACCATCACCAGGGCCCCACTGTGGCTCCTGCTCACCACTTCCAAGGCCCCCAGCTCTCTGCCAGCGTGGACAGCACTGCTAGCCCAGGAGGGGCGAAACAGGCTGAAGGAGAGAAAAAGAAAATCACAAGGGAAATCAAAAAAGGGGCTTTGCCAGAGTGGACCAAAGCCCAGTCAATACCCTCGGTCCCCACACTCCCTGCGGGGCGCAGACAGAGGAACAAACACGGATGGTCCTCGGGCACAGCCTGGCGCCAACGCCAGGCAGCAGACTGCCAGTGCTTTCAGAGTCATCCAAGACCATCCTGCTCAGGCTAATCAAGGCCCACAACCCCACCCCCAGATGCTGTCTGTATTTCAGCTAGATGGGGCTCCTAGGTACCTAGGAGGCCTGGAGCTGTAGGGAAGCCACTGACTGTCAGCAACACCTTGGGGAGGGTCAACATTTACGGGATGTTAAAGAAAACAGCTTGCGGAGCACTGGACCAGTGAGCACTTCAAATCTGCACAGTCCACCGAGCAGACACACGGAGCTTGGTCCCAGGCCCCTGAAAGCTGAACCTGAGGCTGCTGGCCTCTGAGAAACAGCAGCATCACAGGCCTTAAGCTCAAGAGCACCTCACCTTCCTTCACAGAGTTTAACTTTTCAGACAGCCCAACAGAAACCTTAAATGTAAGTTAAATACACATTCCCCCCTCCCCACCCCACCCACCCCCGCCTGCTGTCTGTTTGAATTCTACATGGCTTAGTAAAACTGCCCAGTTTAAAGAGGGAAAGAAGCTTTCTAAAACTTAATTTTTTAACTCCACAGAATCATCCATTCTTTTCTCTCTACGTGGAATGGCTGGAAATACCGAAGTGGTGTTTATCACAGGACTAAGGTCATGTTTCGCGCTGGCTGTCCACAGTGGAGCCACAGACATGTGCACACGTGTGGACACATATATGCACACACACACATGCAACACCCGTGGCTAAACTTTTAATGTAACCTCAGATCAAAAGTTTGCCCAAATCATTCTGGTTTCTGAGACTATGGATTGAGTGGGTGTGGCAAAAATAAAACTCTTATTGAAACCCATTAAAATGGCCAGTATGGGTTTCTCAGGAAACGTCCCCAGGTCCTCTTCCAGCGTGGCCCTGAACCACGCCTGACCAGAGGCAACACCCAGGAAGGAACCACCCAACGTGCCACTTCTTCCCCTTCCTGCTCCCTGTGCCTGGCTGTGAAGGGAGGAACGGCCCACAGCCTTCCCAGCATGGGGTGGAGGGGCAGCAGGCTGAGGCAGTGCCTCCAAATGGAGGGGAGGGGAAGGGCCACCCACGAGACACACCTGTGCCTCAGCTCCTGCAGAGCTCAGAACCTGTGGCAGGAAGGTCTCACCCCTCCCCTCTGTGCACAGAAGCTGAGAGCCATGCAGGGATCCAGACAGTAGCCACCCACGCGTCAGGGTCATGAGGCCTGGAGTTACCCGGGGCAGGCGCACCTGTGCTGGGTCTGCCCCCACAGGCCAGTTGTCTCCACCCACACCCCAGCTGGGCTTCTTAAAATCCAGGGAGATAACAAGACAAAGCAGGACTTTGAAACCTCAAGAAATGAAAAGGAGAGGAAAAAGGAAAAAGTAGGAGCAAATCTTTGTGGAAGCCACAAATGCTATGTGGCAGCCAATCTGATATAGAGCAGATGACTAACACCTCAGCCTCAGCTGCATGTCACCCCTTACACATCTGAGAGAAACAGGGTCTGACAAACACTGTTGTTGGGGGACTTTGGGGTATATGTCCAAAGTTCTTAATGAAAAATAAGGTCACCTTTGTCATCGAGAAGAAAGCAGGGCTTCCCTACAGCCATTCCCTTACCCCTCCATCACTGCGCCAGACCCTGGGCCACAAGACACACTGGGGCAGCAGTGCTGACCCACCCGGACCACTCACAGAACCCCTGCTACAAATGCACCCCATGGAAGGGGATCTGGGAACAACCAGTGAGCATTGGGCCTCCTGTGGGTCCCTCCCTGTGCCAAAGTCATGGCCCAAGCCACCTCAGCACAGCCTGCCTGGCCTTATTAAGGTGACATTTGAGCAAAGACCCGAGAAGATGTGAGAGCAAGCAAGCCACGTTGGAGTCTGAGGTGCCAAACAGAGGGCAGCCAGCCCGAGGCCACAGCGGGGACAGCAGGCGGGGTGGGCCCATGATGCTGTGGGCACAGCAGACACTGGGAGGGCTGGCAGAGGGGTGAGCTAAGCGGGCTGATCCAGCCAGGGAGCCGCTGGGAGGCAGAGACACTGCAGGTGTGCACATTGAGGCAGGGGCACCACAAGGAAAGGAGAAGTGTGTGTGCTTCGGGGATGGAGTCCGCGGGACCTCCTGACAAAGGAACACAGGAAGTAGAGAGCTGTCAAGGACAGTTCCAAGGTGTCACCAAACACCTAACTCCAGAGAGCTGAGATGAGGCACCATGTTAGGTTGGAGATGCTCACTGCCAAGAAAGTGGAAGACATTGGGTTGGGGCAGGGTATGGGGCATTGGAACTGGAGAAGTGCTGCCAGAAGGGTCAGCCCATCAGTGTTACATGTAGCACCAGAGTGGATGGCACCATCAAAGAACCGAGGGTTGAGGAGCCCTCTGGTGACACCAGGAGTGATGAGACAGGAGCAAGTGAAGCAGGGTCCTGGGTGCTGAGGGCATGTTCCCAGGATGAGAAAGGGAGGGGATGATGCCAACAGGCCACCTGAGACTGACCACTGTGAAGAGGTGGGTGCAGTGTATGAGAGACCAGCCTCGGAGACCAGCAGACGGTGCGACACTGGTTGGTATCTAAGTGGACCCCATAACCAGGCGGCTTGTTTTCTCAGCAAATGGAAACAAGGCCAGCGGCAGTGAGGGGTGGGCTGAGGAGGAGACACGAGGTGTGAAGGGTGTGAGGACAAAGTATGAAACAACAGTCTAGAACAGGGTCAGTGAACCACAGCCCGAGGGTCAGAAGCTACCCATTTGTTGTAAAACAAAGTTTCGTTGAAACTCAACTATGTCCATTTGTTTACTGTGAGTGGCTGTCGTGCTGCAACAGCAGAGCTGAATAGTCCTGTGACAGGGCCTGTGTGGCCCACAAAGCCCAAATATGAACTATCTGTCCCTTTACTGAAAAAGCTGGCTGACCCCTGGTCCAAGACAGTAGGGAAACATGCTTTGAATGCCACCAGCCCTACCTGTGCTCTGTGGTCATGAATTTTGAGAATCCCATCAGTGTGGTTGTGTTTCTTCTCCAGCCATGTGCCACCCCAGGGATGTGGTTCCATCAGGTGAAACCACGAAGGAAGGGGACCAGAGAGGCCACCTGCCACCAGCCCTTCACACTATTGATAAAGCAGCCACTCCTGCCACGGAGGCTTTGTGGGGCCCAGCAGAGTCCCCCACACATCAACCCACCCCTCGACCCATCTTCACCTTGCAGGCCTGGGGCCTGAGGCTCAGCACAGTTCTGTGGGGATTCAGAACAGGCTCAAGCTCTGAACCACCAGGGCCAACACTCTCCAATCTACTACACCTCAGAGTCACCTCCCAGACAGAGAATAAGTGCTGGTCCCACCCCCGCTCCCATCATGTTACTGGCCTGAAGTGGGGGTAGGGAGTACAGAGGCTGCTTCCAGGGTTTTCAGAAGCCCCCAAGTGACTCACCAGCTAGCAGGCTGGAGGATGCTGCAACACCCCTCTGCTTCCTGCTCCAATCCCCAACAATGCCTTTCCCAGGCTGGCCCCTCCATTCCTGCCACAGTCAGCTCAGGCTCTGTCACCTCAGCAATGTCCTCAAGAGGCTTCCACTGAGCCTCCTCGGCTGGGAGTTCCTGGTAATGGAGGTAGTGACCTGCGGGCTCCCCTACCCACAATGTCCAGCCGTAAGCTCTGTGTGGTCTCTGCTGAACTTAGGGTCCCTGGTGAACCCACAAGGGAATGCACACTTCGATCCATCACCGTCCAGAGAGCATGCTGCTTCTCCTTCACAAGTGAAGTCTCTCTGGGTTCAGGATCAAGACCATCCAGAAAGAGGTGCCACGGGTCTGGGGTCAGAAACATGGCTCACCAGCTTCGCGCTGCACTGTACTGGCTCTGCTTTGGGTTTTATTCCTCTTCCTTCCTTCATTACCCCGCCTGATGGCATCTGTGTATTTTGTTTTCTTCACTGAGACATAAAAAATTAGGTTGTCTAAGGTTCTCACTTCCTTACCGTAAAACCTCAAAATTTTACTATTATCCCACTTACAGTTATCATATTAAATTAAGTCATGGTCTGATTGTATTGAAAGGTAAACGAAGCACTATGGTTGATAAATAATTTTAAATAATTTCACAGAGGTGAGGTTGCACGTATGGCCAGTTCAACCAATAGGTTGCCTTCCAAAAGCCTACTGATGTTATTTGGTACCCAGAGAATATTTTTCTCGTAAAATTACCATTAAATGGTACTTAAGTTTCTAAGCTGATAGGCAAATACCTATTTAACTTATTTGTTCTTCTACTCATTTAAAAGAAAAATAGTTATTATGATACAAGAAGATCAAGTGTGTGTTTGCATGTACATTTATTTACACAAAAATCCAATGTGAATGTGAGTGCTGGGGGGGGGGAAGGCGGGTTCGTGCAGGAAGTCTATTCCTTAGGGAAAAGATGCTTTACATGGAGCACATGTAAGTCAGTCATGGAGGCTGAGAAGCAGCTTTCTGCTCACTTCCAAGGGTGGAGGACAGTGATGCTGCTGCCCCCCATGTCACTGACATTGCTGACAGGTTCTCAGTCTTAACTAGTAACACAAAGAGAGGGAGAGAGAGCAGAAGTAAACAGATGGAGACCATGTTAATAGAATGGCGTCCAGTAACTGACCATGGGAAGGAGGGGGTGCATAGTGCAGGCCCCAAGCATCCAAGGGGAAAGGATCACAGAAAGAGATGAGGGCCACCTGACCTTGGGAGGACACACTGAGAAAACTCTCAGCTACAGGCCCTGCAGCTGCCAAAAGAGGGGTTGAGGTAGGTTCCTGATGGCTGCTTGAGACCTCTGCCTGGCTAGGGCCAATGCCAGACAAAGGCCACTGGGCCAGCAAAAGGCAGGGGTTAACATTTGGTCTTGCTTTTCCCTGCCTCAGCCTGCTCCATGCAACCCCCACTCTCAGTTTTCCTTCTCAAGAGCTGAGTCTCAGTGGCGAAATGCAAGATGTGCAGTAATTCCACTTCCTCCGCAGCTGGAGGGTTCCCTTATGTAGATCCAGCTTCCTCTAGGCTCTGTGTACCTATGAGGCCCCAGGACCCTGGAGGTTCTTCCATTTTCCCAACCTGCCCTACTCGGTTTCAGAGCTGGGGCTGTGCTGCCTGAGGGCTCTGCACCTTGACTCCGGCCTGTGTAAGACTTGAGAAACCATCCATTTCACAGGGTCTAGCAGCCACAGAGGGCTCAGGGCGGAGCCTCAAAACCCAAGAGCATTGTGGAGAAAAGATGAACAAAAAGAAGCTTGCTCACTTCCTGAAAGCAGCCATCTGCAGGTTGCTGGGCTGTCTTCTTTGCACCCATTCCCCACTGACCTTCTGCAAAGGCTGGGCTCACTCAGTGGAAATATGTGCCATGAGCTAGCTGACAGCCACCGCCAAGGCAGTAAGGATAAAGTGGCATGTACAGTGAGCCATAGCCAGAAGGAAGAGCTCCCTCAGTGATACTCTGTCACTGGCACTGGACACAGCAGACCCCAGGGACCAACATATAATGTTTGCCAGTCCCTCACTGCCCACGGAGGCCTCCTGGCTCAGATTTGTCCCACTAAATCTCACAGGGGGGCCTGTCAGCACTCTCCAGACACACCTGGTTACTCTTGAGCAGGGGTTACCATCAATCCTGTCTCCAGGACATGCCCTGGGCCAGCATGGCCACAGTCACCTTCCTGTACCTGAAATCACCCACAGTGAACATGCAGGCAGTTGCTTCTGCCCTCTGCCCACCAAGCTTCTGTAGGAGGAACAGCATACCCACTCCACCTGTGAGAACCCCCAGGACCACCTTGGAGACGCTGACCCTCCACATGACTGTGAAACGTACTGGCTCACTCTCTTCCCTCCTAGATGCACAGCAAGATGGGGGAGCAGCTGGCCTGCAGAGGGCAGGGCCAGGACCAGCCTGACCAGCTCCCAGAACAGCTAGAAGTCGGCCTGATCACAGCTCTGTACTTCTGGTCCTGGTTGGGGGACACATCCCTCCAGAATCACCCATGGCACCCGCAGCTCAGCCCCACAGTGGCCAGGCAGACAAGACCCCTAGGAGCCACTGTTCTGAAGCTGGGGTCAAAAGCAGCCTGGACCAGCCTCACCCAGGATGTCACCGGTCAGTTCAGACAGTCTGTGTGTGACTAAACAGACACGTTTTATAGAAACACAGCTTACAAACATCATCGAACCATGACCTACCCTCCCTTCCCCAAACAAAATGCTATAGGCCAGATGAGAGCCGGAATAAACGAGGAGGAATTCCCAAAGGCCACACACTCCAGCCCTCCTCCCAGCCGGGCGACCCTCAACCAGCTCTCCTACCCCCACAAAAGAGGTGTAGCCTCTTTCAAAGAGGCGCGCACACGAGCGCATGCGCAGACCACCAGGCAGCGTGGGATGAAGAGCCCAGGACAGCCTGTAATGACGTTCAATTCCTGTACGGGTACCAAGACACAGAGAGAGGCAGGGGTGAGGGAGTGCCCGCAGGACACGAGGCTGTGGTGTGGGGGCAGGTTTAGTGCACATGCACACATTTGCTATGCAAAGAGTATCCTGGAAGAACACGCGAGAAGCACATGGCACTGGTGTCAGGAGCGGAGGTCTGGGTGGCTGGGGTGGGAGATGGGCTTTATCATATATCCCACTGTACGTTATAATTTGGGGCCATGAAAATGCCTTGTAAATATAACATAAAATGCTATCAAATTTGTCAATCAAGCTAAATAAGGCAGGCCTGAGGACTCCCACCAAATGACATTCATGCAGAGCCACTAATAAGAGAGTGGAGAATTTAAAGGGACCCTTCCGTGGGGCTCATCTAGCAAATGAGGGAACCATAGCGGAGGGCCATGTCTGTTGCTGGCAATACCTCCGTCACCTCTGTCACCACCGCCAGCATCCCCCGCTCTCTGCCTTTCACCTCCCTCTTCACCAGCCTAGCTCCTTCAGCCACAGGGTGTAGGCCTGAATGCTAGATCGTAGACGGAGTGTGCTTTGGGGAACTCACAAGCCCAAGGCTGTCACCACCATTTCTCACTACCCATGGCAAGCCTGACAGTTCTACATCTGCACAGAGACCATGAGGTCACAGAGGGGCATGACTGTGCACCAAGGGGCTGACCGAAGCCACCCACTCAGCCATTCCACTGCAGGGAGGATGCAACATTGACACCCATTTCTAGGAACCCGAAATTCTTGGGGCTCTTCACACCCCAACACTTCCTCTTCCTCACAGCCTGTTTTTCACAGGTGGTTTAGAATATTTTTCCCTGGTGCTGGTTTCATTTCTATCACTTCACAGACATGGCCTCCCCATTCCTACTGAGGGCTCTGGGGACGTCTTGTCTGTTGGTGGCGTTCCAGCCATCCCACATCAGAGCTGGCTGGCCTGACCCTGAGCAGGAATGAGGAAGCCAACCTTGGCTACAAACCTGGTTAGAGCACAGGTAACGTGGTGACTGTAACAGTCTAAGAAAAAGTGTCCTCAAACTTCTCCTGCCCAGGAGGGCACTACAGGCAATGAGGTGTGTTTGTCATTTAAAATAAGAACAATACAAGCAAAACAAAATAAAAAGGCTTTAAAAGTCTGAATCTGCTCAGGTGCAGACTGAATAAAGGGCCTGAGCCCCTGGATAAGGTGCTTGGCCTCTCCAGATGTGTCACCCGTCCTCCCTACACTTCTCCCAAAACTGCCACAGCTCAAGCCATCACCCCTCTTGACACAGAGCTTGCCCCAGCACAAAGTCCATGGTGCCCCTACCTGTCCCGGGCACTACATGCAGCCTCCGGCTTCTCTTCGCCTTTACTACCTGTGATGTACACTTACGTGCTCATGTGCATGCAAACAGAACCACGCTTTAGGTTGATTACATTTAGAAAGAAAAACCAAGGTGACTAAGCCCTAAGGTGTGGTACCTTCTGCCCAGAGGAGCAGAAGCAGGCCCCCTGTTCCGGCAGCTGAATGAGAGGGCTTGTGTGCTGAAAACACAAAAGGACTACTGACAGGTTGAGTTCACCCTAAGAACTTACGGGGCTAAGAGCTATGCCATGGGAGCTGGCCTCACCCCCTTCTCCTATGTTAGCCTGCATCCAAACTGACCTCTGGGAAACGGCCTACCAGAGTCTTTCTCATACTTCTGACAATGACACAGTAGCTCTGTCCATTCACTCACTCAACAAACATTGACTATGCACCTGTTTGGTGCCAGGCACTGGGGGATGCTCTGGAGACCCAAAGAAAACTGAGCTATTGTCCCTGCTCTGAAGGACACTTCAGACTTATGAATGATACCCCAGACCTGTTGTGTTCACTGGGCATGTCCCCAGAGAACAATCTTCATATTTGTGGATGCCATGTGGGACACAACATCCCCATACAACACAGTAAAGCAGAATCTGACATAAAGGACTCCTCCAGACCCTTAAGGAATTACTGTCAAGAGCATCACGCCAACACAGAGGGTGGGAGCCTCCTGAGGGTGGGGTGCAGGCAGGCCAGCCACTCAGCACCCCAAACAGCAACCCTTCAGAGTGCCCAGAGTTGGCCACTTTACTTTCATGCTGTTTCCTTTTGGCTGCCCAGCAGGCACCCCCAACACTTAACAGTGCCCCACGCTCCACTAGTGGACTGTGCCACCCACCCACTCTCAGCTTGGGAAGAGACCAGGTAGGCAGAGCACTGAGTTCGCCAGCATCGGGGCGAACACCTGACCGAGGTCCACTCGGCTGCTGTACCGCCCTCCCCAGGACAGCCAGACCCACAACGCCACCTCACCTCACAGGGAGCGTCATTCCCGAAGGGCAGAGCTGGGTCTGAGCACCATCTGGTCCTGACCAGGAACCATATTCTATGTTCCATGGACGCTCCAGCCACACCAGTGGTGTCTCTGAGCCTGTGGTGGGCATCACCTTGAACTCAGATGTTTCCCAAGTGCCTAGCATGTCCCTGGCAAGGGTTACTAGGCCAATGACCACACAGTGTGCTGATGGTACATCTCTCCCCGCCACATCCCACTAACAGGGCCTCCCCTTTAAAAGAGGGATTTGAAACGTGGACATCAGAGCCACCTCCAGCTGGCCAGGACCTCGCCTTCTGCACTCATAATGCACACGTAATGTCTCAGTGGTCTTTGTCTCCTCTGAAAGACATGTGCAGTACCTGGTTCTCAGGGGCCAGATACCATCCACAGCACCTTGGCAATAGGAAGGCGAGTCCCTACTAACAACCCAGCAGGCCCACAGGGGCAGGTAGTTCTATAAAGTTCAGTGGTCACCTCCCTTAAGTGAAATATTTCACTCTCTCAGTTGAAAAGAAAATCATATTTTTACTAAGTAAGAACTGGACAGCAGAACAATCTAGAAGATAGTCACCACCAGCTCAGGCGGTAATGGCTTGTGGTGGAATATGAGGAAAGATGCTATGTTCACTCGCTGCCTGCTGTGGCCCCTCCTGGAGCACAGAGGGTGAGAAAGGGCCAGCTGATAATTTTTGTCTCTTTAAAATGTGAAGGAAACACTTTTTAAAGGCTAAGAAAAACTGTTATCACCAGTTAGCAAATGTTCATCATTGGTTTTGGAAACACAATCAGAACTTTCCTTATTTCAGGAGCATGGGTCAGGGAGTGCTTCTCTGTAAAGATCTGTCCACATGCGTCCACGCCTGTAACTCCCAGAATGTCCCGTCAACCGGGAAGCACAGCCTGGCTCCTCCAGGAGCTCAGCTTCCTGGGGCCGCTGTCTTGTTTGTGTGTGTGTGCAACTGTGTATGCGTGTACGCACGCACACATGTGCAAGGGGGCAGGTACAAGTACACACGGACAGCATGTGCTCACACAGTGCTGTGTGCACACGAGAAGCATGTTCATGCACGTGTGATGGGCTGGGGAGAAGAAGGTGCAGAGGCCTGGCCTGAGCCTGTGGAGAGCATCACCTTGAACTTCACCCAGGTGTGCAGCACACAAATGCTTATGACCCATGGTTGGCAGGCGCAAGGAGGGCTCTCAACTTTTCCCATTTGTTCCTGTTCCAGGGTCTGCCATCCTACCATGCAGAGACTTTCTCTTAGGGCCAGGCATTGCTAGCACATACATCCTACCTAAAATGCAAATACCTCAAAGAGAACACGTTCAACTTCACTCACACCTGAAGTAAACTGGTTATTAGGTCCCCACTCAGGGGAGGGGCCTGTCTGTAGGGCTTGAGGCAGGGAGAACAAGCCAGGCCCGGGGGTCATGGCGGGGAGAAACCTGTCTGCCTCCTCCTGGCCCTCCACTCCATGCCCCCTTCCTATTCAGGGCATCTCACCCACAGGTGCTGGCCTGAAATCCCCACCCAGGCAGCCCTTCCCTCTGGAAACACCCAGAAATGCCAGGGGCTCCTGGTGGGAAGCACCCTGGTCGGTGAGCCTCGGCAAGGCCTTAGAGACAGATTAAAAATCTACCGTTTCTATTCTTTAAAAGAGGAAATTAAGGCGGGAAGTGATCAGATGACCTTTTTATGGCTCAGGTATGAAGGCACAGCTGGCAGTAAGGAAGGTCTCAAGCCCCAAGAGTCTTCCGTTAGCTGTTCACACCTACAGTTTCCCAACAGAAATTTCCCCGATATTCTGCCAACATTTTCCCAATGAGCACAAAAACTCATCTTCCAAAACAGATAACTTGCCAGAAAGATACCGCTAGCTGCCTCCAATGTCCAGTCTTTTCTTCCTCCTTAGTGACAGGCCCAGGACGCTGGCCTTTACCTGGCATGGGGCAGTCTGCCATATGTGGTTGAGTGTGGCCAGGGGTTCGATTCCTGCCAATAAGATACAAGGACCAAATCTGATGAGTTCTTGGGAAGTGTGCCTTCCTCCAGCCTGGAGTCAGGTATACCCATGAGCTGGCTGTACCACTGGCTGCCATCCTGGAGAGGAGGCCTGGGCCTCCCACCTCCAGACCTCAGTGCATGAAAGAGAAATAAATGCCTATCTTGACTACAGGCACTTTTTCCATTACAACAGGCAAACATTGACCCTGACAGTTTTATCATTCCTCACTTATATTCAGTAGCAGAGAATGTCACCATCCTGGAATGCTGAGAGCTGGGGACAAGGAAGGATACTACTTTAGGTTTAAGTTCACTTAACAGCCCCATTTTCCTAGAAACAGACCTTAAATAAAGCATTCTCAAATTTACCCTGGGCTCTAGGCTGGGGTGACTATATTCTCACAAGACCTTATAAATATATTAAGATTCACTGCCATGGAGTTATTTTATAAAAAGTTTCTCCATAATAAAATCAACATTTATAATCCTAAAAAAGTTAACCAATCCTATTTCTAGGCCTGCCTGAGTAGCAAGCTCAAAAAGTCTTAACATATCAAATTTGTTTACTGGCCCCAAACATTTAATAGTTTGGCTCGCATATTTAGTGCAGAGAAATCTAGGTTATACGGTAAAAATAGCCCATTTTTATTCATTACAGTTAGACCATTAAATTAGGTTTGCAGTCTAAGCCATGGACTGCTGGTTGCTAGGACAAACATGGGTATAATCCATAATAGTTTATGAAACTGTCAATCTGTATGTAACACTGGTTAGGTGCTGTGATGTCCAGCTCCAATGGGTGACACGGGGATTTGCCTTGAAACTGACCATCTGTCCCCTAGTCCTATTTGAAAGGAGTCCACTCAACGACAGCTCAGAACCCCCTCTGCTGTAGAAGGGGCTGAGGCTGTAATGGCTGTTGTGACGAGGCCAGACCCGCACACCAGACAGGTGGCCCGATGCCCTGACAACATCATGGCCAGAGCACACACGGGGACACAGCCCGACAGTCAAGTTCCCAGTGCAAAAGGCCCATTTCGCCCAGGTTAGAAATGGATGGAGCTTAACTTCAAAGCCTGGGTGCTTCTCAACCACACTGATACACAAGTGGCACCGAGGGCAAGAGAGCATGCTTCCTCCGCTGACCTGCAGAGTACCCATGCCTCACAGCCCCTCTGCTGGCTTTCCCTCTCTCTTTGACCAACCAGGTCAATACCTGGCTTGGGAAAGCTTTCTGACTAATTAAAGAATGACTAAATAATTAAGTTGACTCAAAATGCAAAGACCTTTCCTCCCTCCAGTAAAGTTACTCAAAATACCATGTGGGTTTAAGGCACCTATGACAATGACCACAACTGTGTGTCCTGGCACTGCTGGCCAGATGCAGCTACCAGCAAGGCTGCTGCACTGTTCAGGAGATAAGTACCTGTAACCACAGGCCCTGCTGGGCTTGGGGAGAGAGGCTCGGATGAAGAGTGCGGACGCTCTCAGCAAAGGCCATGTCCCTGATACACAGCCAGGACCCCTTCCAAAGGGACAGCACTCATGAGAGTTGTATCCATTTGAAGCTCTTTGTTCTTGTATTTTTCATTCACATACAGCATACGCAACTTTAAGCAACCAAAAGAAAAAGTCCCAAATATACAAGTGCAAAAAATCCAAACTGCTGACATAGGCTTAACTCTCATCAGCTACTTTTATGCACAGCTGTAGAAGTTCGGAAAAGCTATCCTATGTGTATGTACAAAAGTTGTTTATACATAGGTCTGTACATAAGGGTCGATACATTTGTTATTTTAATCAGTTTAGACTTCTACTGATAACTTTAAGCCCACATACTCTTTAACTGAAAGGTCAAGAATGGCTAATAAGAAATAGAATAGAAAGAGACTAAAAGTAGGTCAGACACAGGTGAGTGGAGAAGTCGGGGAAGGACAGCAGCTGCCAGGAAGAGAACGTCCAGGCCTGGACCAGATGACAACTGTCATAAGTCATCAGGGGAGAGAACCGGGGAGCCACATGGTCTCCATCTGACCATGGGAGATGACGAGGATGTGGGTTTCCACACAAAACCTGTACTTGTTCAGGGGGACTGTTTGCAAAGGGCCATAGCATGCAGGACGTGGGGACAGGGCACAGACAGGAGGAGCCAGGGAAAGGCACTGCATGTTCCGCCTGGACCAGGAAGGCTCTGGTTTCATGTTACACAGGCAACTCCAATCTCTATGGACATATCAGGGTTCCGCAGGGTCCCCAACTCCAAGTTTCTGTGCTGTGGAAAGCCACTGCTGATTCATAGCAAAGAGGAGAGAAAGCGAAAGAGTGAAGAGGCAGCAGTTTGACTCCCAAACCACAGATTAAATGAGCACTTCCCTAAATAGAACTGTGTGCGTGTCACCCAATGCCAACACCATCAGCAGCATACATGCTTCACCCATGAGCCCTCACTCAGCATGATCACAAGTCCACTGGGTGCTGGGTTGGAAGCCAAGTAGGGAAGAAATGAAGGGACTCACTTTCACCAGGTGAACGAAGAAGGGGGAGCTGAGATTCAGGAATGACTTTACCAAGTCACAAGTTGGGGCAAAATCCAAATGTGCCCTTTTCTGCCACCTGAGGTGGGTACTGTCCACCAGGAGGGTGTCTCCTCTGGGCCATTCCAACCACCCATCTCCCCTCCTCCTCCAAAGCACAGGAGAAGTGATGTTTGGAAGATTCTGGGGTGGCCTGACATTTTTTGGCACATAGCCCCATTTAACTGGGCTCAGTCAATTATTCCATTTTCCTGGCCATTTGATTATCACCCAATTATGTAATACGATCATTTTAACATTTGTATATGCAGAACAGTCAAAGCAATGAATGAGAAATATGAAAAGACTCAACATTCCACTGCACATAATCACAAGTTTTTGTGTGCTTTGAAAAAAAAAAAAAGTGTCAGCAAAAGACAGCTGGGTCGGTGGCCACTTGACCCAAAATTTATAAGCCAGGTCCCCACACTTCCCTCCTCCTCTCTGCCCATATCCTTCTCTTCTGACCTTTGCCAGAGGGCCCCTGCCTCTCAGAATCTCTTTCTGCTATGTTTCCCCTGGGAGGTGCCCCAGGCAGGACTCATAGACAGGATATACCCTAGCCTTTTGAGCACATTTTTTTAAAGAGGGGCACTGTGGAAAAAAAGTTATAGAGACTGTAAAGCCAACAGGGGAGGTGCTGACCCTGCACTGGCCCAGAGCCTCACAGGCACAGGTTGTTCCTGCTTCTATCGTTTAACCACCCAATCCTGAGGGCTGGGCATATACCATCTCACAGGTGCGAAAGTTGTATCAGGTTCATGTCCAGCACTTTCTCCTCCCCCAACCCAAGCTGCCCACCTCAAATAACAGACACAGGCACCCAAAAGGTATGACTGTATATGCATTGTGACACAGACCAGACTAACACCTGAATTAATGTATATCACACCTGCCCAAATGCAGGCAAGGTGTGATATATTCTTTAATTCAGGCACTAGTCTGGTCTGAGTCACAAACATACATGTCCAGTGGGGACCCTCCTCCCTGCACTCAACACTTGGGTTTGATTCATTTTTGCCAAAACCCACAGTAAGTTATATTCGCAATGCAACAATAGCCAAACGTACACCACATGCAAAATAGCTTCATGTTTTACCAAAGAATGCTTGCCTTCTTATAAAAACGATACTTGGATATTTTCTATTTTATTTCAAAAAAACTTTTAAGTGCTGGTTACAGCCTCAAATGGATTTCACAAACCACAGCCAGTAGGCACACACTGCTCTGTTCCTTTCTTCATCCATGTCGTCAGTGACCCTCCCCACCACCAACCCCCCCCCCCGCCAGGTAATTAGCACTAGTGTGACAAGTGTGACAGCTCAGCGGGAGACCCCTGACCACTGCTCCTATGCAGTAAGATGAACCTCAGAAAGTCAAGAAAATCTAGAAATACCTCAGCTCACTAGTTTCAGAAAAAACCTGGAACAGTGGGCTATTTTGATCTCACAAATTACACCATGAGGGTGGTTATTTTACTTTACCCAAACATAAAATTGGAGCTATACTTGTGAAAGGGACAATAAAGCAGATTATTCTGGGCCAAGCCAGACAGAGCTACAAACTGCAATGGGGAGTTGTCCCTCAGGCCAGCTCCTCAAATGTTTCTCAAGCCCCTAAGAACATTGCTCTGACTTTGTTCCAACGGAGCAGTGAGGAGCAGTGTGTGCGGACTTGATACATCCAACAAACACCAGACAACAAACCAGGGCAAGAGTAGCCAGATTCGGGACCAGTTTCCAGAAAGGAGTCCCAAGGGCCAGACCAAGTCCTCAATGGCCACTCTGCTAGGCCAGAGACCAGCAGTGAGACAAGCAGGAGGGTGTGGGCCTCACTCAAGGAGCTGGCCAGGCCACAGGTCAGGGACCTAGGAAACAGCGGGGCCAATAAACTGGGCACAGGGCAGGCTCACTGAGAGCAAAGGTGCCCACAGGCCCCTCGGACACCTCCCAGGCCCCGCAGCTCACAGAGCGGCTGACACCAGCATTCTCCCCACTCCTCCCAACTCTGAGAAGTGTTCTCTGGACTCAGGGGAAGAAGTCCCACCTCCACCTAAGAAGTGGCTGTGGTTGCCATCAGAACAATTCTCACACTCGGCTTTGCATCACAATCACTAGGGGCTTGTTAAACAATGACCAGAGCTTGGTCCATCTCAGAGTTACTAAATGGGGGGCAGGGGACTGAGGTCCCCTTTCTACCAAGTCTCAGGGGATGCTGCTGCTGCTGGTGGGACTATACCGGCAGAGTCACCCCTAAGGCCATCGGCACACATCAGCCTCGAGGTCCTGGTTGGAGGGGGGTGGTCACATGACCCTCACTGCTCCACAACCAAAGAGAGGACTGGTAGCTGGGGACCAGCCAGTGTGTCCCTTCCCTGCTCCTGTTCCTGTCCTGAGCAGGGCAGCATGTGGTCCCACTGACCCTGTGGACTACCACATAATCACGAGGAGACTGGCCCTGCAGAGAGGACAGAAGAAGACCTAGATCCCTGGTGACACTGCGGAACAGCTGATGCAGTAGGACTCCAGTGCTGTGAGGCGATGAATGTCCTTACTGTTTACCTGGCAGCCCAAAGCACCCCAACTGACACATCCCATAACCGAGGGGGACCCCTTGAACTGCACAGCCCTGCTTCTCACAGGACCCATTTCCCAGAAGCACCCTCCAGCCCGCCTGTGTTTCCTTCACACTTCTGGAATTGGTACACCTGAGTCATCCTCCTTGAAACTAATAAATTAGAGAATACACCACACCCCAGAGTGAGTTCACCTTATTCCACGGCCCTGTCACAGCGATGGGCACCAGGCGGACAGACAGCAACTCCAGGTCAGAAGAATGACCAGGTAGGTGTCGAAGGAAAGGGCTCACAGAGGGTTCCAGGGACGGAGCTGGGTACAGGTGAACGCTTTCCTTCTCCCATGGTCCCCTCCCTGCCTCCTAGAGATCAGAGGACACCCCTGTCTTCCTGACCCTGTTCCAGAAAGTGGACACATCATTTTTATCAATGCAGCAGGCCCCTCCCCCACTGGATGCTTCCTGCTTCTAAGGCCTTTGACAGGTGAATCTCACTAAACAAACCCCATACTGAAAGGCCCACATTATCTCACCTGTCCTAAGCTAGGGACCATGGGCAAACACCAGGGGCCAGCTGGGCTGCCTGGCAGAGTATAAACAAGGTATGTGCAGAAACCATAAATGCTGCACCCCAGGGCCCTGGCACTCCCCGGCCAGGTAATGGCGAATAGGATGGTTAAGAGATTAAGCCCAGAGAGGAAAGGTGTCTGATGTAAATCCAGACTCCACGCTGTCTGCACCTGCTCCATACATAAACTCGTAACAGCTAAGGCCCCTGAGTTCTCAGCAGACACCAGGTGTCATTCCAAGCACTTGATATTAACTCACTGTACCCCCTAACAGGCCTCTGTCAGTGCTATAACCACCAGCCTAGTTTTGCAAATGAGAAAACCAAGGTGCAGAGAGATTAAGCTACTTGCCTGAAGTCGCACAGCTAGTTGGAGGCTCCCAGGAGCTCAGTTCTAGATCCCACAATAGTTCCAGGAACAAAATAAATGGTTCTGAAAGATGTGTATGAGTTTTAAAAAGTTCCTAATTTATAAGTCAAAATATCAGAAACAGAAAATTGTTGGTATGGTAAGGCCAGATGGTTAACTTTCATCCCTAGGCTGATACACGAAGCACAGCACTTAGCTTAAAAGCCCATAGTGGAAGCTATGTGAGCTAATGGAAATGCCACCGAACCCACACGAGGCAGACCTTGGTGTGGATGCCAGTTCAAGCCCTTACCACCACCCTTACATGGTTGTGGAGCCTTAGCCGGTCCTCACTGCGGGGCCCTCCTTGGACCCCAGCCTCCCGCCGCAGGCAGCCCCCCACCGCAGGAGCCCTTGGAGGAGGAGGCACAGGTAGACCACGGGGTCTGGGGAGTTCAGACGATGTTAACTTCCTTCTCCTCCAGGATGAAAATGCATCACACCTAAAGGGGACTTCTGAAGCCACCAACAACAAAGTCCAAAGTTACATTAACTTCCATAATCCAGGAAGAAAAAGAAAAACAACCTAGTTAGAAAAAATGGGCAAAGGCTCTGAACAGGTCATGCATGGAAGCTAAAACATAAACTAGCAAGAAAAGTTCTTCAATGTATTTCATAATCTAGAAAATGTAACTAAAACCACGTCTTTACCCATTAGATTAGCAAAAAATTAACACGATTTATACTCATCACTGTTGGTGGAATTCAAAGGAGAAAGGCAATTTCACATATCAATGGAAGGAGCACAAACTGATAAAGCCTCTTGGAAGTGAAGGTAATTTAGCAAAACTGTCCATTCAAAATTACTCTTTGGCTCAGAAATTTTCCTTCAAGGGCTCGAGGAGACTGACACATTTGTAGTATTAACAATGATGTGGTTCACGGACTCCACATTAACAGTAGGGCAGAAAACTGAGAACAACCTAGATGTCTATCAATAAAAGATAGTTCTGATTCACCCACACTCTGGAATACATGCCAAAAAAGGGGGCAAACTTTTCATGTCTGCACATACAGATCTCCAGGCAAAGCATTAACTTTAAAAAGCATATCATAGAAAACATTTGTGTTTACTCACTGAAAAGGCCTGGCAGTAGCAACACCCCAGCAATAATGAACACACCTTGCACCTGGCCTTGGTTCTGAAGCACCACTGTGCTCTGAGAGGAACCAAAACTCTGAAGAAGTGGCTGATTCCAAGGCTGGAAAGTACAGGCTGAGGCTTGAAGATTTTGTGCCAAAAAGTAAAGAAGTCCTCAAAGAATGAACAGGACACATCAAAAGGACATGCAAGCCTGCGTGACAGGGCTCCTGCAGGCCAAATTTGGGACAATTTCAGCAACAAAACGGATGAGAGTAACAGACTAATGTGCTGCAGAAAGCAGGAATTCATTAGCGCAGACATATAAATCAAAGGGCAAGGGAGAAAGAAAAGTTCTTCTCGGTTATATTCCAACTAGTAAGTGTAGAAAGAAATGTGAAATTTGAAAAACACCACCAGTCAACTACCATCACACTGATTCCGGTAAGAGTCGTCAATGGATTTGAGAGCCAGTGGTGAAAGTATGAGTGGCAGCATACCTACACAGTCTTGAGTTATCTCATGCTCACACACACACTGAATATGAAAGGGAAAGGTAACTTTCCTGTCAGGGGACCTGGAAGACACCACCTTAATCAAGGGATCAAAGTTAGCATGGCCAATGAACAAGACTAATCAGCAGCATATGGGACATGCTAAGACAGCTTCTCAAAACAAAAACAAAAACAAAAACAAAAACAAAAACAAATTAAAGAGAGCAGGTATGCATATGTATGAAATACAATAAAGTCCTGCGGGTTAGGTTCATGATGGCATCTTCCTTCAAAGTATAGAGACAAAACAAGGTGTCGATGTTGGTGTCCCCAGAACATGCTCCCTCACAAGGCCCCTGGAAAGAGCTTTTTCTGAAGGCTTTCTGAAAACCAGCTCATGAATCAAGTCCCACAAAAGAGGCAACAGCATATCCAAGCCTTCTCTACTGAAGATTTGTGCCATTTTTTTTCCTGGTGACAGCCAAAGCATCCTGACACCATAGGTAGTTGACGATGCATTGGGAACCTGCCTGGAATATGTAATCTATAAAAGAGTTTTTGTAAGATACCAGAATAGTTTTGGTCCAAAGTCTTCCCTTCTACTCTGTCTTATGAAATTCTTGAGCTGTTAAGCCATGGGGTGTGGGTCAGGAGTCAATTGGTACCACACACCTTACCACTCGGTTCATCTGGTGCATTCGTAGATTTGCTGGATGAGAAGAATGTTCCCAGGTAGGCAGGTGGCTAAAGGGCCTTGCAGGGTCAACAGTTCTATCATCACATGTCCTGTCTCTCTGGCGCTTTACAGTTTACAAGCTCTCGTGTGTAGTATTTTATTTCATCCTTTCCTTAAAGTTATTTGTTTCTAAAAATCCTAATATTCAGTTTAACAGCAGTCTGATAAAATACCCAGTTTCCAAAACAATGGGATAAACTACATCTACCCTCAACCTCGACTCAAGTTGGGAGACAGGACTTGTGCCTGAGAAGATAAACACTCTGAGATGGCATAAGCCAGATGAAAAATAACTAGGTAAGTAAAGTGGCTACTGGAATTAGTATGACTAATTCTGTCGCCGAGCCCAACAGAAACACAGCCCTCCTTTCTCTTTGAATCTGTCCAGCAAACCATCCCAGTAACTCTGGCTTGATGCTACAGAGGTATGTTTACAAGACATGACAGGGCACAAGGCCCTGTAAGGCCTGTTCACATGCAATGTCACCCCTGGGACCAGCACACGGTCTCCTGACACCAATCCTCAAACAAAACAGCTACCGTGAACTTCCCACATGGACACCACCACCATCTTTCTTCAAAGAAACCAATAAAATGAATCTTTCAGGATGGAACATTTCTGCAAAGAACCCCCAAAACAAAGGTCCCAGCCTAGATCCAAAAGTCCTGTTAAAGAAAGCCTGTTTTCAACCGAAGAAAAATGTTGTTTAATTCTCGGCCAACCAGCTAGCCGACATGCATTACCCATGCCAACAGCTTCTGGATTGCAAAACACTCAGTGAAGTAGGCTCTGTTCTCACCTTTCAGGGATGAGAAAATTCAGAACCAGAGTTAGCAAGTGGCAGAGCCAGGACTCACACCCAAGTCAGCCTGACTGTCCCCACTGGCTTCCACACAATTCACTGTGAACACAGATGAATCAGGCAAAATCTCACCGTAACATTCAAACTGCCACCCCACCCCTTTCTCTTGGTTTAGATGCCCTAAGGGGCAGGTGACAAATCAAACTGTCCTATAGGGCAGCCTCCCAACATAAAACACATTCAGAGGCAAAGCTAAAGGTAAGAAGATGCGCTTCACCACTGCCTATAGTTCTCTCTCACCCAGAGGGATACTTTCAGGATCTGGCATCACAGATGAACTCAGGCAGGAGGAACACACCATTATGTAATATCAGAGGGTAGGCGACACTGGGGAGGGAAAGATGGGCCGCTAAGACATATATTTACCTTTGACATTTTGAGTATATCAGTCTCCTGACGGCCTACACATTCATGATTGGCATTTCAAGAGACGATCACAGTAACCTGCCAAGGTCTCAGGCCTCAATTCATTGACTAGCAAAGCCAGAAAGAAACAAAATACAAAAAAAGCGAAGACGCCAGAAACGCTGTCCGGGTCTAGGGAGCCGGCGGTGAAAGGCAGAGTCGCGAGGCTGGACGGCGGATTTCCCACGTTTATTTTTACACGGTATGTTTACACCTGAAACGCGGCAAGGCCTTCAGCGTCTAGAGTCGCAGATCCGCCCAGGAGACGCATCAGGCAGGCGCCGAACGGCCGCGAGCCGCGGCCCTCATCCTTCCGCGCCGGACGCCGGGTCAGCGGGCACTCGCCAGTGTGCGCAGGGCCGACGGGTCTCTAAAAACGCGACCACGACTCAACCGCTAGGCAGCAGATTTCCATGACAACAGCGGCACCGTCCGCACCCGGAGCACCGGGTGCCGGGATGCGCGCCGCGCCCTGCCGGAGACATCTCGATCCCGGCTCGGCGGCGCCAGGGCGCCCCGGGCCCACCTGCCCCCTGCCCACCTGCCCGCTCTGCCCACCTACCTGGCGCGCCCCCGCCCGCGGCGCCCGCGCCCAGCTGTCCGCCGTCCTCCGTCAACCGGGCCGCGAGACCGGGCCCCGCAGCTGCAGCTCCGCCGCTAGATCCCCAAGTTGCGGGCTCTCGCCAGTCTCCAGGCGCTGGTTCTCCTGCCCCAGCCCGCTGGGCCCGCCCCGGCCGCAAACCCGCCGCCCGCGCCGCAGGCCGAACCCCGCCCCACCGTCGCTCAGGAGGCCGCGCAGCACCGCCCGGGCCCGCCCCTCGCCGCGCATGCGCCCCACCGGGCCGCCCCCCGACGGGCGGCTGAATCCTCCTCTGGGCTCGCGCAAGACCCCGTCTTCCGCTGCGGCCCGACTGCCTGCAGGGGTCTGGGCCATCTGCACAAAGCAGAGGCTTCCGAGGTTCTGACATCTCCCCAAGAAGACGGTTCCATAGATGAGCCACGACCCAGGGACGTGCTCTGCCGTGTGCCCTCAGGGTGAGCGCGCCGCCCGTGGTGCAGGTGCACGCAGTCCCCGGGAGACGTTCGGAAACGCCGCGCTCACCCAAGAAACACGCAAAATCAACAGCAAACTGCGAATATGCCGATAAGCAAAAAGGAGAGAAACCACTAATCTCCGTTCAGACCTGTGCTGGCATACTGTGTGAATACGCACTTACAGCCTCTCGCCAAACATCTGCTCCCTACGCTCTCCCCCACAGTATTTTTCCATAGCAAAATTAAATAGAATAGTCAGAAATTTGGGAAGAAATTTTGCACTTTAATATGACTTTAAACTTAATATTTCTGCTTGAGCAAGGGTAAATGCTGGACTGAATATTAACATTTTTTCTTGACGTCTTTAAGCAGAAAAAAAAATTCTTAATTCTGAAAACTATTTTAATAAACCAGAACACTTCTCAGAATTCATATGCCTCGGGTATAAAATACAGCATTCATAATTTGCTGTAAAAATACTATTAA
Source organism: Eonycteris spelaea (assembly GCA_003508835.1). Lineage (NCBI taxonomy): Eukaryota > Metazoa > Chordata > Mammalia > Chiroptera > Pteropodidae > Eonycteris > Eonycteris spelaea. The sequence goes on from PUFA01000424.1 coordinate 401,600, forward strand.
CATATTAGAATTAAACGAGTATTATCTCATTTAGAATTAGATCTGAGTCTTCACATGTCACCAAAAACCAAATACAGACAATAGTTTGGAATAAAAATGAGCAAATATAAAACTTTATCAAGTTTATTTTCTGACTTTTATGTCTCCTCTGAAAAGTAATTTATTAACAAAAATGCTTTTTTTGTTATATTTTCAGATAAATGGAAAGAAATTTTGACAGAACTTTAACCCTAGCATAAAATTAAAGCCAAAACATTGAACTTATGCAAAAAAAAAAGTTTATATTTTATTTCATAAATTAAGGGTAACAAATACACCTGGTTTACCTGGGACAACCCCCGTTGACACTTTTATCCAACAAAACTGTTAATAAGGTCCCCTTTAACTCTCAAAAGCAGTCTTGAAAGAGTTCAGACAGTGCATCTTATGGCCATACTAGCCTTAATCAAACTGAGAGAGGTTTTAAATCAATAGCTTTTTAAAATAAATAAATAAATAAATAAATAAATAAATAAATAAATAAATAAATAAATTCACTTTTAAAAATAGACAGCAGTTCAATTTCAACAATTCATTTAGCAGGCTTCTAATAACATTTCTCATTTGACTGCTGTGTTTTCAGTGTGAGACAGGGCTCCAAGTTCACTGCAAACATTATCAAGAGAAAAGGAAGCCAAGTTTGTTAGCAGATATGGTGCTGTGCACTCCCTGCGTATCATAACGTAATAGAAGAAAGTACCCCCATCCCTTGGAAGCTTTTCCCTAACCAGCAGCATTAACATCCTCTCAGAACTTGCTAGGACCATGTGGGACCTGCTGAATCAGAAACTCCAAAAGTGGGGCCAAGCAATCTGTATTTAACAAACCCTCCAGGAGATTCCAATAAGCATGAGGACCTAGATAATTTTATGTATAATTAGTAATCTGATTTATATAATCTATGGACAATAATTATGAGCCAACCTGTTTTATTTTGTGGACTTGAACCAACCTACATGAGGATTTCTTTTTTGGGCTATTAAACATTATATGTTTATGTTTATATGTGCTGTCACTAGAGAATATATGTAGTCTTGAAAACCAACAACCCTGCTGCCAAAGTCCTATCCCCCAGAGACTTGTCACTATATGACTTGTCTGGCAGCTTACTGGAAAAACTCCATTTTCAGGGCTTGTCTTTAATTGACCTGACTCAGAGCTTTCTCTGTGCATATGGCTCTATCTACAGGGCATTTGGTGAAGCAATCAGCGGTAATTGTTTAACACTGCAGCTGCCTAGGGTGGTGACACCAGGGGGAGCTAAAAAGAAGCTGACCAAATAACTTAAAAGGAAATAACAGGAATTCACACAGAGTGTATCCTTAAAGACAGGAAGATATTTTGGTTCCAGCATTTGAGATTATCTTTGTATAATCATTGGCAAATTGTTAAGTTATCTAAGCAGGGACTACAGTGCCTACAAATAACAAGGAATATAGACTTTACAGAATTGTTCCAAGAAGGTCACTAAACAAATAAAAAGAAACAACAAACCCTAGGGTAGAGGAAAATATAATTTCCAGAATCAACACATTTTATTATTTAAAATGGTCAGTTGTAAACAAAAAGTTATGAGACATAAAGAAATAGGAAAGAATATAGGCTTAAAGGTAGCCAATGGAATGTTCATGAGAAAAATAGTGTTGGACTTCCTAAACAAAGACTTAAAATCAGTTATTATAAGTATGTTCAAAGAACTAAAAGAAATCATGTCCCCAAAATTAAAGGAAAGTATGAGAGCAACTAAAAGAGATTATCAATAAAGAAATGAGTTACAAAAAAAGAACCAAATAGAAATTCTATCATAAAAGCTACAACGACTGAACTGAAAAATCTGAGAGGTACCGGCAGCAGGACTGAGCCGGCAGAAGGAAGAATCAGCGCCTGAAGCTATGTCAAGTGATGTTGCCTACCTGAGGAATGTAAAGAAACAGAACGAACAGGGCCTTCGAGATCAGTGGGACACCGGTTAGTACATCAACACACACATAATGGGAGTTCTTGAGAGGAGAGGAGAGGAGAGGAGAGGAGGAGGGAGAGGAGAGGAGAGGAGAGGAGAGGAGAGGAGAAAGAAAAGCACAGAAAGAATATTTGAAGATATAAGGGCTAAAAACATCCCGATTTGATTTTTTAACAATTGCTGAAAAACACTAATCTACACATTCAAAAGTTCAGTAAACTCAAAGTAGGATAAACTCAAAGAGGTTCCCACCTAAACATTTGTGATCAAACTATCAAAAGCCAAACCTGGGGAGAGTAGAGAGAGCACCAAGAGAGGAGTAACTTCCTCCAACAGGGAGAGGGAGATGGCAGAAGATGTACCATGAAATAAGATGGTCAGCCCTTGCCTGTGTCTCCTACTTCACCTCAAGCCATCCCAACTTTTATGTCCTAGCAATATAGGATGGAGAATGAATGAATGAATGGTGCTGGTAGCCTGAAATTAGGGCGCTTTCGATGGTTATTTCAATAGCCCCAGCACCTCTATCCACAGAGTGGGTGAGGATCCAGAAGGCCAAAAGCTCTAGGGCAATGCAGGCAACAGCATCTTTTCACTCTTCAACTGGAACTTAATTTCATACCACTTCAGTTTCCAGCACTGAGCTAGCCCCTCAGGACTAAGGAGGACTAAGATACAAACAGGTCCAGAAATGCATTGGAATGTGGGGTCCTGAGTCTCAGTGTGGAATGGCTCTGGGCTCTTATCAGGTATGGAGGAAACAGTAAAGGTGGCAGAGGGACACAGAAGGATGTCTTCTCTCTCCACAGCTGTTGGGGATATGCTGTTGCGTACTTCTGAGTTCAGGGAACAAACTGAGAAAGTTGGTGACTCAGCCGGGGAACTGAAGACAAATGTAAATTCCCGGATTGCAGTAAAAGTAGGATGATGCATTCATTTAAGACTGTGTAAACTGCTTCTGGGTACACTGAAAAATGGATCTCTGCACAGATGTCAATGTTTCCTCTGGTTAACGGGGAAGAAAAAGGGAGTCATTCTTTGTAGCCCTCTTATTTGTTACTGCCAAACAAAAATCAATCCCGCAAAAGGAATTGCTAAAAATGTTGTTTGCAAAGTTGTCTAAAATTGGGGTTGTTTGTTTTTTGTTTGTTTGTTTGTTTTTTCAGAGAATCAATGTTACAAATGGGGACAAAGTGTCCAGAGAACCTGTAGATTTCTATTTAACTGATATTATAACAATGTTTCTATTAGAAAATAAAACCAGAATTCTATCAGGATAACAAAAGTCTTTCTTTTTGCTTTCCTCCTCCCCATCCCCACTCTGCCCATCACCCATTTGTTAGAAAGATAGGCACCCGCAGACTGATAATGGCTGGGGTGCCATTAGAGGTGTGTTAGGAGGACACAGAGCAAAACTTGGCTTGGGCAGGGTCAAGGGGGTAAGGAGGGGGGCCAGACAAGCTGTGGGGGCTCCCTCCTTTCTTCTCACACTCCCCTGAACCTGTGGATTTGCCTTTTGCCTCCCCTCAAAGTGGGCCTTGATCCAAGGGTGAGTAATTTTTCTAAATAATGAGCTTTTAGTTAAAAATGGTTTAACTTTTAAATATATTTGATCTGAATTATTGAGTAGCTTATAGAAATCAAAAGTAAATTACAAGGACAGAACTCTGTATTCTACAATATATGTCTAATCCTAAATACAGTGTAAATAGCAATTTCCACCAAAAAAGGATTTTTAAAAAGCCAAATTAATTTCTAAAATTAGAATAAATTTCAGCACCTCCTAAGGGGCACTGGGAAGTTAGTAGAAAGGGTGCTGGCTTCTCAAGGTGACTGCAGGTGCTAAGGGCATTGGAGGAGAGGGGCAGGCCCCAATATCCCCAGTAGGCTGCTTCTAATACAAGGAGGACCTGCCCTACCCCAGACGACTGCAAAACCCATTCCAGTGACAACAGAGCCAAACTCTTACAGTTCCTGCACCCTCACTGAATCAATTTTAATTGCCAGGACATTAGTCAAGGGACAAGTGGCCACCAGAGTTACAAAACACAAGGGTCACAGTCCTCGTCCCTCCTCCTGGTTGGATCAGAGGAGGGCAGAGCTGGAGGAGGCCTGGAAACTGGCTGACCCCATACCCCCCTGTTCTTGTCCCAGGGGCAGAGATGTGGGAGCAATGATATCACCCTGCTGGCAGCAACACTAACCCACACAGTGGCCGCAGAGCCCCGAACCCAGTGCCCTTTGCCAACGGAACATTAAGAAACATAGTGGAGTTGCACCATTGGCTCATTTTAACTTCTGCAAATGCAACTGTCTAAGTTTGGGGCAGAGTGGGAGGGAGGGAAGCAATCTGACAGGCTGCCCCTCCTTCCCTGCTGAAGGGAGCCAGGATGCCAAGGGCATCTGAGTGTGGGAGGCTCACTGCACTGACATTCAACGTGGGGTGACTCTATTAGAACAAGACCCTCTCCTGCCAGGACCAGGCAAACTTTTTTTTAGTTCATGGATTTTTTAGCACCCAATATGAATAATTATAACAAACTTAAAGCCATTTTAAAAAATTTGTGTGAACCAAATTATTAAAGATAAAATAGAAATTTGAACCATTAAGAACCCAAACTCACTAAGATGTATTGATTTGTTATGAAATAGGTACACATGCTTTCCTGGAAATGAAATTCTTTGACCGTTTTAATGTTGTGTGTCCCATTATCGCTTTCCTATAGAAATGATAGCAGCATTTGCCAGTTTTTCTTGAAAATCTTGAGAAGCTTCATTCTCCAGAGGCAGTTGATATTGGCTACCTGGTTTTGTATATAAATATATATGAAAGAACTCAGAAATGAATCATTGCTACAAGCATGCTGCGACACTCTAGTGGGGGTCAAAACCTGGCTTGATTAAAAACCTATGTCTCCATAGTTACGTGAGAGGGAAAGACACGGCAGCCCTATCCGGACAAGACTCTCTACCATCCCCTGTGGGAGGACTGTCACACTGGGGTGACTCTATTAGAAGACCATTTCCTGCCATCTGCTGGAGAATGGACATAATAAATACTAACACTGATGGCGACAAATGCAGGGTGTTTTTGGAAGGGACCCTTTGGGGCAGAGCAACCATATGTGACAGCCTTGGACATAGTTACTAACAACAACAACAACCACAACAAAAGCCAATTCCTTCCTTTGGTTCCCGGCCAAAGAATGAGCAATCTGCTCCACTGGCTCCATTACACCCCACAGACCATTCTGGGCTGGAAGCAGAGGCAATGCAGAGAGTTCCTGGGGCGATTCTGAATAGTTAATTTTCTCCTTACCCAGCCTTTATGTAAGGGGCGACCCTGTCTCTCTGGCATGTTAAGTCAGCAGAAAATAGAACTGGAATGGACAACTCACAGAAAACAAAATTCAAATGACTGATAAACAAATGGGGGAAGTAGTAAAATCACCTTTGAAAAAATAAATACAAATGAAACAACACTGTCAGTCAAGTCCTCACTTTTCTAGAACTCTCTACAAGGAAGACAGGAACGAAGGGGGAGGAAAGAAGGGACTTTCCTGTCTGCCTACTGTCCTAACTATATTGTTCAAGCAACAGCAGGTCATCCTGGCAAGGACAGTTAGTCCCAGACTACTTTGGGGGCTTTTAGGGGGGACTCCCAGGACCAATCTCACCATGCATTCAGATTATGTTTGAAGTTCCATCTTTGCCAAACTCTTCTGAGTTCCTAAATTACCAGTAACAGCCAGCAAGAGCCATTCCTCAGAGGTCTGAGGTCGAGCTCTGAGGGGGTCCTCCAAGCACCCCTACCCTTTGTCCCTCCAGCCCAAGGGGCAATAGCTGCTCCCTACAGTTCCTCTCTCCAGACAACCTCAGTGCCCCCTTTCTGCACTGCCAGCCCTCCACTGCCTATGTGATTAATTTCCTCTAACATGTTATATATTTTCCCTAATTTATCCTTCTGATATTTAGACTATTTTCTTTTTTCTATTAAAAACCATGCTGACACGAACATTGGTACCTGTCTCTTGGTTCACAAAGGTGATAGCTGTCCTATAACATGGAGCCAGAAGGAGGGTTGCTAGGTAACAGGTATGAACATCTTCATATTTATTAGTTGAAATCCTTTTCTGCAATTTAGAAAAGCATTCTTAGTCTGCCCGACTTCCCAAAGCTCACATTCTAACCCACTACCTAGACTCCTTGGGCATAAGCAGTGGGGAAAGCTGGGGATATGTTTACCCAGGCTTCCCCACCTTCCTGTCTGTTCATGGCTCCTCAAACTGCCTGAACAAATGGTTCCGGCAAATTTAGCATCTCACCCAGGATGTACTTCATATACACCTGAATGCTTTGATCCCTTCTCTCTGACAAACATTGCAGCTTCGGTGGCATGCTCTTAAGCCTACTCCTGGCTGTGTATGCCCTCTCACATGGAGTGTGTGCTGCCCTCTGCTCAGCAGCACCTGTTCCTTTTGCGGAAGCCAGGCCATTGCTCTAAAAACATGCTCGAGGACGGCATCTTCCCTTGTGACAAAATATGAAGTGAGAGTCATTCCACATTTTTTAATCCAGGTCTTTATTTTTCCTGTACAAATATGAATGTAGGCATAACTAATAGTTCAGGCTTTTAAAATATATGCATTTTGAGACTACATTGCTAGTTACATTTTGTTGATATGAGCTTGGATCACACTTCCCTTTAATAGACATTTTACATTCACTTTTAAAAAGTTAAAATGGCCAAATGAGTCATAATAAAAACCAGAAGAGGCCCATAAAAATCCAAAACACATACTTGGAAATACAGCACCTTTTGCATGAACTATATCCAGGCCCAATTGTGTAGCATGTTATATCATAACACTAGACGACTAGGCTTTGAAGTGGTCAAAGCAAAATGGGGCATTTTGTCTGAGGAGAAAGAGAAGCAGAAAAAGGAAGAGGGATGAAAGGAAAGAAGGGAGGAAAGGAGGGAGAAAAAGAGAGATTTAAGAGAAAATAGAGAATCAAGCCCTCCGATATGGCTTGTCTGCAACAGGATGAGGGGAACTTACAATGTGTATCTAAGCAGAGAATGGATCATTGAGGTTGTAATTCGCAATCATAGAACCCAAATATATAAATATCTTATAAAATATTAATGGAATTCTATTTACTGAATTTTTTCAAAAGCTAGATTCTGCACTCCACATGCTTATTGTTGGCTAAGAGCTTTGCCTCTGGTGCAATTCCGAGATGGAGCGAGGCTGAGTCTCCTGGATAAAGAGGCAGTTAGCAAAGATGTGGCCTAAGTGTCACATCATCTCAAAGTCCCTGTTTTTAGCTTTGTTTGGCTGAGGACTTCACTTCTACCTCCAGCCTGAAGGGCCTTCTTCCGAACAAGGCTGTCCTCCTCCAGTCAGGAGAGGCTGGCCCAGAGTCCCCACTCAAGGACAAGTGGGCTGTCTCTGAGTTCCTTTGGGAATTAGAAAGGAGGTCTCCTATACTGAGATTCTTTTTCCACAGAACAGAGTCCTATGTCACAGGGGCTGGATGGCAGGGTGACAAGATTTGTGCTGCACACTCGGAGTGACCTCAAATGGGGTGACCTTGCTTTATCCTGTGCTTGTCACAGCAACCAATAAAGGCCCAGGTTTCTAGGGTCCCAAAGAGCCTGTGAAGAGAGACTGGGTTCAGAAATCTGCCCCAAATTGCTAGTGTGAGGCTGCTTTGAGCTTGTTACCACATTGTACTTTTTTAGCCTCTGTGACATCTCCCTTAGCAGTTGGTGGCAGGGTAAGGGAATGGGTGGGGGACTAAGTAACCTCCACTTACAGTGAAAAGTTCAGAAGTCTAAAAATTCCTTATGGATAAAAACATAAAGGTTCTGTGCCTAGGCTTTCATAGCTTGCACCAGGGACACCTTGCACATTACAAAGTCCTGCCCTATATAGTGTTTCGTGGAAATCTCGTAATAACCTGCCACTCACTGGGGGCTGACATAGCAAGTCTCATTTTCTAGATGAGGAAACCAGGCTCTCTCTTGAGGCCACACAGCTTGCAAAGGGCAAGGGCAGCTGGAATGCCACCCCGCCAAGTCCCTTGCCATATAGCCATGGTCACAGCATCACAGTGACAGCTGGCTCTGGGAAGCAGGGGACAGACCTCTGTGTTTTCACTGTTGTTTGGTCTCTGGTTCTGGGGCGTCCCCATCAGGTAGAGGGCTGCTCCCACCAACCTTCACCTGGCTTTCCAGGTGACTGAGACGCTGCTTCACCTTCATCTGAGTGGCATTGTACTCGGCCAGGAGCCGTGCGAACCTGGTCTGCAGGGCATCCAGAGAGAACTCCAGGTACTCCACCTTCTCCTCAAGGTCCTTGGGTTCTGGTCCAGCCTTGGCCAGGTCCTCGTCGATCAGGTTGTCCTTCATAAGAATTTGCCTCCCCTTCTCCTCCAGGGCCTTCTTGGCATCAGGGTATTCAGTGAGCGCCTCCATTAGGTCATCCTTGGAAAGGCAAAACAGGTCTGAGTAGCCAAGGCTCCGGATGCTGGCTGTCCGACGGTTCCCTGACTTGCTGCCCTTGATGTTCAGGATGCTGATCTCCCCAAAGTAACTCCCGTCGCTGAGCACCACGAACTGAGTGACCCCGTCATCAGCTACCACGGCCAGCTTGCCCTCCTTAATGATGTACATCTCCCTCCCAATGTCCCCCTTCTTGCAGATGTAGTCCCCAGGGCTGAACACCGCAGGCCGCAGCTTTAGCACGAGCTCCACCAGCAGCCCGCCTCACAGTCCTGGAAGATGCGGACCTTCTTCAGGGTGTCCAGGTGCACATTGATGGCAATTTCAGCTTTCAGCTTGTCCGGGAGGCTCTTGAGCACTTCTTCTCATCCACCGTCTTCTTGTTGGCCCACAGGTAGTCAAACCACCGGATGACCCGTGTCTCCAAATCCTTGGTCACCTTGCGGAACTGCATGTACTGCTTGATAGAGTCGATCTTGGCCTGGAACTCAGCCCGTGAGGCGTTCATATTCGAGATCATGGAGCCCACATTGCCCACGATGGTGGCAAAAATCAAGACACCCACCAGGAAGTCTACGACCACAAAGAGGTACTCCCCATCTCTCACGGGAGGAGGCGTCTCACCAATAGTGGTCAGAGTCAAGGTGGACCAGTAGAGGCTATAAATGTACTTCCTGGAGAGGCGCCCATACTCTGGGTTTGAGATGTTTGGGTAGACCCAGGAATCTGTCCCAAAACCAATGAACTTGGAAATGGCGAAGTAGATGCAGGCGTTCCAGTGGATGATGACGAGGATGTACAAGACCAGGTTCCCAATCCTGAACACATTGGGGTAATTGGTCCTCGTCTCTGTGCGGTCGAAGAACTCAAAGAGCCGGGTCAACTTCAGTAGGCGGTTGAACCTCAGTTCTGGGTAGTTTACACCCAGCTTCAAATAAGCCAGGTCTGTGGGGACCAAGGCCAACATGTCCAGCTTGAAGTACAAGGTCTTTGTGTAATGCTGCCACAGTCTCTTGCCATCCCTGACCATCAAGCCTTGCTCGAGGAAGCCTAAAGAAGAGGACAGAAGGCACCTGTACATCAAAGGGGTTGCTCATATTTTTTGACCCACAGCAAGATATTCCACAACATGATGACAGAAGATGTAGTTATATACATATGATAGAAACTGCTTCCAAAACCATGCTTACCAATTATTACTGAAAATGCACTCTGATATTTTCTAGTCTATGATGTTCAAACCTATTTTATTCAGGTGCATTTAAATGTAGTTGGGTATTAGACAATAGCAAAGAATGATTGTTAAATCTTAAAAGATAGGTGGAAATTATGCTTTAAAAAATAGGCCTTTTAAAGTTAGACATACACACTAAAGGAGTTATTGTCTGAGATTTGCTTTAAAATACTCCAGCCAAGAAAAGGGGGTGAGGATGGGGAATGAATCAAGATTAGTGAATTGTTGGTAACTGTTGCAGCGGATGAGGGCATGGGTGAGGGCACGTGGGGATTCATAACACTACTTGCTCTGAATTTGTATAGGTTTGAAAATACTAATAAAAAATTTAAGAGCACAGGCCATGGCCTATTCAATTGATTCATCAGTCACTCTTGGGGCACGACCTGCCTAGCAAAGCAGTAATTCTCCTTCCTGGCTACTGTTGAAAACATATGGAGCCTCAAGTCGTGTAGGTGAGGTCCCATAGGTTAAGATGCTAGGCACCGATGTGGAAGCAGGCAGGGTGTCAGCAGTCTGGCCTGCTGGGTAGTGACCATGGACTTTGAGCCAGACACTCCACATCTCTGGGCCTGTTTCTAGATCAGCCACATGGAGAGAGTCATGACTGCACTAGTGTCTCGTAGAGCAGCTCCCCTGAGGAAACAAGACACACTGAAATACTCTGCACACCACCAAGCCAGCCTCACCAAGGCTTGTTCCTATGAGCCAGTGTTGTTTGTATTCATAACAATGGTGTGTTTTTTTAGTTCAAGGGACATGCAGGGCCTCCAATAGCTTATGAGATGCCTTTGTGCAAATTAGAAAAGGGTGCACCAAGGACAGATGGCTCAGAGTCTATGGCAGGGATGGTGTGGGGGTTAGCCCCCACTTGCAACCAGAGGCGACTGAAGGAAGGCCCTTTCAGGTTTTACTTCTCCGTATTTAAGGTCCTCTAAAACCACTTTGCAGCACGTCCTGGTCCTCTGGCTGCCCAAGGATGACTGAGCTATCTCCCACTTCCTACAATGTTGAGGGCAGGGCCTGGAGTGCTCTGAGATGATGGCTTCGCTTTCTTATTTCACAGGTAACATGAACAAGGCCCAGACAACAGCTCAACTTGCACAAGGTCACACGGTTGGGATAGCAGAGACCAGAACCTAGGCATCCCAACCCCAGGGGTCACTGTTGAGGGAAATCAAGGCGGTATCATCCTGGCCTCTGGTGGTCAGAGGGAGGTGATGTCCACCCTACATGGCGTGTGGTCCCCTGAGACCCCTGACCTGGCCCAGAGGGTTCCTGGGCCCGGGGCGCACGCACCTGTCCGGGCTCGCACCAGCATATCCAAGCCATAGAGGACATCCGCCGAGTAGTCCAGGACCAGCCACAGCATCAGGTGTTCAGATTGCAGCTCATCAAAACAGGCCCTAAACCAGCAACAAGGAGCAAGTGTCTGGGGCAGAGTCCCAGGTAGACATCAGCTCAGGGCTGCAGACACTGGGCTGGGTCATTGGTAGCAGCCCTGCCACAGGGTTTGTACCCCAGCATCACCAGACCAGGCCCTGGGGAGGACACCAGGCTCTGAGAAGGCTTTCTGTCCCAAGGTCACAGAGTTCCTAACAAGAGCTGGCATCGATCCCAAAGCCTGGGTCCTGTTGCTTCTAAACAGGAAGCTTGGAGCCCCAGAAGGGGCAGTTTCTCTAAGCTTCACTGCCAGAGTTAATTGAAAGGGTGGAGAACTTGCTCTCTCTGGGTCAAAGGCCAACAAAAAGATTAGAATTTCTGAGAGATTAACAACTGAAGAAGCCAGTAAATTTTTCTACTTTCTAGATCTTTTTATGCTCACTATTTCTCATACGGTCAATACCTCCAAATATTTCTCCTAGCCCCCACAGAGCAGCAGCTCACCCCTGTGCGCCTGCCCTCAGGTCACGCCTTTACCTCTGTCCTGCAGCTTGCTCATGTCCTCCATTAGAAGAGCAGCTGGTCTCTCCCGAAGCCCTGGAACTCCCAGCTCAACTGAGAGCGGAGTGTCTTTCTGCACCCAGTCAGTGGTGTGATCAGGTAGCTCCAAACTCACCAGGAGCGCAGGACTCAACCTGCCTCCTTGCTTCAGTCTGACCCAGGAAAGTCCCAGAGTCCCCATTACCCTGTGCCTCCTACCTGCTCTCAGCAGAGTGGCAGATCACCCTGCATCCTTGTCCCACAGGCCTGCTAGGAAAGGCCCCTCACCCTTTGCTTACTCAGAGAGTAGCAGCTCACTTCTTATTCTGTCCTGAAGTTTGCTTAGAAAAGCCCAAAGCCTCCTGTGCACTCCAGAAGAGCAACAGCTGTGTCCCCAGATGCCTGCACAGGAACTTCCCAGAGCCCACTGGTCACTCTCAGAAATGCAGTCTCTTGTCCCTGCATCTTGCCCTATACTTTGCTCAGAAATGCCTTTCCAACCCTCACCTGCCCCATTAGAGGACAAACAACAGACCAACATCCCTTTCCTGAAGACTTTCTGCTTGCCCACAGGGAGCAGCCGCTCACCTGCATCTGTCCTGCAGCTTGCTCAGGAAGGACACAGCCCCCGTTTATTCCCACCAGTGCTTCAGAGCATCCTGATGGTTCCTTCTAGAACCACCTTGTGGATGGTGAAACTGAGGCTCATGAAGCTGGATGGTGGCCACGAGGGGGCCAGAGGTCGAGCCTGGCTGCCCTCATGTGCTCCCTGCCCTCTCCTACCTGCAAACCAGCAGACACCAGTTGTAGAAGACAGGCATGGCGATGACAGTCAGCCAGTGGTAGTACGCGTTGCTGGCAGGGTCTACCACAATGGTGTCCTTTCTGGAAACAGATGCTATGAACACAGTGCAGTGCATCAGAAGACCGCAGCTTTGGAGGGTCTCAGAGACCTGGCCTAGCTTAGGGGGACCCCAGGGCAATTATAAGCTGAAGCTTGAGAGGGGGCTGTCCCAGATAGCATCTTCTCATCTTAGGGGGCACATGGGTGGCACTGCATGGGAAGATAGTTTGGGAGGCAGGGCAGGCTCTAGGGGTCCTTCAGCCCAGCTCAGATCCCCAGGGAGCCAAGGTGGACTATAAAATTATGGTGGTGACATTCCCATGTGCCTGAGGTATCCTCCTTGCCCTCAGGACACTGGGAATGAAAATGCAGCACAGTGATGTCTCCAAGGGCTGCAGAGGGAGTGTCAGAACCATCTGGGGGAGCTTTGTGAAAATGCAGATCCCTAGGCCCACCCAGACCCCCTCCAGGACTGGGGCCTGGCAGTGTGCATTCACATGTTGCCCATTGGTTCTGAGGCAGCTCTCCTTGGAACTGAATCTGGGAGCCTGGGGCAGTCCCTTGGGGACATACCCTGCTTGCGTACGTCATTTGCACAGACGTTCTAAAGGATCATCTCCAAATAGCTGGACCCTGCCTTTCCATCAGAAACACCAAAACCACGAACTTGGGCATCACCTGGACAATATGAGCCAGACCTGAGTGAAGAGATGGTTTAGGGTGCTTTCTGTTTTTAAGTTCAGGTTTTCCAAGGACTAGAGGTTACAGGCAGTACTGGGGATTCTTTTTCTTTGGGTTCATGTGTCTCTACCCCACCCTGAACACCTCACAAGCTGGACTGCAGACCTGTCCCTATGCCCCCAAGGAGACCAGGAGGCTTCCCCCTGTGGGGTCCAAGCTGGGCAGCACTCTCGCTGCAGAATGGGCCCTCGCAGGATCTCAGAAGCCTGGCCCCGCCTGTGACCAAGTCCTTCCCGAGCCCTCAGCAGCCCCCGCTCCAGAGCTACACTGAGGCCCACCACATCACTCTCAGACTCAGGTCCCAGCCCAGGAAGGTTGGCCTGTGACCAGCAGACCCTGTGGAGGCGGCTGCTTCCAGTACTCACTCCTCTCGCTTGGGGCAGTTTTCCTTTCCCTCTTCTTCCTTTTTTTCTTTCTCCTCCTTTTTCACCTGGTCACTGGGTGATACGGGGTGACATTTAGCAATTTTCATATACTACAGACACTATCACATGGGGAAGGAAAGCTGGAGTGACAAGGAAGAGAGGGCATGGGGTAGAAAGTGAGTATTTATAGCACATTGGGGTGAGATGAGATTACTGATTTAATTATTTTATTATTGTTGTTATTATTTGTTCCTGAAGTATGAGGCGAACCACCCAAAGAAGCGTATGTAGTGGACAGTGTTTCAGCCTTGCACTGAGCAATTTCTGACCCATTTTTATGAGCCCCTAGCAAAGCACACACAGCTGAGACTGCAGACATTTTGAGGCAACTGGCAATAAACCCAAACCCACACGTGTAGGGTGGAAAAGTCACTGAGACTGTTGGATGTGGGTGTGGCCTGCAGGTTGTTCTCAAAACCTATCGCCACACCAGATGAACACCTGGCTATGATGAGAAAGCAAGGATGGGAAGAGAAGGCGGGAAGGAGGGAAGCAAACTCCACATAGGTGAAAGCAGGTTTGCTATGTTGTGGCTCATCTTTGAGTAGTCTGCAGTCTAGGGGTGGAATAGCTCCCTTTCAGCTTTACTCTGCTGCTGCTGTTTTATTGGGCTGTCATCTCTGTGGGTGTATGTTCTTGGGTGTTTTCCTGTGTTTGGAAAGTTTTTGACAACACATATACACATAAATTGAGTAAGAATAAAAACTTATTAAACTTGTTACATGAAAAGAGCAAGGACAGTAACCCATCCTCTGACTCCTTGAATCTACTGTAATCTGTCTCCTTGTCTTTTCTGACACTGACATCTTAACCTCATGGCACCAGTAGAGGGCGCTGGTCACAAGCATATTGGCACACTTAGCCTGGATGGGAGTTCAATTGCACGGGGCTCAGGTTTTCTTCTGTGGGATCTGTGACCCCTGGTATAGGCCTTGACCTTTCCTCTAGCTACCACCTTGCTAAGGGCCTAGGAAAGACCCAGCACCATCCAGCTGTATCCCCAAATCCACCCAGCACTGCCTCCAAAAGACCTACACAGAGCTATAAAACAATACTGCTTTCTGATTGGGGAGAATTTGATCAGGGAGATCCAGGACACAAGACCAAGCGGTAATGCCAAAAGTACAGGGGAAAAATGGGAGTGGGTGTCCATAAGAATTATTTCTGTATCTGTGTCCCATCTTGGGAGTCTCCAATTCTGTCTCTTGGTCACTGGCTGCAGTGTGGACCCATGATACAATCCCATCTGAAAAGGTTTATGGAAGCCCGTTGCAGCCGACACTGTCCACCTCCACCCTCACACACATCCCATCCCCAGGACAGAAGACCCCAGGACCTCTGTCCATGATTCCCAGGGCCCCAAGCCTCTCCCTGATTGTGGGACTCAATGCAGGATTTCGAGGGTGGTTAATATCAGGCTTGGCTTTCAACCAAGTACATATTGCAATTGTGAATGTTTTGCAAATGAAATAATTTCATTTTTCTTGACTGCTGGTATAATGATGGTTTTTCCCTAAGCTCTGAGACACCCCCCCTACATACTCCCACTGTATTCCATGAAGAAGGTGGGAGAATGGTGCGCACATGCCAACACACATTTATGATCAAACACACGCATGCACACTCCATCCCTGGGCTCTTGGACAATACTTGCCAGAATCACATATCACACTAATCTGCCAGCTCAGCATCTGGTGACAGAAAGTAATTCTAGCAGGCCACCGTTTCCAGAGGCTATGCCCTAGAAATACTGAAATTCTCTGTTTCCACTTTCCCAATTCCACCTTCTAAATTAGCCCAAATCTACCTTTAAGACAAGGGCACTTCTCTAGCATGCAGGTGTGTGAGGTTATAGAATGGAAAACGTGTTCTTATTCCAAAGGAGAATGTCCTTGGCTCTGTTAAGCAACTTCAGATTTATGCTGTCAAACATATGGCAATATAAGGTAAGAGCACTTAAAATGTTGAACCCATCCAACCCTTTTGTTTTATAGATTTAAAAAATATATATTTGAGACAATGAGATAAAATGACCTGCCTCAAGAAGTGAGACTGACCAGGTTCCCTCCCCATTTGTCCATAGGAGTGGAACTCCAATGAAAGGAACAGGATTCTAGAAGGGTCTAGTGGTGTTTGGAGAGGATGGGAAGTAGGAATACTCAAGAGGAAAGGCAGAGCTGGGGTGTCTGCAGGGAGCACAAGTACTCACTCTTCCTCTGAGCTGTTGCAGTTGTTGGCGTTCTCCCTGGCCAGAGCCCAGCCACTGCAGGAGGCAGAAACGATGCAGCATGGGAACCTAAGCTCAGCTCCCATTCCTGGGGACTACTTGCCCCCCAGGTGGCTATTCTAGAATCCGCATCTCATCTGCCTGGGCCTAGCCACACAGCTTGAAGGACAGACGGTGTTGCTCTTTGTCAGGAGCTAAGGTGTCTTGTGACGGGTTTGCTATGGTCGAAGCCTTAGGGAAAGAGGTGAACACTTGGCTAAATGGAGATTTCTGAATAAATGGGGAGTAACTATGTGCATCTGGCTCAGATTCCACTGAATTTCAGTCAGTTTAGCCATGTGCCAGGTGGCATGAGGGGCACAGACACAGACCCGACGTGACACCTGCCCTTCAGGTGCTCTCAGGTGAAACGGTCAAGCACCTTCTGCACCAGAATGGATGGACACATCAGCAGTGGTGATAACTTGCTACCCTTGTCTACACGAGCCTGGCTCTCAAAGGTGCTCACCCTAGAAAATCTAGCCACAGCACCTGCTTCCAATTTGCAAACAAACAAAGATCAAGACAGTAGGCAGAACTGTCCAAGGGTTTAATCTCTCCTCCCCCATTCCCTTGCCCTCTCATTCATCTTAACACTTCTGGGCCTGCCACCCCTGATCTACTGTGAGAACCTGGTGGGGGGGGGGCAGAGCTGGTTTTGTACCCAACTGGATGTTTACTTAAATCTGAATTGCTCAGCACCTCATAGTGAACCAAGTGGCCATCTCCAAGTGGCCAAGTGCCAGGACATGGCTGGTGTAAGGAAGCCAGCTTGGCCTCACAGAGCCTGAGAGTGGCTTGCCTGTCCATGGTCACTGCAGACATTCACAGGAGACCTGGAGACCAAAGCCAGGGGCCAGTGATGCTCTAACCTGACCCACAGGGCACCTCTTCTGCGATGCTGACCATCTAGCCAAATGCCATCCCAGAACTTCCGCCCACCCTACCAGGCCTCCCACTCCTCACCCAGGGCGCTGCTCTAACTGCTTATTGGGAATTGGCGCCAACCATCGAAAAATCCCCCAAGGAAGCAAAACTCCCTTGTGAGACTACTGGAGGGAAAGCTTAGCTGCTTTCCCTCCAGTAGTGGCCCATGCTCACCACACCTCTGTGCTGGTAACGCCACAGAGCTCAGACCCATCTCTGCATACTCTGCTTTGCCAATGGGACTTTACCTCAAAAACACAGTCTCTCTTCCAGGAAGCCTCCCTGATTGATTGGCTGCCATCCTAGAGCACCGACATTATCTCTCCACCCTGAACCTTCCCAAGAGTGACCAGGCCTCTGTGGTACAGTTGGGCCTGGCCCTGATGGGGTCTTACTCAATCCTCTGCTCATCTGGTGACACTGGGAAATGGACAAGGAGCTTCATGTTCACATCTAAGGCTGTGGAGAAAGTAATTTGATCAGTTAAGCTAAGAAGTCTTTGCTTGCCCAAAAGGAACTGAACCAGTCTGGCCGGTTTGCTAGCAAACCTCTTTTTCCTCCCTCTTTCCTTCTCTGTCTCCTCTTCCCCGACCTTCTCTCTCCCCTTGACTGCTACCCCTGTCTTTCTGGCTCAGCGGCAAATAGCAGGCAGGCTTTGCAGGCAGGGTCTGGATTGCCTGGCCCTGGGGACCTGGGATGTCCCTGCATGTGTGTTGTCTGCACTCAAGCCCTCCACGGTCCCCACGCTACAGCCCAGGGAGCCCAGAGGTTTGCATCCACGCTCATGGGAAGATGTGAGCCCCAGCATGCACTCCAGGGGGCCCCCACATCCAAGTCAGCAATCCTCACAGGTCTCCCCAGCAATAAGTTCTCCTACAGTGGTCTAACAAGAAATCACCTCAAGCTCACAGATTTTATTTTAAACATGAGTGTACATTTTCCAATCTACTGCACATCTGTAGTAAAAATACTCCCCCTACCCACATACACAAATACAGGAGTAAAACAAAAGCTTCAGGAAGATCCAGCTTCATGATCTCCACCTGGACCAGGGGCTGGGACGCTGTCTCAGGGGCAAGAAAGGAGGGAGGCAAGGTGCATGGGGTGTAGGGTAGGGAAGCCAGTCCAGCACCTGCAGGTCTGTCCACACAGCTGTGCCACACGGCCCCCGCCACACACTCCCAGCTGGGCAGTGTGTCTGGGGAGAGAGGCCCAGAGTCCTTGCTCCTCAGACCCTTCTCTTACTGAAGAGCAAACACCTGCCCGCCCTAGACCCGCCTCCTGCCCCACATCTAAGGCTGTGGAGAAAGTCATTTCTCAGGGTTCCTAAACAGATCCCGGACACTGGTGGCTCCCCTCAAAAATTCTGACCCACTTGCAGACCTTCTTCCCGGAAGAATGTGTGCACACCTATGCACAACACTCTGGGCACCATCTGGGTTCTCCTCGAGGCTTGCGCTGTAAGAACCCCGGTTTTTGTCCAGGTGGGTCACAGTGCAGCCCAGGGCCAGGGCCCTCTGATAGAAAGAGGTGAGTGAGACAAGCAACCTCATGGGTATTTCTGACGGCACCAATTCCAGGAGACACTGGCTGAGCTCTGGAAAGGATTGGGGCAGGGGTCTCCTGAGGCTGGGGACTCGGGTTAAAGAATTTCTCTCCTGCAAGGCTTCTTGGACTCTCGGGTGGCAGATGGGGGGACACTTAGAGCACACGGTGCTCCCCCAGGATCAACACCTTCAAGGAGAAGGAGCAAGCGCTGCCTCCCGCCTGCCCTCCTGCCTGACACCTTTGTCTGGTGCAGGCAGCCACCTCCTTGGCTTCATACCTCCTCCCTCTGTCTGGCTCCTGGCCGCCCACGTCGCACTGGGCATTGCTTCCTCTGCTCGACACCTCCTTGAGCTCGGCTCCTTGGAAACGCTCCAGGAAAGAGTCGGGTCTCCGTCTCCGGTCCTGAGGGTATAAGTGCCTGGCGGCCCACACACGAAGCAAGACAATGTGGTGCCACAACCTGGAAGGGGACAGACCTGCAGCAGCGCACAGAGGAGGGAGAGGAGCGCCCGACACCTCTGGCCTGGCTCAGGTTGCACCTCACTGTGCCAGGGACTTTATTCCTATCTCCTCTGCCTGCTTCACCGGGGACAGAGCTTCCCCTGAAAGGGACCGTTGTCTTCAGTATGGCTCTGTCTTTCTACAGCCTCAACCCTACAGAAGCATGAGCCTTCAAACAGGCACTGGCAAGCTCACCATTGCTTTTGCCCTGCATGGAGCTCTGTGTTAGGACTGGTAAGCAGAGGAACAATAAAAAACACTTTCCAGATGGTGAAAAATTTAGAGCAAGGTTTAAAAGAACAAGCCCCTAGATATAATTTAGAGTCTTGCCCTAACCTTTGTCTGATTGATGGTTCTTATACACTCATTTTCTCCCTAGGCTCGCATGTCAATTCTGTTGTAACTTGCCCTGACCCTTCTCCTGAGGCCTCCACAGGGGCCTCAAGCACCAAGACGGGCAGTCCCCATCCCCAGAGCCAGCTTTCCAGGGAAACCTTCCAGCCTTCTGCTGCCCCATCTCTGCTGGAGGGAACCAGGAAGAGAGGCTCTGCTCTGCATCTCAATGTCTGGTTTGCCTAATCTATCATCTACAGTGCATGCCACTGTACCCCCAAAAATCAGTTCTGAGTGATTTGGAATGAAGTCATGAATTGTCATATACTTGACTTTATTTGCACGCTTATGACCTTTGCCCAAGGGAATGGACTGAAGCCAGAAAGCATCCCAGGAACAGATGCTTACAGCTGCTGCTGCAGGGCCCTTTGAGGTGCCCACCAGCCCCACCTGTCTGCCCCAGACACTTCCCCTTCCTCATCTTCCCTCTGCTGAGAAGGCTGAATTGGGGCCATATCTCGCCCTCCAGCCTCAGCCGTGGCTGACCCACAGCAAGTCACTCAAGCCTCTGAACTTAAGAGCCGCTTCAAGATGGGATTGAGTATTTCAACCCGATATTACACAGCAAAGGTCATATTCAGTCTATGCCTGCTGATGTATGAGCAGAGAGAGAGAGAGAGAGAAACAGAACAGACATGCAGAAAAAACACCAAGACCTGAAACTCCATAAGAAAATGAGAGAAAGAAGGCACTGTTTCCCCTGTTTCACCCACAAGCCCTGCCTTGTTTCCCGAGGTGGCCTGAATCTCACCTGCCACCAGTGCCCTGCTCCAGCCCTGCCCCACACCTTTTAATTAGAACTGGTTTGGAGGTGTTCTCTTCCTAGTATTCAATGAGTCTTAAGACAGTACTTTATTAATAAGACAAAGACACTGTAAGTCACTTAAATATCCAGCTGCAGAGCCTGAGTGATGTGAATAATGGCAGCAGCATCCTCCACAATGAAAATGACAAAGAATAAATAAAATGTTTGCAATCAACCTAAGCAAAACTGTAGAACACGGGACTGTAAAATAACTATGGCATTGTTTAAAAAAAAAAAAAGCATTGGTGGAAGATGACGAGTCCAGATTTTTGGACCTCTGTTTTGAGCCCGCTAGAGTGGTTAGATGCATTTCTACACGAGACCTGAAAGGGTACAACTCCCTCCAGGTGGCATGGCTAGCCCGAGTGCAGCTGTCATCAGAAGAGAGACAGAGCCTGGTTGATCTCTGAAATACTTTCACAAGGACAGACATGCACTGGTGAGGACTGCCAGAGGCTAGTTCGGAAGCACCACTGCTGTCTGTATGCCATGGTGGCCCACTCAATGGTCTCCCATGGCTGGCTGGGATTTTTTCTGAACGTTTTTCTGAAATTTCCCTGGTTGGCTTTTTTCCTGAATTCTTTCATAATTGGGCAAGTCCTTTAATATCACTTTTTATTAAAGCAATTTCAGATAGGGGCAGTTTTTCTTAGACTTTTCTGAGCTCGTAACACCTGGCCCAAGAGGAAATTACCCACCGATGGATTTCTGACTGCTCTGTTCCTGTCTCTTCTCCAAATTGTCAGCCCACCCCCACCCACCACTTCTTTCTGAGGTATATCTACTTTCTTTCTGCCTCAATTTCTCCCTTCCCAGGTGAGGGCTGAGACCAATCAGTTACCTGGCAGGCCCCAGGCCGGTGAAGGAGCCTCGCCCGGATCCAGCCCGTCCACTGGTCTCCATGGCGATCCCTTGCTGTAGTTCTGATGTCTCTTCACATGGCAAGTGGGTCCTAGGAAATCCAATATGCAGCAGGCTAAATTGATTTCAAGCTCATCCACCTCCTGGACATACTCAGGAATGAGATGGCCAGATGCTCTGCTTAATGAGGACAGCTGCCATCACAGGTCCTCAACCCAGGGGCTCCCCACTTCAGGTCACTCCACTGCAGATCTTGGCTCTTAGGATAAATGCAGCCTCTCCTTTATAGCAAGCCAGACCAAGGAGAGAAACTCAAGTCCAGCTGCTGCCATGGGCTTGGTGAGGGGGAGTGAGCCAGCCGCAAAGGGGCACCATCAGAGCACTGGGAGGGAGAGGTTCTAGTGCCACCATCTTGAGCCATAGCAGGTGCTTCCACACTATGCCCCCGGAACAAGGATTTTAGTCCAAACTCACCTCTGCCTACTGAAATCTCATCTTCTAAGGCTAGACCAAGTGCCACCTCCTTCAGGAAGCCCTCCCTAGCCTCCTCTCCCACATCTGCAGTGCTTTCAAATGATAATCCACATCCATTGTGTCCTTTTCAGCAGGCCCTACTCTCCATCCCCTGTAATGTGGGGGTAACTGGGGCAGTGAGTTCACTGGGTAATTCAGGGGGAAGTGCGCACATACCCAGGCCAGGTATCCACAATACAGTAGGAGCGCCAGTCACATCGGCAGAGCCTGGTGTTCGTGGAGTTGCCCAGAATAAGACCCATGTGTCTGAGAATATTTTCCTTTCAAACCTCCTAGTGCTGCTGAAGTCTGATCAGCTTGATTAAAAGCCATCCAGGCCTGGGCCTCTCGGGACCTGAACTTCATTCTCCAAGCCTTGAAGAGCCAGGCAAGACAAATTAATTCTATCACGTGACCTGTTCCAACCTAATCAGCCTTCTTAACAAGGTAGTAGCACAGCTGAAGAGGAGGCAGGAATTCCTGTTCAGGGCAAGGCTCTCTTTCTGCCCAGTGAGTGAGGGGAGGGCAGTCCTGCATCTCAGTCACCAGTGTGCTGCCCCCTTCTGACAGCATCTCCCCTGTCTCCAGGACATCTTTGCACAGCCCAGACTGCTAGCAGTTCCCTTCCTCCCTCAGCTTCCCCATGTCAGGCTGCTGGAACCACACAGTCAGGCAACTCCACCTCCCCCATGGCTGCCTTCTGAGATGGGTCCGTTCTCATACCTTGCTGTTTTTCTAGGCTAAACCCCACAGCCCACCCAGCCATTCCTCATCAGTTCGAGTCTGCAGGCTCTCCCAGGAGCAGGTTCCTGTGGTCTCACCTGCCTGGGCAAAGATATTGAGACCATCCTGTTGTTCCTGGAGCCCAAGCCAGGGCTCTTTGTAGGTTTGTGGGTTCACTCACATGTATGTGGTGCCCCCATCACCAACTGTCACCAGCCAAACCCTACAACACGGGCTGCTGCTAACACCAGAAGGCCCTGCCTTGTGCATATACAATTTATTTGTCGAAGGTAAGTATTAGACCTTCCCAATTATCTGAGTCACTTGATGTTTTAAGGGATCCTTGGTATGCAGTGGCATCATACTAGCCTTTCCTCCTAACTCTGTCTCATTCACAAATGCAATACAAAAATCACATGCCATTTATGGACTGCTTACATTTTATCATTTAATCTATATAACAACTCTGTAAGAGGTGAAATTAAGGTTCAGAGACATTAAGTAACTTCCCCAAGGGCTACACAGCCAAGTGGCAAAGCTGAGATTTGAATGTCATTCAATCCCACTTCAAAACCTACTCTCATCCACTCCATGAAGCTGCCCTCTGTATTTTCATATATGATACCGATTAAAGCAAAAGTTGAAAAGGATATGGCTGAGGACTGAGCCCTGTGGCATGCCGCTAGAGATATGACTCGGGTCCACCTGACTGTACTGTATGGGTGTAGCTCTTTATTTCCTGTCAGGCCCTGCTGCAGTTAGAAAGCTTCCATTCCTTTGCCCTCCTTATATTTGCTGTACTACAAAGGTGAAATCCACATTCCAAGGCATCTAGGTCAGTTACAGGAGGAAGAGGCAGGGGTCAAGCAAGTCCATCTCTCCTGCACCTGGATCCTAGCAGCTGGCATGTGGCGGGGGAAGGTGGAGGGGCGGGGGGAGGGCGAGTGGCAGCAATTGACAGCCAGGCTGGAGTTCTGTCATGGCCAGAAGCTCTGGAGGCAATCCCAAGGACAGAGGGATTTTTCCTCACCAGTAGTCCTCAGGGAGCTCTACGCACCAAGCAGTTGGCCCAGCATTTCTGCCAGGTCTGGTTTCTGTTAATTTCATGGGGGCACGTCCTGAGACCAGATTCGGTTGCATTTATAGCAAAGAAGTCAATGCCTATGACAGTAGAGTTTGTGGGCTGGTGAAGGGGGCAGAATCCTCCCCGATTTCAAAGTAGGCTTGCTGCTGGCAGCAGTGGGACTGGATCTGTGGGACTGACAGCAGTGGGAATGGACCTGTGACACCCACCTGAGGGGAGGCAGCAAAGTGAGGGGCCTGGGTCAAAGCCCTAACCCCCAGCACCCATTCTGTGGGCTGGTGTTCTGTGGGCTGGTCACTCGCCCTCCCTGAGTTTGTTTCCTGGTCTTCAAAAAGGAAATGAAAGAAAAATCAGTGATTCTATATTGACTTAAGTATTGTTCATACACTCAAGACCAGAAGGGCACATTCAGCCGTGAAGAAGTGGGGTGCCTTGTATGACCTAAGTCCAGGGGACCCGAGGGGGCCTTTCTTCCCCAAGCATCTTCCCATTTGGTTCCTGATGCTTGAATTTCTACCACAATGTCTTCTTCTAGTCTAGAGTCTCCCCTTTCTTAAATGCTGGGTTATTAACCAGTAAACCCACCTAGTTACTCCTCAGAAGAACTGATCCTA
Source organism: Eonycteris spelaea (assembly GCA_003508835.1). Classification (NCBI taxonomy): domain Eukaryota; kingdom Metazoa; phylum Chordata; class Mammalia; order Chiroptera; family Pteropodidae; genus Eonycteris; species Eonycteris spelaea. Next base: position 425,509 of record PUFA01000424.1, read on the forward strand.
CCACCAGATGGGAGGGAGGTGGGATGAGAGGGGAGAAGCCAAGTGTCTGAGGTGACATTTTTGAGTCCCCAAGGACACACGAGAAAGGAAGAAATGTTTGGAGCTTCCCGGGGAAATACAGTGGCAGGAAAGCCTGGGAGCTGAGCGTCTCCTGCCTGGAGCTGGTGGAGGGGCCTGGGGCGGGGGCTTGTGGGGACCTCAGTCTCTGTCAAGCAAGCAGATCATGTCAGGACAGAGTCTTGTCAGAGTGGGAACTTTGCCCTCTGAAAGGCACCTGGTGCCTTTTCTGGTGACTTTGGGGATGTGAGAGCGAACAGAAACAGCCTTCTAGAACCAGGGTGGAGAACACAGTGGCTCATGTCTTTCCTCCTCTCCCCAAGCCCTGAGGAACTTGAATGACTGGCATATGCTGCCACCAGCATATGCTGCCATCGGCATATGACCAGAGTGCTAAAGTCAGTGAATTCTTGCCTCCCATCCCGGGAAGCAGCTGGAAATGGCTTTCTTTGGTGATAACTTCTTTCGTCTCTGCTCAGGACGCAGCACGAAGAAAGCTTCCTTTCCGCAGGGGAAAAACCCCGGTGCCCCAAAACGCACCTAACATAGCTATAGCAGGAGATGGGGCTGGGACTTGAGGTGCCCTTGTGCCTAGCTGCACTTTTCTGTAGTACCTTCTGGAGTCTTTCCCTACTGCATTATCTTCTAAAATATGCCAAACAGCTCTTAAATAATTGAGTCAACAAAATAGGTTTACACAGAGAAAAATTCAAGACTTTTTATTTCTGCTATTTTCAGGGCGTAAATTTAATTTTTTTGGTTAAAATAAAATGTTTTCATTTTTCCTTATGACTCTTCACCAGGAAAATGACCCCAATCGTTTAAAAAGAGAAAGAGAAATCTGGGTCTCCACTTTGGTGAAAGACCTGGGGACAGTGTTAGGGAGTGGGGACATAGTGTCTCCTCCCTCTTGGGGGCACTCAGCAGAGGACCGCCCTGACACACAGGTTTCCAGCATAGTTTCTTGATGTCATTGAGAAGAAAGAGTAATTAATATTTAAGGACATACATTCACAATTATTTCTCCCAAAAGCTTTCTAAAAGGATTTGAATTTCAAGGCAAAGCTCTCTGGTTTGTTCAAATACCATTTCCTCCCCTAAAACAGAGATTTAAAACTTTAAAATGTTTTTCTGTATGTGTCAGAGTCGTTTATTCAAATAAACCTTCCAGGGGAAACTAGATGCTGGGCTGTGCTGGAAAGTGGGGGAGGGGCATGGATGCTGCTGCTCCAGCCCCAGCCTGAACACGGTTCTCAATCCTTGGTGATGCCAGGGAATTCATTCTGGAAACTTTGTCTGTTAACACACTCCTGCCTCCTTGAGACAAAGCATCTCTCTCTCGTGAAAGAAACATCCTTTTGCTCTCCCCTTTTGAAATCTATGCAGAGTTTCCATGGGATTCTGCATTAATCCGTCAACAACCTTTTCCCATGGGAGCTGTTGGGCCAGGCCCCGAGTGGAGCTCAGCAAGACTTGGCTAGTGATCAGGCTGAGAAAGCAAGACTTGGACACAGGCAGGAGAGGGCCAGCTCCAGGTGCTGGAATGGCAGGGCTCTCAGGTCTGAGGTGGAGAAGGCTTCTAGCAGAGATGCCAGAGGCTGCACGTGGGAGTGGAGGGCTCTTTTCCAAGGCCGACAGTGACTACGGGAGCACTCACTGAAGGCAGGGATGGAACCCAGAGCCGCAGCCTGTCTGAACCCCACAGCCTCTCACTGTGCGGAGCTTGCGCAGTTGAGCACCTTTTCAGAGCTGGCCCAATATGGAGCCATCATTCGGTAAGCAGTCTGACCCTGAGCCTGTACTGTTAGCTGCCATGCTGGGCAGGGGGTAGGGACACGGGGGAGTTGGGAGGGCACTTCCTCACTCATAAAAGTGGCAAATAGCATTGATTCAGAGCTCTGACCACATGGATGACTGGTCTTCTGAGAACATGAATGACCCCAGCTGAGCCGCAGTGTCCCTTAGATGCCAGAGCCCCATCACTGGGTATAAGTGTGGCCTGATGAGCTGGCCATTCATTTTGCAAAGGTTTGTCTTCCAGGAGACCTTGTGAGCCCTCTTGGACAGCCCTAGGTTAGGCCTGTAGGCCACTGGCTGAGGAAAAGCCAGGACAAGTCAGGCAGAGTCGGACCACTATGGGGCCGGCTCTCTCTTAAGAATCTCACTGGAAGGAGGCAGACTGAATCCCCGCTGTTGCCGTCTCAGCCCCGGGGAGTCTGAAAGCTCTGTGAGATGCTCTGCTTGTGCCCCACTGAAGTAAAAGGGAGCAATGGGAGATGAGTTCCATTTCGCTTCAAACCCCCCTGATTCCCACAGTTTCTATCCTTATCCTATTGGGCCCATGATCCCAGGAGCCTGATGCTGCCCAGGGACCCTGACTTTTTTTTCTTTTAAATAAGGAGCAATGCCTTAATCCAAAGGAATAAGTCCCCAGTGGTGGGACACAGGTGTTGACAGTAGGCCAGTTGGGATGGTAGGGATTTCTGATGCCCCTGGATCATATCAAATTTCCAGGGTCCCAGCACCACGTTAAAATGGTTGGACAGAATAAATCTCTGCTGGGATGTTTTGAAGTTTTCCTCCCTTTGTCTAAACCCCAGAAAGTGGGATCTTAAGGCTACATAAGTTTTCAATAATAGAGACTCAATCTCTTTGCAAATTGTTGTCTATCATTTATTAACAGAGTTTGCTAAGGAACTGGAATCAAGAATCCAGATAGAGAAGAAACAACAGTGCTTCTGAGAGAGGAAGTGATTTATGTCCATAAGTGGATGAGGACAAGTGATGGATGGGGGCCCAGTGCCAGGGAATGAAGGACTGTCAATGCATTATTTGGCCATCAAGTAATAGGCAGTTGTCATGAGAGTGAGACGTTTCCAATGTTATGTATTTAGGACAAAAATAACATAAGCATTGGAAATTAAGTTTCTCATGGTTCCACTCAATCAACACGTTGGAAACTTAAGAAACAAAAATGTCAGTCTACTTGCCCCATGTGGGTAGTCTCCTATTCCCTCACCAGGTGCTTGAAAAAGAATGCTGCTCCATTTTGCAGTTGAAGAAACTGAGGCATGAAGAGGCTAAATGAATTTCCCCAAGTCTACCAGTAAGTCAGGGACAGAGCTAGGTGTAGAACTCCAGACCCTAGGTTTTCCTTATGGCTGCCTGTGTTGGGGTTTCGTAAATGGGCTAATGGTTTCGCCAGCAAGTCATGGACCCCAACAGGCCTGTGACCATAGTGTGAATCCTGACCTGCCCTGGACATGAGAACAGGGCCTCTGATTTGTGAGCACCCCCAACAGAGCCCCACATGTCTGAGGTATACATGAGGAAGCGTGCCAGCTTGGAGAAGTTTCTACAGTAGAACTTTAAAACCTAGAAGTTATGTAACTTTTTGAGCCTCATTTTCCCACATCTAAAATGAGACTAAAAACTATGAATATGTGGGCTGCAAGGATTTGGTGAGATGAAAAAGGTAAAAGGATCTCAGCAAACATCCCTCACCCTCCAACCTGTGGCTGGCCACAGGTGAAGGTGTTCTTTCCCCTGCAGTCTAGATCAGCTATGGGAATAACTGTTTCCAGGCATAAAATTAAAAGCCCATCTTACCTGCTGAGGCCATTTTCAATGTGACCTAGCTCTCTGTCTGTGGTCCTTACCGCAGGGTGGGTCGGGTTGGGGTGAGAATACTGTGTAATAACCTTGGCCATTTTGCATCACATTCGTCTCCAGGATGGCTGCTGAAACATGAACACAGAGCAGACAGCATCAGGACTGGGGAGTTAACTGCAGGCCCGGCTCCTCATGTATGAGGCTGCTTCCCCAGGCAAGCCCTCCTCAACTTTCCCTCACAGTTCTGCCTCACTGTGTTTCAGCTGGGCATCTCTGGGCTCTGCTAACCCACCTGAAGCATAAACACAGTCTTTCACTCCTCTGCACATGCTGCCGCACCGCAGAGCTGCTCAAAGTGCCCATCCAGCAAATGAACAAATGACTGGCCAAGTTGGTGTCTGGTATAAGAAAGCTGAAACCCTCATGATTCTCTGGGGTGATGCTATGTACCACCTAACTCCGGTTTCCTCATTTACTTTTTATACTATTGCTTGTGTTTTAGTAGCTCCCACAAATATTGTTTTAAAATAAAGCATTAAAAAACAAACAATACCTGTCATCCATAAAACCTTTATGATGTGATGTTAAATACATTTTATCTCATTTAAGCCTCACAATAACCTGTTTGTATATTTATGATTTTTTAGCCCCATGTAAAGATGACTAAACTGAGACTCAAAAATGTTTAAGCAGCTTGTTCAAGCAGAGAAATAGAACCTGTTATCAGGATGATCCCAGTGTTAGAAATCAGATCATGAATATCCTTCCATCAGCAAACACCAGCAGGTGGCCCTACAGCTGGTGTGGGCACAGGGCTGGTACAGGGCTGGTGTGAAGAACACAAAGACTGGCCAATTCTATGATTTCTGACCAGAACCTTCCAGGTGGAAGGAGTTTTCTGAAGACGGTTACTTTGGAACAGACGAGGCACTGGCTCTCTTGAGGAGCCACACAGCTAAGTGTGTCAGATGACAGTTGAGACCACTCCAAAGGTGGTGATCTCTAGAAATAGCCCCATGTCTCACTTCAGGACAAAATTAATTCCATACCCAAAGAAAGGTCAGTGCAAGGAGCCAGAGCACCGTGCCAAAGTGGCCAACGTGAGCACTGCCCCATGTCACCAAGGTCAATTTCCTATGAGCCCGTTGGGGGCAGTTCCTGGTGTAGCTCTAATGTTTGACAATTAAGTCTGTGATGCTGAATTTTATAATTTTCTTAATGTTTTGATTTTTAAGAATTATATTCATTTATATAACAGTTAGTGAGTTTCTGGCTGACCACAGGAGATACAAAGAAAGATAAAATGAAGACTGTTCTCCAGGATCTTCTAGTCAAGTGGAGCAGACAATGGACCTCAGAGGGGCCTACAGGTTGTGTCAAGGAGCTTGGGCCTTCCCCTGAGCCTAACAGAGATTGGTCACATATGTAGAGGTCACTCTGGCTGCACTGGGGAGACCACACTCAGGGAACAAGAGTGGGTGCGAGATTGCTGCAGTTCTCAGGGGAGAGAGAACAGTTGCCTAAACTAAGTTTGTGATAGTGAATCAGATAAATTCAAAAACTACCAAGTGTATAGAACTTCTGGAACCTGGGAACTGATCAGGTACAAGGGGTAAGGAGGCCTCTCAGGTGAGGGGCAGCCACATATTCACTTAACATTATTCAGCATTTACCATGCCTTAGCCATTGTGCCAGGCACCTTTCAGGATCTGATTGTGACTTTTGTGCTCTAGTGCAATCTTTAATTTTCTCCCTCATTCTTGGCCAGGAATCTAACACCGCTCACCAACATTCCAGTTATTCTTGTACTTCTCTCATTCTTTTATTAACTCCAAGAGCCTCAAAGGCAAGAACTATTCCCTATTACTTAAAAAATATTTTTTTTCTAAACATCCAGCATATATATATGATGGGTAATATAAAGTGAGTGGTATAAATGGAGCAAAAATAGGTGAGTAATTGTGACACTGATGATAATGACAGTATATTTACTGAGCATTTTCTCTTTGCCTGGTACTGTTTTAATAACTTTAAATGTGTGTTAATTCATTTAATCCTCACAACACTGCTGTGAATGAGTCACACCGAACACTTCTATCCCACTGAAAAACAGTTGAAAATTGATGGGAGAGAGAGCAGGTAAGCAACAAAGATGCTCAAAACATGTAAAGCCCTTTCTTCTAAACCAGATTGGAAAAGAATAAGAAAAAAATTTCTATTCGTACATGACTTGATGTGGTATATAGAGATCCTAAGGAATCCATTAAAGAACTATTAGAACTAATGAATGAGTTTAGTAGTGTGGCAACATACAAGATCAACAGACAAAAATCAATTGTATTTATATATACTAGAAATGAATAAGAAAGCAAAAGTTAAAAAACAATTCTATTTTTATAGCCACAAAAGAATAAAATACCTAGAAATAAAACCAAGGAAATGAAAGATTTGTACACTGACTATAACAATAATGATGATGATCTTTGTGAGGGCTCACACTACATCAGGCACTGCTCTACCTATATCAACTCATTTTATCCCCACGGTAACCTCATGAGGTAAGCACTGTTACTACTCCTATTTTAGAGATGAGCAAACTGAGGTACGCAGCTCAGCCAGGGCTGCAGCAGACAATCTAACTATGAAGCCTGCAAACTTAATTCCCTCCCCTCCATAAAGAAGGCCAATTCCTGGGACGAGTAAATATCGAAGCTTCCTCCACATGCCCAAGAAAGATCCAAAAGAAGGCAGCTCAGGTTTTAGACCAGGATGGGGAATGAAAGGCAAAGTCCCCATTTTCCCTTTCCTGTGAACTGCAGTAGAGGTGACCCCGGGGAACATCCCCACACCAAGACAGAGAGAAGGAGTCTGAGTGAGGAGCCCTGGAGTCTTGTTTCTCAAGGAAACCTCTGAATGGCTGTGAGCTGCAGTTCTCCCTCCTGAACTCTACATGTTTTTATTGCACAAGCAAAAAGAAGCTTGCAGATGTCAGCTGCAGGTTTTCAAGTCCTGTCTTGAAGGAAAAATTAACATCAGTCCAAGAACAGGAAGAGATCTGGGGTGAAAGAGAATGCACTGAAACTGTAACAAGGTAATCAATCATGCTATTCAACCACCAGATAGAGGCCTGTCTCAGGCCTGGAAAGTGTCTTCGTCTCTGCAGAGATGACTCAGGACAAACAGGACTCTGGCTTCCTTGGCTCTAAGTGTGCTCAGCTTCAAAATGACTGCTTTGCAGTAAGAGTCAGCTGCTCAGGTTGAGATTTCAAGATAAAACTGCTTTCCAGATGTTGCTGGAGCTGGAGAACCCAGATCTCAGTAGGCAGTTCTACAGATGCTTTCCCTAGAAGTCCGTCTGCTCCCCCCACCAACACACAAGACCTCCCTTTCTTCCCCAAGGACCTCTTTCACCAAGCCTAGCTGCGGGCCCAGGAGGTAAAGCAGTTTTTGTTCGTTCATTTATTTAACTTTGAGGATGTGATTATAAAAGGAATCTACTATCATTATGATAAATAAGATGGTCATATTTAACTTTGAGCACTTGGTATGTCAGGCACTGAGCAAAAGAACTCACTCCAAATACTTCATTTACATCTCCCAACAACCCAATGAGGTAGTTATTATAACTATCACTTCCAATTTACACATGGAGAAACAGACTCAGAATGATTAAAAAACTTGTTCAAAGTCCTCCAGTAGCAGAACTGGGAACAACACTGCATTATCGTAATACAAGGTGGACCGTGAAAGTCCTACAAAAGGAGGAGAAAAGAGGCCTCCTCGGGTTTTGCTCCCACTTTTGTACAGAACCTTGCCCCCGTCCCTGGGATTGCCCACCAAACAATTCCCCCTCCCTGACACCAGAGTCTTTCTGAAAGGTAGTTTCAATCATGTCCCTCGAAAACTTTCAGACGTTGCCTACTTTCTCCAGAATACAGTCTTAACATGACACTGAAGAGTTTTTGTAATCGGGACCATATTGGCCTAAACAGGCTGCTCCATTTAAACAAAATTACTCATGCTTTCTTCAAAATTACTTCAAAATCTTCAAAATTACTCATGTTCCCATTCCACCTATTGGCACAAGCTGCTCACCAAAGTGCACCCTGTACTTCCTGTATTTGTTTTTTCCTTCCAGATCAAGATGTCTTCCTACATACTTTCAGCTGAGTGACAAGCTCCGGCCAGCAGATTCATCCCATGATTCAGGGTTCCTCAATGCCTCACATAATTTAATGCCAATGGGAATCCCCACCTTGAAGTGAGGTGAAGGAAGAGACATTTTTCACTGCAAACAGGTCAACTGTGACACAACATGGCTGTGGAACAACACGGCCCGAGGCAGCTCTGCTCCTCTCTCGCCTGGTCCATTCAAGTCCAATCCACTCAGGTACATGAAGACAAGAAGGCTCCACACCCACAAGATGTCTTCCTACATACTTTCAGCTCCAGGTTCCCTACTACACACACTGGAAAGGGAAACTATGCTTCAGAGCCATAAGGGAACTGACTTATGTAGAGAGTAGTTTCCACCCCTGGTCCTCATGCAAATGAAGACACCAAATCCTCATAGTTTGATTGGTCCAAAAAGCACTGTTCTGATTGGTTGGAATGGAGCTGCTCTGATCGGTTAGTGAAAATGCTAAATATAGACACAGCTGCACAGCTCCAATTGGATGGGAAAGTTTCAGTCTTATTGATTGAAATAGGATTCCAGGAACTCCTTTATGAGGGTTGGCTCAAATGGCAGAAGAATAGTGCAGGAGGCAGGTAGTTTAGTGCAGGCTTCTCCCTAAAGTGCAGCTTAAAGAAGAGGCCTTTGTTTAGAAATGGCTCCTAGATGTTTTGTTGTTGTTGTTGTTTTGTTTGTTTGTTTGTTTGTATTAATTCTGAGCCCACTCAGCCACCAGGAGCTCGTTTTCATAGGTATTTTCTTTCTTGGGATCTGCACTCATAATGTTGCATAAGTAACGGGCCGAGCCACTAAGACATTCCTAGTCTATCTGCTCCTGACTAATCCACATATCTTTGCTCCTGCTAGTTTCTCTGGCTAGAGAGAGAGTTCTACTCTTGCTCACCAGTTGAAATTCCTTTCATCCTTCAAGTTTCAACTTCAATATGACCTCTCCTGGAGGCCTTCCCTGACCAGGAGACAGTCTCTCCCAGGTCTCTCCACTGCCAGGGCACTGTAATCACCTCTATTTCAGCCCAGAGTAGAGGTGGTCTAGCCTATGGGGAAAGGGCTTGTCTCCCACACTATAGCACCACATGCAGAGAGCAGGGACTGTGTCTGTTTAATTGTTTCTCCCACCAGATTTAACCTCGTAATTTATACTTAGGTGTAGTCAGTGTGCAGTTGACATGAATTAGGTCAGAAGGAAGACCATTTACCCCTGGACTCAGTTTATGCAATTGGGGGATAAAGAAAAAAGCTCAATCCTTTTCAACCCCCTTGGGGTGGTTGGTAGTGATTAGAGGGTGTTTCAGGTGAGTAGGCTGCTAGAGAATGAGGGTGGCATGGGAGTGGGTTTGCAGAGCCCACTGGCCATTCCTCCTCCAGTCTTGCAGGCTCCATCTGGGGGAGCTAATGAAGAGCCTCTGCAGTTTCCAATTGTTTACCTCCTGGGTACCATGGTGACAGGAGACTGTTCACTATGGCAACCTCATTGTTAACAGAGGCAGGACTGCTGGCAGATAGTAAATGAGAACAGAGAACGCACAAAAAGCAGTGCATCAAAGGCAAAGGGCACATACAGCTAGCCAAAGTCCCAGCTAAACTGATTGAGCTCTTCCTCTCACCAGTCACCCAGAGCCACCTTCACCTTCTCCAGCATCAGGCTCTTAACAGGGACCCCATTTGTGGCCAAACAGAGGCTGAAGAGTGAAAACGTATGCATGGGCATTCTTGTGAAGGGGTGTGTATGTCTTCCTTGCTCCAAGGGGCTCCTACTAGCTCAATGAAACCCCAGCTGGGGTCCCAGACTAGGCAGAATTCTCAAGAACTCAGAACTTTGGTTTAGACACCTGGTCTGGAGAGTGGCAGCAATAGCGGTCACCTCCCTTCTCTCTGCCCAACTCTCCACAGTACCTTCCAATGATTTCTCACTTAGGAAGTATGTGACCCCAGGTCCAGACAGCAATATTGTTGCTCGTTCTTTATGAATGAATGGAGTGGGAGGGGCTGGCAGATGGTTCAGAGACAATTAAGGATCTGGGCTGCCCACTCCGGGATGGAACCTAAATCCAGATGGCGTGGGGCATTGTCCATAGGTTTGGGGTGCAAAGGACCTTTCTGACGCCTAGCTTCACATTGTGGAAGATCTGGGAGGGTCGTCCACCATTGGCTGTCTACTTTCTGGGCCAGAGTTTGCACCCATGGAGTCACCAGCAGGGAGGGCTCTGAGCAAGTGGACTGAGGGTCCGAGGGCCCTAGGCCACCTCCACAGAGGCCAGGCTGCAGGCTCCAGGTCCCCTCTGGTCTCTCCCCTTCCATCCTCAGCCACTAGCTGTGTCTAGCTGGAGATACCAGCTTCAGAGTGACAAAGTTTAAAGTCTCAATAGCTGCATAAGGTATAGCAGCTGTGAATTAGGGAATTAAAATGAGATGGAATGAAACTATTCCTCTACCTACCCCCCACCCCCAGTCACCAGCCCCAGCCTGGGGAGCTGAGCACGCCCCTTCCGGAAGTGGGGGGAATAGGGTTAGGGGCTGAGCTGGGAGAAAAGCCAGAGGACAGGGAGCCGTGGGATCATCTGGTTAGGGGATTGCAGAGGATCAGAGGGCCCGCAGCCCCATCTCCTGGCTCCCAAGCACTAAAGCCAAGACCGCGGATTACAATTTTATCATTAAAAAAAGAAATGACTGCTGAGTTTCCCAAATTATTTTAAATCTTCACCTCTTCCTCAGTCCACCTATCTCTTTAGATTCCTAAGGCTGAGTAGGGTCTGGCGTTAGCTGGTCCCCTAGACTCCCGCTGCCTCTGAGCCATGGACAAATCTCCCCACGCTGGACGGGGAGTCCTGAACCTGGAGAAGGGGAGCCAGGCAACTGGGGCGCTCCTTCCAGAACGTGAGAACTTGGAAGAGCGGCGCGCGGCCTCCAGGTACAGGGTGTCTTGGAGCAGTGTCCTCGGGCCGGTGTCGTGGCTGGATACCTTTTCTGTCCCCAGCGGGAGCCAGCCCAGCTCCTTCTGCCTCCTGCCCCGACGTTTCAGACCCGCTTGGCCCAGCGCGGCGGCGGGACGTGAGTAAAAGGCGGTGCGAACGACTTGGGGGACACAGGAGAAGGTTTCTTGTCCTGTGACTCCGGCTTGAGGGGTTTGTGTGCGCCGCCGGGAGTGGAAACAGCGACCAAGCTGGCCTTTGCTTTCTGCCCCTTTCTCCTCCCCGAGTCGCATTCCGTTTCAGCACCGAGGACTGCGGACAGTGCCGCGCCCGCCTGTGCTCTGCACCCCGCTTCCCCGAGCGAACTTGAACCCTCCTCCTGGCAGAGTCTGTGTCCCAGGCACACCTGCCAGCACCCAGCACTCCCGGCTCAAGAGCCCTGAAAATCCTTACCCCACCAAAGTTTGAGCTCCCGCGGCGCGCCTCCGTCAGGCCGAGCGTGTCCTCCTCGCTCCCTCTGGGTCTGGGCAGCGCTCTGGCCCCACGACGCTTCTCTGCCCACGGACGGCGGAAGCAGCTGTTGCCGCCCTCTCTCTGGGAATGTCAGAGAGAGGCTCTGGAACCTCAAAGGCGGTCCCGGAAGAGGTCATGTCACCATCCCCTCCCAGAAAAGAGGGGGCAAACCAGGAACAAGAAAGCAGCAAACAAAGTCCGTCTATCAACTCTGGACTGTCTCCTAACCGTGAGCAGCCACTTGGGACTCTGTCCTGGGATCCTGGGGTGTCATTCATCCAGTGTCATTCATCCACACTGGGTGCGGACCCAGTGCAGATCTGGGAGTTTGAAGTTTAAAAGTGGGAATATATATCCCCTTAAACTTGTTTATAGTCTTAGGGAAGAATTAGACACTTATCTCTTAAAGGGATATTGAGTGTTCTCCTTGCAGAGCTTTTGTTAGTTTCTATCACACCAGAAAACACCAGATTCCCTGAACTAAAAATCAAAACCAGGTAGTATTCATTGTTCTCAATGGAAACCAAAGGAACTTAAATCTTTTTGGAGAAAATAACTTTATTGGACAAAGCCTCCCCATTTCTCCAAACTCACTTTTACCATAGAAGGTATATGTCCAAGGATACTCGTCTCCATCCAGGATGAAGACAGAATCTCACCTCCCCCTCACTCTGGTTCTGGCAGGAGCTGGTCCCAGGAAGAATCCAGCCTTCTTTTCTGGGACAAGGTCTGGAAGCCTGTTGGGTTCCAGGTTCCCATGATTGACAGATGCCCTTATGGGAAGAAACACTGCAGGAGCAGATCTCACGGCAGCCTGAAAACCAGAGGTTTCTCTGAGGACTTGGGGCACATAACATTTCCTGGACATACCTATCTAATTGTCTTTTCATGGAGCAGATTGCCTTGAGAAGGCTTTTCAAATTTATGCAATGCTTGAAGGGAGAGAGAAGTGTATACTATTCACTGGAGAAATAAAAAATTGGGATGGTGTGTGTGCGCGTGCACACACAACACACACACATCTTAAAGAAGGGAAGCAAAACCTAGAAAAAAATTTCCCCAAAGTCAAGGTAGGCTTAATTTTTCAGTAAAGGTAGTAGGAAAATAAACAACAACAACAAAAGTGGTGAATCAACAAAACAAAGTTGAAGGCACAGAAATTGGAGGAGAGGAGAGTTCTTGCTTTCTCTTTTGGGTTTCTGGAAGAAACCTGGAGTGGGTTTAACATAAGAGGCAACATACTCATGAGACCGTGTGTCATTTGAGGCCCTTAATATCCTTAATCCGGAGAACCTCCAACATACGTCAGTTGCCCTGTGCATTGTTTTTTACAGCCATCACCAGGAAATGCTTTATTTCTTCTAATCCCTGTAATTTCTGACATGAATTAAAGCTGTTTCTCATTGGATTGTCCTTGGGGAAGACTGGAAATAAATGGTTATTTTCTGTTGTCCAGAAACATTTTAGAGCTGATTTTAGAGAAAGTAGTAGTTGCTTTGAGACCATTTAAAGGCATAATCCTAAAAATGAAAAATCCCTTTTGATGTTGTTTTTGAAGTGCAGACCATTTCTAAGATCTGAGGGGGGAAAACAAGACCTTACAAAACTAACCGTGAAATGGAGATGAGCTCTGAGTCTGATGGATGGATGCAGAAGTACCCAGGGCAGGGCTAGGCTCATCACTGGCCCTTGGGAAAAGATGTGTGTGCCAGTAATCATCATAGGAGCATTTTTGGTACCTGAAAGGTGGAAACAGATGAACTGAGACTGCAAATGAGTGGCAATAGCCTGGAGGGGATATCTCTGAATTTGCCTGCAAAAGGCATCCAGCAGCAAGATCCTGGGCTTCCAAGAGAGAGGGTCCAGATTTCGCCAGACTCACTGAGTGGGGTAGCTTTGGGGATGTGTCCTATTGCTCAAGTTTCATCTGAGGTACAACCAGCAGTGTATGGCACAGAGTGAAAGGGACAGAAATACTTTGTCAAGATGCAGGATACCTTTGTCAAGGTCCCCAGCAGAGTAAGTGGGATGTCCTAACAGGCACATGGCACCAAGAGCCCTAGGAGAGGGATCCCCAGAAACCCAAAGCCCGTACCAGAACTGAGGGACCACTGTGAGAAGGGAGCTATGGTACAGGCACCACTTCCTTGCTCAGATGGGGCAGGTGAGACTGGGGGCAGGGGGCTATGTGAAATCCCAGGTGCCTTCAGCCTTAGGACTTGCTAAGGAAACATGGGGTATATGGGGAAAAGAGTGGTGAGCAGCCTTCAGGAGCTGAGGGAAGCTGGACCCAGGGAACCTGCTGAGTCCAGTTCTACTTGCCTGTGATTTCAGTACCAGAGAGATAAAAGGATAAATACTAGCCATGCTCAGAGGAATTGAGTGTAAGCATGAGCGTGCACACATGTGGCTTATGTCATTTTGTTTTTAAAATTTAAAATTTAGAAAACATGATTATGATCTACATAGTTCTCTGGGATTTGCTTTTATTTTCAATTGATGTTAAGAATTCAGTAGTTGTTGATCATAGCTATAGTTCTCTCAGTTTTGTATATAAATATATGATTTGTTATTCTTGGTCTAGAGTATACCTTTTAATTTAAAAAATTGAGAAGAACTAAATTTTTGCTATTCTAATTACATAAACTTTTCCTAGTCCAAAAAAATTCAGATATACTGGGATCTGACTTTTATAGGTTCAGTTAAAAGGCACATACATTGTGCCACAGGTGGGCAACGAGGCAGCCACTCTGCTGGGGGACCATATGGTATGCAGTGTGTTAATGAACACATAATCTGATAAGGAGATAAGCCAGACTAGCAGATGATAAGCAGAAATTTAAAGAGATAAGCCCAGTTATTAGTAAGGGGATGGGGCATGGGTCTGCTTCTGCAGGTGGTCTAGGTCCTTGGCAAACAATAAGGCAATCTGTAGTGATGTCTTTTGGGAAATAAAATATTTATGCAGAGGTAGGCAAGGTTCATGTGAGCAGCAATGATGCATCAATTTCCCCAGTAGGAATTACCCCCAGTCGTCTGGGGGTAAAGGGCCCAAAGATGGAAAAAGCAGTTGTTTTCAGTTATCAAGACCCACTTTGTCTGCTTCCTTCTCACACAGCAAAGATGATGGTATCTTTCCCTCACCTATCTGGCAGTTGAAAGAATAGAGGAGAATAACATTAGATTAATGAGATGTGAAGTGTTGTAAATTCTATCCAAATATCATTAAGAGCCTGAGAAGGACTGTGGTCCCATGGGATCTAATCTGCCTTGTCCCTGGGAGATCCCACCTTCAGGCCAGTCTTGCAGACTATGGACAGGTAGGGGCTGTCTATCAAGCCCAATGCCAGACTGCCCACCTCACCCAGATCTCTTCCATCTGACTATCAATGCCTGAAAGTCCACCCTCCTTCCATTTCCAACCTTTGATTTCTTTTACAAAGCAGATAACTCCAGGACATAGAGTGTAAAGAACCCAAAACAACTCTGGTAAGAAAGACTGAGAAGAGCATTTGATGACCCTGGAGACCATTGAGGGGTGGTATGGTATGGATGCTGTGGCAGGAGCACAGGTGGTATCAGAGGGGACAAGGGCCCAAGTGACGGCATTGAACACTGGGGCAAACTTGCTCCCTATCACAGCTGAGCCTGGTCTTGGTCTAGGAAAACCACCTGAGCTTTCCTGTAAACCTGAAGCCTTCACTTTTTACCCACAAAAGGACAATCACCTTTGCTAATTGTTGAATGTGGCCAGTGTGTACTGGATTCAAGACTATTTTAGTGGATTGTAAGGTAAATGTCATCAAAGGTGCTCCTTAATAAATATGACATGTCCTGGAGCTCAGGACTGCTCAGGTCAACATTTTCATCAAGGCCATGGAAAAACACATGGAGTCTCCTGTGTATTTTAAGGTGGACAGAATGTACAATTAACATGCACTCTGGAAATATGGCAAATAAAGGGCGTAAATCATGATCTAAAAAAAGTCTTGAGAGATGATGGGCTGAATATTTAGACCAAGATAAAAATGTAAGAGGAACAAAGGCAAGATTCTGCACTAGAATCCCCAAAATTCAGCTACCCACATGCAGGAAGAGGGGACGTGGCCTAGCAGGCCTCATTCAAAATAATGTGACACCTTAAGGTGACATGTCTCCACAAAAATTGGAGAAAAGCTAAGGAGAAGTGATGCTGACTTAATAGACCTATATCTATTCTCTCATCAACACACCTGTATTATTTTCATTTTAGTAGCCACATTTTAAAAAATTTATTTTAATTAGTTTCAAGTATATAGTACATTGGTTCGGCATCTACATAGTTCATAAGACGAATCCCAATTGCTCCCTCCCTCCCCTGACCCTCCACCTAGCAATCATATTAATGCTAACTGCATTCCCTAGGCCATTCTCCCCATCCCCATGACTATCCACCAACTACTAATTTATACTTCTTTCACCCTTCACCCTATTCTCCCCTCTTCCCAACCCCCACTTTTCCCTCTGTTGGTCACCAAATTGTCCACTATATTTGTGGGTCTGTTTTTGATTAGTTTATTTGATTAGTTTATTCCTTAGATTCTGCATATAAGTGAAATCATGTAGTGTTTATCTTTCTCTGACTTAAATACCTTCTAGGTCCATCAAACCAATATCTTTTTCCATCCCCTTTTAGACTGTGTGTGTCTTTTAACTGAAGTGAATCTCTTACAGGTAACATGTACGGGTCTTGTTTTCCTTTCCATTCATCCACTCTATCTTTTAGTTGGAGCACTTAATTCTTTTCCATTTGAGGTACTTATTGATAGGAATGTAGTTGTTACATTCTTTGTTCCTGTTTTTTGATATATGTTTTTCTTCTTAAAGAAGTCCCTCCAACTTTTCCTGTAATACTGGCTTGGTAGTGATAAATTCCTTTAGCTTATTTTTGTCTGGGAAGCTTTTTATTTGTCCTTCAACTCTAAATGATAGCTTTGCTGGATAAATTATCCTTGGTTGTAGATCCTGGGTCTTCATCACATTGAATATTTTGTGCCAAACCTTCTGTCCTGCATAGTTTCTTTTGAGAAATCAGCTGCAAGTCTTATGGATGTCTTTGTAGGTCTTATCTGCTTTTCTCTTGCTGCTTTTAATATTTTCTTTGTATTTAACTTTGGCATTTTAATTATGATGTGTCTTGGTGTGGGCCTCTTTGGATCCTGTTTTTTGGAATTCTCTGAGCTTCCTGGGGTTTTATGTCCATTTCTTCACCAGGTTAGGGAAGTTTCCATCATTATTTCTTCAAACAGCTGTTCAACATCTTGTTTTCTTCAGGTACACCAATCAGACAGATTTTGGACCCTTAATAGTGTCCCATATGCTCCTTAAATTATTTTTATAGTCTTTGGCATCTTTTGCCTTGAGTGTCCTTGGCTTTCCATCTCTAGATAGGGCATTTGATCCTTTTCTTTATTCATTTGTTTATTCCTTTGTTTATTCCATTTAATATACTTCTCATCTCAGATAATGTGTTCTTCATTTCAGACTGGTTCCCTTTTATAATTTCCATTTCCATTTTTATGTTTTTTTCTCTTTGTTGAAGTTCTCACTGAATTTATCTACATTTCCCAAAAGTTCATTGAGCATCTTTATAACCAGTGTTTTGAACTCTGCATCGTTAGATTACTTGACTCCATTATATCTGGATCTCTGTTCTGTTCTCATATGGTTTCTGCTTGTCTTCCCATTTGGCTGCCTTTCTGTGTTTATTTCTCTGTTCAAGCAAAGCTCCTAACTCCCGGTCTTATTAGTGTGGATTTGTGAAGTAGGTGTCCAGTGGCACAGTCCTGAGAGGGGTTTAGCTGATGGACAAATTTAGCCCATGCCTCTACCCTCTGGGGCCACCTGTTAAGATTCAGCAAGCAATCACAGTTGCTGTGCTTATAGTTGCCTCAAAAGGCCACACCAGAAACTGAGGCCAGCTGCCTCCAGTGTAAATCTAGGCGCTGCTCAGCAAGGAGCACCTGACTCAATGAGGATATACCTGGGTGTGGCTTGGGTGGGGCCTTGAGTTGGGAAAGGAGTGGTTTCAGGGAATCCTCTGGGTGGAGTGACCTCTGTTATTCAGTTTGGTGACATCTCCGTTATGGCGGTGCTGTGTCGGCACATTGGGAGGGAGGAGGGCTCAACAGGGAACAATGGATACCTCCTGCACTTCTATACAGAGCAAATCTCTCCTAGGCCCTCACTCTGACAATGTTTCTCTATAGGTCCCTTGTGCCCTCTGCACGCAGCCAATTGCACTGATGCTCAGAGCAAGCAGATTTGTCACTGCAAAAATCTGCTTCTGGGCACGGCCCTTTTAAGGGGAGGCTACTACAGCCTCTGTCTCATTCAGCTGCTGGAGACCAGTGGCCCTGTGTCCTCACCCCATTCTACCTTCTGCCATTGCAGGGTGATTTCTTGGATTTCTCCTTAGTTGTATGGATTGTTCATCTAGATCCAGGTAATTTTTCCTTGCAGCTGCTCCTTGTTTCCATCACAACTTTGATTTGGTCACCAGAGGGATGAACAGAGCCTCTATTATCTATGCTGTTTTTCCCCTCCCCATAGCTACATTAAAAAAAAAAGTGTTGTATAAACAATATTCTATTAATAATAAACTTTAAAAATCAATTTAACAAATCAGTTATTCATTTTATATTACTTTCTGGTTTTTCTTCTCATACCCATATCATTCTCTTTCACATGTAAATATACTTTTTTCATCTGCTTTTCATTAGATGTAATGTCTTGAGAAGTAACCTATCTTGATGCATTAGTTTCAAAGGATTTTTGGCTATGGCCAAGTCATTTATCACTGGCCATGATCATAGTCAAATAAATTACATAATTAATAGAATAACTTGCACTATTATGGACCCTTTAATGTACATTTAAATTATTTCCCATTTTTCAATACTTTAAATGACTGCCATAAGCACATGCATTGAACCTTTTTCTTCTTTTTAAATAATATTTCCTTAGGTTATATTCCCAGAGGTAAGATTATTCCAGGGATGTGAACATCTGAATTCCAGAGAAGTTTTAGCAATTTATATTGCCATCAATCACTTATCAGTCCTGCCATCTTTTTTTTTACCAGCTATTTTATTTTATTTTTCAAATTTCATGCATAAACTCTACACATTACAGTTTTAATTTGCATCTCAGTAAGCGATAGTAAAGTTAAACATTTTATGTCTGTTTTGCTACTTGTGTTTCCTATTTGCAGATCATCTACTCATGCCCTTTACCCATGTACATCAAAGTTGACATTTTTCTTTTTGTTCTCATAAGTTTTTGTGCAGTACTGAAAGAGACTTTTCTCTGGTATATTTGATAAAAATATTTTCCTCAGTATGATTGCCTTTTTATTTTAGTTATGATAATATTTATTAGAGATGTGCAAGCATTTCCTATTGAGATTTGTTCAATTCACTGAAAGCCTAGGATGCATAATTCCATTGCATATATGATGATGTCTACTCTTTTTTTATTGTTTTTATTCTTACTATTAACTCTTCAATACAATTGGGCTTATTTGACATAAGGTCTAGACTGTTTTACTTAAAACCCTGTCACTTTGAGCAATTAATTTAATGTGGGGCTCTCAGGTTCCTCACCTACTGAAAAAAAAAGGTACCTACTTCTTACTTTTATTCCAGGATCCCCTTCTAGAATATTGGGTGGGTGAAATCCTGGATACCCCATTCTCCAATCACGCTATGTCAGCTATCAACTCATTGCCTCTCAGCTCCAAATTTTAATACCTGCACTGTAGAATTACTCTAAGCATTTCTTCCTTACAGTGAGCAAGATATTAAGATTTCCAAGTAGAGAATACTGGAAAAACATAGAAACAGTGACTCACCTGCTATTTCTAGCGGCTGTACCACTGTTCAGCAGTGAGGGTGTGAGAACGTCCAGTGGTGCTCTGCCCCAGCCACATGCCGAGAACACATGGTCCCTTGACGACATCCCAGCCCCAGCTGAACCAGGTGGTCACCTTCATGCAGCTCCCTCTTGCCTGTACCAGTGCTCCAACTCCCTCTGCTTCCCTATGCCCCTGTCTCCAGGTTTGTCTCCTATGATGACCTGGTGGCACAACCCTTTTGACACAAGCACCACAGCTCCCAGTCTCCTACTCACACTAGTGAATTAATAAGATTGCAGGACACGAAGTAACTATACAAAACTCAATTCTACTTTTATATGTTCTAGCAACAAACAATAGAAAATAAAATTTTAAAAAATCATATACGTAATTACTTAAGCATAAATCTAATGCTATGTACAAGACTTATGTAGCATTGTTAAGAAAAGTTGATGAACATCTAAATAAATATCTAGATATGCCATGTAAAGGTATACATTTTTGAAATCTCAATAATTTTACTATTATAGATGAATTTTAAAATTCATCTATAGACTCCATGCAATCCCAATCGAAATCCCAACAGGCCTTTTCGGTTAAGGAATTGGATTCTAAAATTTTATATAAATGTAAAATATCTAGATTAGAAAAAATAAATCTTGGAAAAGGGCAAGGTTGGAGGATTTCTACAACCTGACCTCAAGACTTACGATAAAGCTACAGTAATCAAAACAGTGTGGTATTTGCAAAGTAACAGGCTAGTGAAACAAAAGAGAAATTCCAGAAAAAAACTCCATGTGTCTGTGGTCAATTGGTTTTTGATAAAGATGCCAAGGACGATCAGTGAGAAATTTGTTTTTGAGAAATGGTGGACAGAAAATAAGGATATGTATGAATAAAAACAAAACTTCCACCTCACTCTACACAGAAAATTTACTTTGAGATGGATCATAGACAGACCCAAATATAAAAGCTACAATCATAATACATAGAAATAAACAAACAAAAACCAATATTTTCACAATTTGGGGTAGGCAAATTTTCTTAGACAGGACCAAAGCACTAGCTATAAAAACCTCAATAACTTGTACTTCATCAAAATAAGAATTTCTCCTCATCAAAAGATACCTACCATTAGGGAAATAAAGAAGATAGTCTACAAAACAAACAGTTATGTGCTCTTCAAAACTGTCAAGATCATGAAAGACGATAAACACATAATATATAGACAGGCAGACTACAGAACTGTTCCAGAGTGAGAAAGACAAAAGATAAATGACAACTAAATGTAGTGTGACTTTGCTCCTTGACTCTCGATCTTTTTTTTTCTTTTGCTGAAAAGGACATGTGAGACAACTGTCATGATCTCAAATGCGTGTGTGTGTATGTGTGGTGGGAAGTGGGAAGAGGGAGGATGATAAAGTCAACACAGTAAATAATAAAATGCTAACATTTTTAGATTCTGGGCGAAAGGTATATGATGAAAATTCTTTGGAACATTTTGTACCGCTTTTCTATAAGTCTTAAATAAATCTTTTTAAAAAGAAATGCATAATGAATCTCAGAGAGAAAATAGTCACAATATGTATATCTGACAAAGAACTTATTTCCAAAGGATATAAATAATATATATAAGACAATAATAAAGAGACAACCCAATTAACAATATCTGTTTAAACAGACATTTCATCCAAGAAGATAGATGAATGGCAAATATATACATGGAAGTATTCAATGCTGTTAATAATCAAATTACAAATAAACATGCAAATTAAAACCACAATAAAATACTACTACACACCCACCAGGATGACTAATGTTAAAAAGACTGACAGCCCTAAATTTGGAGAAGATGTGAAGCAATACCTACATAGATTGTGGGAGTGTAAAATAATACAACTGTTTTGGAAAACAATTTGACACTTTCTCATGAAGTTAAATGTACACTTACTTCATGACTTTGCATTTCCACTGTTAATATTTTCTCAAGAGAAATGGAAACAGATGTCAAAATGGTTTGTACACAAATGTTCATAGTAGTTTTATCTATAATAGCTCCCTACTGGAACGAATCCAAATATTCACCAAAAGATGAAGGATAAGCAGATTGTGATTTATTCAGGCATGGAATGCTCCACAGCAATGAGAAAGAAGGACTTACTGACACATGCAACAATATGGACGCTTTCTCAAAAACACGATGTTGAGAAAATGGTTCAGACACAGAGTACACAAAGTATGATTCTGTTTACATGAAGCCCTAGAATGGGCTAGACTGGTCTATGGTCAGGAAAATGAGAACACTGGTCCTGGGGGGCAGGGTGGGGTTGACTACAACTGAGCATGAAGATACTTTCTATATCTGGTTTGGAGTGATGTTGCCCTGGCATTTACAGTTGTCAAAACTAACTGAACTGAGTACTTAAGATCTATGCATTTTATTATATGTAAATTATACCTCATTAAACAAATCATATTAAGTATTTTTTTTTAAATCAGTGACCACTAAAACAGGAATAGAATGAGATGAGAAGGTGATGTGTATGGTACCTATGGGCAAAGGGTAGGAATGTGTCCCCAGAGTCTGGTTCCTGCCTTCCCCTCTTCCATGACTCACTTCTTGGCAGTATTAATATTCAAAAAGACTCAGGGCCTCCTTCTCCAGTCTGAGTTGTATTCCTAAAGATCTTACTAAGGTAATGTCAACCTTCAAGTAGCTCAGGCCCAACACTTTAGAGTCACCATTGCCTCCTCTATTTTATAGCTCACATCCATTCCCATAGCAAATCTCACCTGTTCTGCCTTCAAAAGAAATCTGACCTGATTACCTCTCACCACTTCCAGTGTTACTCTTTCTGTCATGTCTGGCCTGGAGTACTGCAATCACCCCCTAACTGGTCCCACTGCTTCCACCCTTGCCTTTCCCTAGCTTCCTTGTTACTCAAACAGCCTGGTGCCCTTCTGCCTCAGGGCCTTTGCACCTGCTCTTCCTGCTGTCTGGTACAGTCATCCATGTGGCTGCCTCCTTCATTTCCTTCATGTCTTTGCTTATAATGTCATTTCCTCAACAAGGAATTACCTGAATATCCATTCAAAAGTTCAAGACCCATTCCCATCCCCTGATACACTCGACCTTTCCTTTTGCTTTCTTTTTCTCTATAGCGCTTATTTCCATCTGGCATACTATATATATTATTTGTTTTCTATCATGCCCATAGCCTGAAAGTACCACAAGAACAGGGACTTTTGTCTCCTTTGTTTATTGCTATACCTCCTAGTGCTCAGAATAAGACTGGCACCTAGTAGCAACTCAACGAGTATCTGCTAAACGTGTGACTCCTGGCTTTGGGTGCCAATCTCCAGGAATGCAACTGGGGGGAGGAGTTCTTCCCTGAAATGTAGATAATGGGGGATAATATACGTTAAAATGCCCTGAAAAGGTAAGGTGACGCTCATACTTCCAGTGAAGGCTTCGTGAAGGCCGTCATTTCCCCTACCCATCCATAGCTGCTTACTTGTTTCTCATCCGGCTGGTGCCGATTATCCTGCCTCTTTCAAGGCTGTACATTAAAATCCTCTGGGGCACAGGGGGAAGGTCTAACTTATTTGCATGGTGATGACGTGGCTCTATGCACCAGGGTGTTTGAGGGCTGCTGATAAAGGGACATGGTTTGTTTTGACCACTATGTCATTGGTAATGAGACAGTACAAGAAGTCTTAGCTGAGGAAGACTTTCCAGGGGAAGTGATTCAAACCCTCTGGGATAGCTCCACCCAGTTGATTATTCTGAGAGACATTTAAATCATGCACATTTACCCTGTTTATCTGTGAGTGGGCACAACACACACATCTGCAGTGACACAGGACAATGAATAACATATTTTAGAGGAGATAGGGTATTTTACATTCTTTGTGCAGCATATGTGGCTTTTGAATTTTTCTTCTCTATTGAATTCTGATTTCTTTCTCGGTGGATATAGATAGGAATTTATCTTTTTTCCTTCTGCCTCTCCCTCCCACCTTACTTCTTCCATTCCTCCTATTTTTTCTTTCAGTATTACTTCTTCCTCTCCCTCCTTTTCTCTCTCTTCTCTTTCTACCTTCTTTGTACCCCAGCTTCCCTTTGGGATTAGGGTGTCATCGCCATTTTCTCCTGCCTTGTGTGAGCTCACTTCCTCTGCATGCTCTGTGGCCCATAATTACTCTGATGCTTTGTTCTGGCTGTGGAAGAAGAATGGGGAGTGGGACCAGAGGAGGCAGACCGGGGTTACAGAACAGTGTGGATCCTCCCGCCTCCCGCAGGGGGCTGGCCGCATTCCTCAAACCTGCCCACTGCACAGATGAGAAAAGCTGCAGCCTAGAGTGGGGAGCGACCAGCCCGAGCTTAAATGCCCAGCTGATCTTGCTATTCACCAATGACCACCTTTTGTGATCAGGTCCTGACTTTTTAGCCAGGTCTTCTGCCCCAGATGTCCCCAAGTTCCCACAATGTCATGATGAGGATGTACTCAATAGGTTCTGGTGATGCCTTCAGCCTATTAAAAAGAAAGCATGACATTTTTCAGAACTATCAAACAAACCAATAGCTTCATGACCTTGGAGAGCTAAGGCTTGCTCTTTTCTTAGGAGAGACCGTCACGATCCTACAGGGATGAGACCTGCATGTTATTTAGAGAGAGATGCTGAGAAAACCTGAGCCTTGGTGATAACAACAGTCAACGTGTTCATAGTACTTACGCTGTGTCACAGACCATGCAAAGCACTTGCCAACTAATTAATTTTCACAAAAAACAGAGTGGGAAACTGAGGCATGGGAGAGGGGCCCACTACAATAAGGCTAGATAGGCACCAGAGGTATGTTCTTCAGCATGCATTTAAACGTGTCTCTGTGGTCGCTGTTGCATCAGGAAGCTGGCCCCAGCCCATTCTAGGACTCAGAATCTTCCCAGCAGACACCAGCAGAGAGAGTGAACTCTCAGGCCATAAAAATGGTTGCTGATGTGTCTGTGAAGCTCTCAGTCCATGCAAACCCAACTGTTGAGTCGTGGGGAAGGTGAACCAGCTGGGAGAAGTAAGGTGTGATCACTTTGACCTCCTAAATGGCTAGCTTCCAGGGTTCACTACTGAGCATTTGATAGATGCTCATCTCCCCACGACCAGTGATGTCATGGGTCCCTGCCTGCTCTCATTGTTTGCCCCAAAACACAATCAGCCGTGAACTGTAGACATCTTCCTTTTTTGGTCCAGGAGATCACTCCCAACGGTAGGCACTTTGGTAAACAGAGTTCCCTGGTCAGACCCTCCAAGGAAGAGGTCTCCCATTTTATTCCTGATTGTACCATCTGGCCCATCCATGATTGTTCTAGTCACCAGAGGATACAGGACATATGATAAAAAATACCATCAAGTAGGAACCAAACAGCTTGTGACCACAGGTCCTATAAGGGGACAGGTACTGCCGTGCTATACTACATGTGTCTCTTTACAGAGGCCGACTCAGAAAGGACAAGGTAGGGCCTTCCTGCATGTGCTCTCAGTCATGCAGAGATCCTCCCCACTCCATATGTCCCAGAGCAGCTGCCTGGGGAGCACCAGCTGACCCACAGCGGCCGCTGCCAGGCCCAGAGTGAGTGATTTCTCTTAAGTGCATATACTGCGTCAGGGGCAAGGTTGAATAAACTAAATTGAGCACATACTGTGTGCTTGGCTTACCTCATCAAACTGAAAAAGATTTGTACTCACTGTGAATGGGGTTGGCAGATCATATATGACACAGCCATGCACTCCCTGGAATAAAGATTGATGAACTTCTGAAGGATTGCTTGGGAACACCAGGAGGGGTGCTAAGGCTCCACAGGATCACTGGTGTCTTGGGCGAGAAGGTGGGTACTGGGGAGATTCATAGCACTTCGACTCCAAAGTGCACTTGGTGAGGGCTTCCACCAGCCATTCGATATGCGGGAGGAGGGAACTGGATCAGAGTGAGATCATGCACGTCTGAGATGACAGTGGAACGGGAATTTGGGAGTTCCAGTGGCACACAGGAAGGACACAGTAGTGGAGAGGGCAGTGGGTTACTAACTCCTCCGTGGAGGATGGGTTGCTGCTGGGTGGGGCCCAGGGGCTGCTGCTGCAGAAGGCAAGAGCCCTGGGAAAGTCTCCCAGTATGAGGAGGACAATGACAGGAGTTGGGTGCTGATACTGAATTCATGGCTATCTTTGTTCCGCGGCTTCTGGCTACTCTGAGTGGAGGCATGAGGGTGGGGCTTTCTCATTTAATTTCACCGTGGTTCAAGAACATATTCTGTATGATTGTAATTCTTTTAAATTTGTTGAGACTTACGACCACACATATGGGCTATCTTGGTGAAAGTACCGAGTAGGCTGGAAAAGACTGTCTTCCAGGATTTGGAGTACAAAGTGATTGAGATAATCCATGTCCTTTTAGTTTGTTTGTTTGCTTTTGTTTGTCTCCTTAAGTGCTGAGAGAAAAAAGTTAAAATTCACAACTATGTAAAGTGCTGAAAACTTGTGACCATATAGATCGATCCATTTACCACTTTATCAGTTTCTTGCCTTTTATGCTAGAGTTCCCATATGTATTGTATGCACATGTATATCAAGAAAATTAAGAAGAAAACAGTTTAAAAACTATTTCCTAGGTACTTACCACTTCAGATACTGTTCCTTTTGTCCTTAAGATCTGATTTTCTATGTAGTATTTTTTTATTCAGCCTGAGAATTTCCTTTAGCATTTCTTAGAGTGCAATCTTCTGATGTTAACTTCTTTTGATTTATCTGAAAATATATTTTGCTTTCATTTTCTGAAGGATATTTCACTTGATATAGAATTTTGTGTTGAGAGATTTTGTTTTCTTTCAACAATTTAATAATGTTGTTCCACTGCTTTCCAGTTTCTATAGATTCTGATGAGGAGTCAGTGATTTCTAATTATTGTTCCTCTTTATGTGATGTGTCATTTTATTCTAGAAGCTTTCAAGATTTCCAGTTTATGTTTGGTTTTCAACATTATAACTATGGTGGGATGATTTTCTTATTTATCTTGTTTGGAATTCACTGAACTACTTGATTCTATATTTGTCTTTCAATAAATTTAGGATTTTTTTTTAGCCATTGTTTCTCCAGAATCCACCTCCCCCCCCACCCATCTCCTCTCATTTTAAAACTCTACTTACAAACTATATTAGATTTTTTGGTATCACCCCACAGTTCCCTGATGTCTTCTTCACACTTAAAATTTTATCTCTTTTTCAGACTCGATAATTTCTATTAATCAATCTCAGATCCATAGAATCTTTCCTCTATTCTGTTTGTATCCCATTCAGTGTTTTTTTTTAAAGATATTGACTTTTAGTTCTAGAATTTCCATTTTTTATAGTTTCTCTGCTTAATTTCCTGTATTTTCATTTATTATGAGCATATTTTCCTTTACCTTAATGGATATAGTTATAATATTTGCTTTAAAGTCCTCATCTGATAATCCAACATTGGGTCATATCAGGGTTGGTTTATTGTCATTTATCTTGAAACTGGGTCACATTTTCATATCAAATAATTTAAAGTTGTATCACAGATCTTTGTGCATATTAAGTTGCAGAGAAGCAGAGTCCTGTAACATCCCTCCAAAGCCTTGATATTTTTGCTTTAGTAGACATTAACTTTGTTGAACTTGAATGGAAATCTCTGCCTCATGGGTGACAGCTCAAATTTCTGTGTGATTATTTTAGCCTTGGACATTAATCTTGTAACCTACCTGTGCATCTGTGGTTAAGGTCTTAGTCAGGGATTTGGGCAGAGTTTATACACACAAAATTTTTGGCTCTCTGTCTCAGGCTCTCTCCATGTTGTGATTTTATATGCACTTTCCAGAAGTTATAGTTTCTCCAAACTCAGTTTTTTGGTTTTTTAAGCCAGAAAGACTACATGTTTTCAGAGATTAAACCTCCCTATGTGGCACTAACCATGTCCTTTCTCAGGCTGCCCTCAAACTAAAATATGTAATAACAGAAAACTTGCCACATCAGGACCTACCTTTGGTCACTCTCAAAAATCTCTGTGTAGTTATTACTATTTCATCCAGAGTTTATAGTTATCTATCAGAGGGTTCTGTGTTAAGGGTGTAAAATTCAAACATACTGGAAGTGGAATTCTTCTCATCTTCTTTTTAGAATGCTAGTTCTACTGAATATGCAATTCTTTTTACAGGTTTTGTTATTTTTCCCTTTCTGCATTTTGCCATTTCAATGTCTTCTGGTCTCCATAGTTTTGGCTGATAACTCATCAGTACCATGTCAGGTTTCCTGGAATGTAATATATTGTTCTCTGCCTTGTCATCATCACATTTTAGCAGTTCAACTATGATGCACCTTGGAGTGGTTTTCTTTGTATTTATAATGCTTAGGGTCAGACTTCTTGGATCTATTGTTTTCCAACAAATTTTGGAAATTTTCATTGTCTCAGATTTTGTTTTTTCTCTTTCTCTGTCTCTTCTTCTAGGATTCCAATTTTACATATTTTGAAACTGCTTGAAATTATTCTACAGGTCTCTGAGGTTCTTTTTTATTTTTCTACAATCCTTTTTTCTGTTTTTTGAATTGGGTAATTTTTATTAATTTTTCTTTAAGTTCGGCGATTCTTCTGCTCTCTCTTCCTGCTGTTCAGTCGTTAGTAAATGTTTTATTGTTCTTTTTAGTTGTAGAGATTTTCTTTTGCATCTTTAATACCTTCATTTTTCTATTGAGGTTCCCTATTCATTTCTTCATTGATACTATATTTTTCTTTAAATATATATATCTTATAAATGATATATTTATAATAGTTGTTTCGAAGTCTGTCAAATACAATATCTGGACTCAAAGTTTCTATTGACTGTCTTTTATCCATTAAAATAGAATATACATTTTCTTGTATCTTTGCATGTCTAAGTTTTTCCATTCAAAACACATTAGGCAATATGTTCTAGTCAAATATTCTATTGTGTTCTTCAATGTTTTCTTGTTTGTTTTTGCTTGATGTTTTTTCTATTCTAGTAGGAAATTAATTTTCCTGTACTCAAACTGCAAATGTTTTTCTCCTACAGTATGAAGCAGTTCACATTTCTATTCCATTCTTATAGCCTCTCACTGCTGCTTTCTTATCTTGGCACCTTGGGTATTTCCCCTATGCCTACATAATTTGGTATAGGATTTGGGAATATTTTGGAGTTCACTCTTTCAGTGATTTTCTTGCTTAAATTTTCAACTGCTCTTCCAGCCACAGACTGCCCCCTGACAATGTAACCCTATGGGACTAGATTAGTGCTGCCCAAGCTGTACGTGATTTGGAAATGCATTTCAGGTCACAAGCAGCAAATACACAGACATAGCTCCATGCAGCTCCTTCTCCTAAGAGATTCCTCTCTGTTTTCTGCCTAATTTTTTTTTTTAATAAGACTCTCGGGTTCTCCCCTGTACATGAATAATTTAGAGTGAGCCAGGAACTACAACAGAGTTTATACTTAAATTTTATGACTTGTTCTTACTGTGGTTTCTTGCTGCCAGGATTTCTTCTTTAAAATTTCATTGGTTTTCCAGCCTTGAACTCTTATCTCTGGCACCTTGAGCCTGTCAGTTGCATTTTTCTGTTTCCTTAGCCATGAAAGCTGGAAAGTGCTCTTAGGCCAGAGTGTCACAATCTCACAATTCTTACTTCTTTCAGTTACAGTTTTTGGAGAATAAACTCTCCACATTTTGTATGTTTTTAAACATTTTGTCATGCCTTTAAATACTTGCTAATTTAAAAAATATTTTACTCAGGTTGTTATTTGTAAAAGGATTTGTATTATCCCTTCACATTGCAATATTACTGGAAGTTCTGTAAGTGTATTTTTAATTTGTTTATCTTATCGTGAGTCAAGTTAAACATCTTTTTATATTTTAAGTCTGTTCTTATATCTTTGTGGATATCTCATGTTTTTGTCTATTTTTCTGCCAAGTTTTTGGTTATTTTCCCCTGAATTTTTAAGAGTTCTTTATATTTTTAGAGGCACCAGCCATTTACGTCATCTTTATACTTAATTTCTGTATGTATTTGAGTCTGTTTCTGGACTCTATTCCGTTCCTTTGGTCTACTTGCCTTCCCTTGTGCTGGCACCATGCTATTTTAAGTATAAAGATATTACAGTGTTTTATTATATGTGAGCTTACTTTATAAATCCTCCCTAAGGCTTTCCTTTTTTAGAATTTTCTAGTGACTCTCACATGTTTATTTTTCCTTGTGAACTTTATTCTCAAGCCTCATAAAATATTTGCTGGTATTTTGGGATTGTGATACATTAATGAATAAACTCAGGGAGCATTAACACCATGCTGTTGAGCCATCCTATCTAAAAATAAGAAATGTTTAAGTCTACTTTTGTGCCTTTCAGGAACGTTTTGATGTTTTTCTCATTGTTTTTACACATTTCTTGTTAAGTTTATTCTAGGAAGAGTTGCTCCTCATTTTTCATGGATTGCATATTTATGAATTCACCTAACTAACTAAAATTTATTTATAACTCCAAAATCAATACTCAAGGCATTTTGCAGTTATATGTTTGGAGTGGTGAAACTTTGACTCCCATTTCTGTCTTTTTCTTTCAGCTGTTTTCTTTGTCTTTTTCTTTCATCTCTTATAAAAAAATTTTTTCTTGTGGCATATTTAGTGTCGTGTTTTTCACATTTTTTGTGCTTAATGTTGATTTTACTGTTTAAATGGCCCCCAATTGTTGTGAAGTACCAGTGTTCCTAAGTCAAGGAGGCGATGATGTGTCTTACAAAGAAAATGTGTGTTAGACAAGTGTCATTGAGGAGTAATAGTACTGTTGGCCATGAGTTCTGTTAACAAATCAATAGATATTAATGAGGTGTCTTGAACAGAAACACACATAAAAGAAGGTTATATATTGATTTGGTTGGTGAAAACAATGTGACCAGAGGCTTGCAGGAACCTAACTCTGTATTTCCCTAGGAACAATGATAGCTACCTTCAGTGTTAGAGACTTTATAGAACATGACTGTCACAAATAATGAGAATTGACTACATTTTATCCTCTTTGTTGCTATTGTAAATGAGGTTTTCTCTATCAAAAACCTTATAATTGATCTTTATTCGTGTACATGAAAGCTTGATTTTTGTATTTGATATTTCTATCCTGCCACCTCGTCATGTTATTTTTATTGTTGAATTAGTGCTGTTATGGATTTCTCAGATTTTTCAGGTATATCCTTTTACCATGCACAAATATAATTTTACTTCTTTTTCAATTCTATTTCCCTAATTAATTTTTCTTTTCTACTTAGGTTGGCTACATCCACCCGACCCCCCAACCCCAACCTGTTATAAGGATAGCTTTTCATACATGTGGAACTGCTCTGAGTTGGTAATGAACTACATCATTAATCCCTGGACTCCAGAGCTGAAAGGAACTTTAGAAGCAATGTTGGTGACTCTGGCACTTGAGGCACGGGTCTTTTTTATGTCACTCGAGAGGTCATTCAGTCTCTTCTTGAATATCCATTCCCTTTCTTCTGGTAAGAGCTTATCTCTGTACCCATTCCTCACAGTTCTGTGCAGCTGTCAATCACTCCATCCTGATGCCCTCCCCCTGCCCCTGGCTTATGATCCAGGCCAATTACACAGGGCAGCCATAAAATCTGGATATATAGCTGTTTATTACTATTGTTGTTATTGTTATTTTTAACAGATTGAACCCCTTTTATTATTTCTGACATATGGTAAATGTGCAGGTTTATTCAGTAACAAACTGAATTGTCACACAAATTACCTAGGGTAATTACCTAAGGTAATACACGTGAATGCATGTGCTGCAGTGTGGAAGCTATCTCACCTTGCTTGTTTCTCAGAGATCATTGCTTATGCCTGATGTTTTGGAAACTGTTGGTACATATATTTTACCAAGCAGTTTAGTTGTTTCGGGTGGGGGAGGGGGATCCAGTTCTGCTATTCCATACTGGCTTGAAGTGCAAATACACTGTTGTTCTTGCAGTTTTCTCCAGTACATGGAACTGGGCATTATCACTGATACACTGAACATATCATTCAACGTCACCAATCATATCATGCATTGTAACACAGTATCAATAAACTGTTATCATGTGTCTTTTGTCCTACAGTCCTTCATCCCTGAACCTCTGTGGAGTTGATGAGAGGTAGAATAGAGAGAAAAGGCAACTACCTTTCAAAATCTGACAGTCTCTCTGGAGTCCGTCAGCAGTCAATCGCCTGTCGAACAACTGAACACATGCGTATATGAGTGAATGAATGAATGACCCCACTGGATGAAAGGTTTCCTTCCTGCCCTGGCAGGGCTCCACTGTGCAGACCAAACCCAGAAGACTGCTTCGGAGCCTTCCTGCCTTCAAGAAACTCTGGGCCTTGGGCGGCTGCTTGCCGCCTGCACTGCCTTCGCCTTGTTCTGGGTGATTTCCTCACTCCTTGGCCCGTTCTCACTATCCAACTGCCTCAGCCTGATGTAGAGCTCATGCCCCTGCTCTTCCACATTTTGAGAAGTACATTCCTCCTTTTATC
The DNA here is from genome assembly GCA_003508835.1 of Eonycteris spelaea. Lineage (NCBI taxonomy): Eukaryota > Metazoa > Chordata > Mammalia > Chiroptera > Pteropodidae > Eonycteris > Eonycteris spelaea. The sequence goes on from PUFA01000424.1 coordinate 457,277, forward strand.
CCTAGCTTTCAGGAGTGTGGGCATCGCTTTTAATTAGGTTATGAATTTTTACAGTATTGGAACACTGCCCTAACTTTCCTGTCTGCACCAATATTTTTCTTAGTAATAATCTGTACCCTATTATTATCTAGCCCCAAAGCTAGTATTGACTAAAAGAGGAGTATTTGGGAGAGCTATTTCATTTTTGAAATTAATAAAGCTTATTTTACTGAGAAATTAATGAACAGAAGTGAATACTTTTATATACTATTGCAAAAATGTGTTCAAAGAAAATAATAACAAACAACCCAATAGTTTTGTAATGTTTCCAATGTAAGAGTTTTTATTCTGGCTCTGTGCTCAATTAGAGGTACCTACAACAGACTACAGAAAAAATAATTAGGAAGGGCTCAACAAAAATTTCCTGACTAACAGTAAAATAGGGTATATTCAGTCTTGCAGTTCTCCTACAAGTTAGTAGGGCTCAATTTCAGTCCTAACACTAAGTGACAAAATCCCTAATTCATATGAGATAATTGACTTAAAACAAGACTTCAGGCTTGTGATTATAACGGACTTCCAAAAAATTTGAAAATCCTATGACAGTAACCTGTCAGATGGAACTTCTGGATGTGGAGAATCCACCAGAAGATTGAGAACAGTTCTGTGAGGACGGGAAACAGGATAAAGAAGGGTCGAGGAAAGACAAAACCAAGAGCTCAAACAGGCAGGAGATTCAGGTGGGGGTAGCAGGGCAGTCTACCTTTGTTAGAAGGGTGGGCAGGGGCAGAACAAAGATGGGAAGCCTTACCTCAGCAGAGGGGCAGGATCTGCAGTGTCGAAGGGCTGAGGTATGGGCAGCCCTGGGGAGATGCTGGCTCTCTTACACAGAGCTGCCACTAGACTGCTTTAAGGTTTCCTGGCAACGATCCTCAGCCCTTTGCTGCTGTGGGTGGCTCTATGAGTGCAAGGTGGGGTTGCTCAGGTGGAGGTGTGGCAGCAGTGGTGTGGCTAGCTGCCTCCCAGACCTCCACCAGGGGACCTTCTCTGGGGAAGTGGATGTCAGCACTATTTAAGGGTGTTAAGAGCTTTTGCTGTATTGGGACTTAAAGTGGCCCAGAAACTGGGGAGTGCTCTCATGGGCACTAACTGCTCTTGAGAGAAATTTCAGGGTGTTTCGGAGATTAATGATATCATTCCCCTCCCACCCTGGGCTTGGGGGTCTCTTGGGGTAAGAGTCTTGGGACCTGTTGTCATGGGAAGGATCATCTGAGTCCGAGGACACCACCTCGTGCAGAGGCAGCCTCTTGGCAGATTTCTTTTTCTTCCTTCTAGGGTTCTCCTGCCTCAGCTCCTGTAAATCTGCAGTGTCAGCTCCTTTGATGGGCCATGTTAGGAGAGCTGAGTTCTTGTCCACATCCACCCTAGAGGGAGAGATTACGGTCACCCTGGGCCAGACAGTGGCTGTATCTACAAAGATATCCAAGCCAAGAGATAATAAGCACTGCCAAGGATGTAGTGATAGGGGAGCCCTCATGCACTTCTGGTAGGCATGTCAATTGGTGCGGCCACTATGGAAGACAATATGGAGAGTCCTCAAAAAATTTAAAACAGAAATACCATACTTCTAGATATTTATCCACAAAAAAATGAAATCACTATATTCAAGAGATATCTGCACCCCTGTGTTCATTGCAGCATTATTTGCAATAGCCAAGACATGGAAACAATCTAAGTGTCCATCAGTGGATGGCTAGAAGAAGAAAATGTGATTAATATAATTTAGCAGTAAAGAGTAAGGAAATCTTGCCATTTGCGATAATACTGGATGGACTTTGAGGGTATTATACTAAGTAAAATATGTTGGATAGAAAGACAAATGCTGTATGATCTCACTCATATGTGAAACCTAAAAGTCAAACTCATAGAAACAGAATAGAATGGTGGTTGCCAGGGGCTGGGAGCTGGGGATGGAAAACGGAGAAATGTTGGTAAAAGGGCACCCCTCCCCCCAAAAAAGACAAGAAAACTATACTGGACAATTTATTTATCCAGAAATGTTGTCCTCCAAAGGTGTCTTGGGAACACCTTGACTTCATTCCAGCATGCCATCATGGCACATCGTCTGGGAACTTTCCTTTTTCAGAGCTTCCAGGGTAAGTTAAGGACACCAGCTACCTGGTGTTAAACTGTATTTTGTCCCCACAAGCAGTATCTGCCACCTTGATCATCCAGCATTCAATCTGAGTAACTTGACCATGGCTACTTCGGACCTCTTGGAAATTGTCAAGAAAAAATTAAAAGAATGGGAAAATATTTTTAGCTATTTCTAAATAGAAAATTTCATCAAGCAAATCCCTCTTCAAAGTATCAAGATTTACCACATATGATACTTTTCAAAGACTGGCTCAAAGAGTCAGGTGGTAATTTCCAAGAAAGATTAAAAAAATTGGCCTGACATTTCACACTCATTAATATAACTAATGAAAAAAAAGAAAAAAAATAACAAATGTTGGCAAGGATGTAGAGAAATTGGAACTTTGAGCACTGATGATGGGAATGTAAAAAGGTGCAGCTGCTGTGGAAAACAGTATGGCACTTCCTCAAAATATTATAAACAGAATCACCAAATGATCCAGTAGCTCCATTGTGGGCATGCACGCACAAGAATGAAAGCAGGGACTCAAATGGTTCTCTGTAGACCCATGTTTATAGCAGCATTGTTTATAACTGCCAAAAGACGAAAGCAGCCCAAGTGTTCATTGACGAGTAAGTGAATAAACAAAATATGGTATACATATACAATGGAATATTATCAGCTTTTTAAAAAGGAAGGAAGTCTGGCATTTGCTATAACATAGATGAACTGTGAGGACATTATGCTGAGTGAAATAAGCCAGTCACAAAAAGACAAATACTGTGTGATTCCACTCATATGAGATAGTTAGAACATCAAATGCATAGAGATTGAAAGTAGAATGGTGGTTGCCAGGGGCTAGGGGAGGGGGAGTTAGTGTCCAGTGGGGACAGTTTCAGAGAGGGATGGTAAAAATGTTCTAGAGATGAATAACGATTATGGTTGCACAATAATGTGAATGTACTTGATGTCACTGAACTGTATGCTTAAAAACAGTTAAAATGATAAACTTTCTGTTATGTATATTTTACCATAAAAAAAATGGCCTGAGTAATAGCAGTAACATTGGAAAAAGTCTTCCTAGGAAGCCACAAAATTATCTTCAAATCTAAGGCCAGGGCCTGTGTAGATGCATAAGTTTCGTGAGGCCAGGTTCTCAGAGACCTGTCTTGAACTCACATTATAAAGCTGTACTCACTAAGCCTGTCCTCTGAAACTTATTCTTACCTACCACACTGCTGCCAAGCCCCTCAGATGGCCCCCCTCCAGAGTAGACTAAGTTGACACACAGCATTTCCTCATTGAAGGTTTTCTGTTTCCCACATATTAGGACTGGTCGCAGTCCAGTTTCTAACCTATAACCTCTCAGAAAGAAGAGCAACAAGGAAGGAAGAATGGGAAGTAGAGTTTTTAAGGTTTACTAAAAGCACCCAAAAAGTGAGGCAGAGAAGCCAGCCAGGGCCAGCACTCCGCTCTTGACCCCCAAGGGGAGAGGCATAAGGTGATTGTTCTCAACTGCAACTAACTTTGTTTCATAGCTGGATTTCATTAGAAGGCCTTGAATCATAACAAATAAAAGGGGAATAATTTCTTCAGATTCATGACAAGTGAATGCTTCTCTGAAAGTTCAATGAAATAATGCTGGATTTGAGATTAGAACCAGATACCAATGGTCCCCAACATTTTGGGCATAAGGGACCAGTGTTCCTTTCCAGAATCTAATGCCTGATGAGGAAGTGGCTGCAAATACAGATGAAGCTTCACTCGCTAGCCTGCTGCTCACTTCCTGCTGTGAGGCCTGGTTCCTAATAGGCCACGTACTGGTACCAGTCCAAGGCCTGGGGATTGGGGGCCCCTAAGATAGACAAATAACCAGTAGGTAAAAGGTGTGACACTGAAGGAAGAATAATCAGAGAACTACATTTTAAGTAGGAATGGATCTCAGAAAATGATTCCCGGTGCAAAGATACAAATATAGTTCAGGAAATGAGAAGGGAGAGCCACTTACACTTTTGGATCCTCCTGGACTAGGGGTGACTTTATATGAGAGCAAGAGAGGCATACTTGTTCTGGCTGATCTTAATAAGTGCACTCCGAGGACAAAATTCCTGTAATAATATCAAAGCGGTCACTCAATTTAAATCAGATGTATCCACAATTCAAATGTAATTTTATTCTAGCTCAACCCATCATAATAGCTACTAGCCATTATCTCACTCAGGTGATACTTCAGAGTGCAGTTTAAATGCACAGCCTGCTTGATATTTATATGTTGAATAAAAGTCATTGTTGAGTCTTCTCTGTCACTTCTCCACATCCTGATCATTTGCCAAGTCCATCCACATAAGAAGCATGGAGTGTATGTACAGGTACGCACACACACACACACACATGCACATTCTTTCATATAACCTGCTTGCTGTCTTTACTTCAGCTTGGCCATCTCTTTCCTGGACTTATAAGCTAGTACCACCGCCTCTTGCTGAACGCCCCACCTTCAGCCCTATGAGTCTCCCAGAATCTCCATCAGAACTGTCTTCAACATCCACCCCCTGCACTGTGCCGCTCTGGTCTCCAGGGCCCCACCGTTCTGTGGGTTGATTCCAAGGTCCTTCCTGGGCCCTAAGGCTCTTGTTCTGGGATCCTAGGTCAACTGCTTCATCTTTCCCCACACTGGGAACATGCCCAAGGATGTCTCTTTAATCGTCTCTTGATTTGCTTTCCCCTCTCTTGCAGGTAGTTATCTCCAGAGCAGCACCACAGGGTCTCCCCTCCTGTTGCCCCTCCAGACCACCTCTACTGCCACCCAAACAGCTCCAGGAAAGTTCATTTACTCTCAGGGCTTTTCCTTTCCCCTGCTTGCTCTTTCAGAATAGAATCAGTACTCCTGGCCCCACTGGAGCTGGTGGCCTTCAGTCTTTGTCTTTAATCCTAAAATCCATTAACTGTGACCCCCTCCCTGGTGGATACCTCATGCTACAGTTGAGAAATGACTGGCTAAGTCTCTTCGGTATAAGAAGCAGTCCGACACAGGGGGTCAGGGTGCAGGCGATGCAGCCAGACCGCCTGGGTTCGTGGGCCTGCCCCATGGCTCACGCTGTGTGACTTAACCTCTCTGCCTTGGCCTCCTTATCTGACAATGAGAATGATAACAGCTCCCACCCCCAGTGTTCTGAGCACTCAACTGTTTGTGATGCAGATAGCACTGGCATCAGTCTCTGTGGTCAGCGAAGTACTTAATAAAGTTAGCTATTATGATTTTATTTGCTGCTTTTTCTTGCCAATCTATTTTCCAGGCATATTAAATGGTCCATCAAGGCAATGTCCTTTCCATTAGAAATGTCATGCATTCAAGTAATTTAAAAAGCAATTGTGAGAACCTTGTCTTCATCAGGGGCTGTGAGGGGACAAAGATGAATGGCCCACCATCCCCACAGTTAAGGAGTTGGGAGGTTGGGGAGGAAGCCAGTGTGGGAAGTGGGCAGTCCAGTGTGTAGGGGACCATGAGGGCCTCAGTGGGAAGTCACAATTGGGCAGTGTCTTTGGATGACAAGTGTTAATGGAGAGGAAATGGGGAGGGTGGCCCAGGAAGAGTTAGAGCCCAGGGACTTGGAAAAGTCTACTACATTCAGGAAGCAGCTCCCATGGGGCTGGAAGCCATGCTCACGGGGCAGGCCTGTGCTGTGCTGGGCTTTTCCTAGAAGTTCATGGAAAAAGTGTGTGTGTGTGTGTGTGTGTGTGTGTGTGTGTGTGTGTGTGTGAAGAGGGGTGGGATGGATTTCAGGTAGACAAGTGACATTATCAGATTTGTAAACTGATAAAGACTTTCTAAAACTTTTAGGAAAATACCTAAGGGCAGGGGAGCATAAGGCAAGATGGGTCTGAGCAGCAGCAGGGACACATGAGAGAGCGGTGCTAAGGACAGGGAGGGCACTGAAGAAGCAAGTGGGCCCAGCCATCAGCGAGGATTGGGAGCCAAAACGGCCACTCAATGGTGTTAGGAGGCCATGGCTGTCTCAATGAGGGCAGACTATGTGGCAGGGTGGGCAGGATATAAACCAGAGCAGATGCATGCATTGGGGCGGGGGTAGGTACAGTCAGGGAAATCATTCCTTCAGGTCATCTGGCAGTGCCAGGAAAGGGCTCGGGGTAGCCTGCAAGGAAGGCAGGCGTGAAAGGAGCCACGTCCTGCCTTGTAATAAACTCCTTTCTGAATGAAAGTCTACTTACTCTCCGGTTGTTACACTTCAAAACTGTGTAGAACTTATCTTCAGCCACATCGTGATTTGGAAGCGCTATGACAATGGCAGGGACGTAGAAATCAAATCCATTGGGTGTCACTATTTTGGCAAACACATAGTCTCCAACCTGTAGACGAGAACACATTTCATAGTAAACATTTTGCTTCCAGATCCCAGATCTTATAGACAATATTAATATAAGCTCATTTTAAAACACCCCAAGGTGAAGTATTGTTATCAAAATTTAAATGCATATTTTTTTTTCAGAGCCAGTAGCTCCAAAATTCTTTGTGCTCATTGAACCACACCTGAAATTTTGTGATCAGTTTGGGCCAGCCCCATTCTAGCAGGTGACTTTCTCACCTGCCTAGGGTTCTGGGGACAGCCAGCAAAATGGAGGGGGGTCTAGAAACATATCCTCCTAAAACTGGTGGAAGGAACTTGAAGAGTTTCACATGAAGTCAAGGGGCGCTATGAATCGTGTCCTAATGTATCAGAAGGGCTGTCACCCTGACACTGGGAAGGAGCAGGTCTGTTTCACATGGCTCTAAGCACACAGCTGGACTCCACAGGTAAAAGTAACAGAGGTACAGCATCTGGCAGGGAAGGGGCATGCAGAGGCTTCTGGGCATTTGCCAGATGGAAAGGACTAACCATCAGGGGAAAGTGCACTGACATGTGCCCTGGATCTGGCCGGGGAAAGCGGGACAGACAAACAGGTGACACCTTACAAGCATGCAGTGCTCTTCCTACTGGCTCACTCTACCCAAGAAACCATAGCAGTGGGACCCCGGAGGCTTCCTCTGTCTTCTCTGGCCCTGGTGTCAAGGAAAGCACTACCTTGGCCCTCGTTTTAAATCTAGTTTAATATACTCTTTTGTGGTTAAAGTTTCAAGAGCACTAGCAGCTACAGCAGCTCCCTTCCCTGACCATCTATTGTCTGTAAAGTGAGAAGTGAAGTTGTGAACTACTTAACAGGGTGTAAGCAGATGCTCAGCAAGGGGTAAGAGGACCTGGGGCCACTGTTCTTCTCACCCAAATGCAAGCCCCCTGCAGGAGCGCAACCAGATGCCCAGTGAAGGGCCCAACAGTGGCCATGCCACTCTCAGAGCACTGGGAATGATGAAAGGGGTCTGGGACAGGTGGGCAGAGCAGGTACCTGGAGCAGTGGACAGGGCATGGCGCCCCCCACAGGCGTGATGAAGGAGATGGGCACGACCTTGGTGTCTCCGTACCTGAAGCCCACAAGTGCATGGGTGGGGCTCACGCATTTCTTCACGACCCCTGGAAGGAATCAGATTTCAAATACAGTATAAAGACAAGCAATGTCTGTTCCCTTAGGTTGGCCCCATCCTGTTGGCAGCACTGAGCTGTCACGCTTTGCCTATTCAGATCAGCGCTCCTTCTGATTTCTCCACTAGAAAACAATGAATCTGGGGCCCACCAAGCAAAGGGATGAAGTGCAGCATGCCAGTCCAGGACATTGCAGAGCCCAGGGAACACACAGAAAAACTTGCTTGTTCTGCACCACCAGCAACCATTCTGACTAGGAACATCATTCTTAGAAAAGTAGCCACTTCCTGAACACTTGCTATCATCTGTTTCTTTATTCATTTTAGCCATATTTCCTTCTATAATACTTAGATATAGAAAACTGATGTTGTTAAATTGTGAGAGTCAAAAGGAAATGTGAGCCCTCATCACCAGTTTTTCATTCATATTCAATAGATGAGAAATTAACTAGGCTGAACTCATCCCTGAGCTTCCCGGAAAGGTACAACCAAAAGAGGAGAAAAGGAAAAAGAAGCCAGGCATTTCCTCATCTTTTAATTCTGCTCAAGGAGATTATTACAGCAGGAAAAGAAAATATTGTTTTAAGGTTCATATAGTTTGTCATTTAGCGCAGTTGAAATGTACTTTCCCATTACAAAGGGATAACAAATAATGAGGGGAAGTTTTAACATGGACACTTCCCCAGGCAGTGACAGCTCCACGTGGGTCCCCGCCTGTCTCCACTGGGATCCCACGGTGTGAATGGCTGGCACCTGCCCCGGCTCACACGCCAGCTTTGGCAAGGTCCCATGTCCTTTTATGCTGCAAAAAAACAGCTGCAGGTTTTCACCTCAAGTCTACGTCTTTTGTTTTAGAGAATCAAAGAAATGAAAACTTTTTTAAAAAACACATGTGAAAAACAGCTTTCCAGTGTGTGTGCTTTCTTATCAAACTGAAATGTTCAATTTGGTTTTTGAAATATTCTTTACACATTAGTCACACATTTCATACCATACAGTGACTTTACTCATTTAATTAGAAAAATCAACAGAACTTTTTAGAAAGAATTCCTATTATGGAAACAATGAAGAACCACCTCTGATGGAGGTGGCTCCTTGCATCCTGCACCCCGCAGGTCAGGTTTGGGTTCTGGGCTACCAGCCAGCCCCACGGCCTGAGTGACCATGCTCACACCCCACCTTTGGAGCTGAGCAGAATCCAGCCTTAAACCTGCAACACGGTTTTCCAGCCATTTGCCCAAGCTGCACAGCTGTGAGAGCCTGCATGACCGCGGAGTCGAAAGCATGTCTTCTCTGCCTATTACAGAAAATGTCTGCCGAACCTGCTCTAGGCGAGTAGACCTAGATGTGTTACTACAACTTCTTTTTAGTTCCCTCAGTTCTCTTTTCCTCTTCAAACAATCTCTGTGGATGTGGACCTCTGGCCACCCCCAGAAATCAGTGTGCTTTCTCCCAGTGTGACCTGGAATAAGCCTTACGGTGCTGACCCTGGGCTGACACAGTGCTGACATCTGGCTGGCCATGCTCTGGGAACTGCAGGACCCAGGACCCGAGCAGCCTGTCCAGTTAGGGCTCAGCCTCTGTCTTGCTCCTTCTGCATCTAATGAAGGAGCTACTACCATTTCTACATCCCACTCAAGGTCAGCTTCCAATCTGGGTTTCCCCGGAACTGCAGCTTTTCTCTGTCCTCGCCCCAAGAGGTGAGATCCTGTCACCTGGCTCTGAAATGTTGTTGGGAACTATTCCAGGGACCTGCCCTGTCTTTCTCCTAATGGAGGTTTGGTGATACCGGGTATCTTCTTGGCTACAAGTCTGCTCACCACCTTAGCCAGAGGGATCTCCTTTCCCCAGGCTGGGGGCAGGGGGATGTGCCCCTGCAGAGACTCTAGCAAGACTGGCCCATGCTCAGAGGTCAGGAGACCAGAGAAACAGACTAAGTAGACAGCATGGGTCAGTTCACTTGGCGAAAGATACATTGCTCTAAATCTTTGTTCTAAATAGGCGTTTCTCAGACTGCAGACTGGAGTTTTTACCCCTGGCTGTTAAGACTCTTCTGATATTCACGGCCAGCTTAAATTCTATCTCCTGAAAAGGCATAACCAGCAGCCCCTCCACCTGCCCCACTCGGCTGAGGGTCAGCCTACACATGTTCATCATATTCTCATCCTCCTTCAGTCTCATAGGTTTCCTCTCTAGTCCACCCTGCTGGGTTTTGCCCCTTCGAACTGCTGTCAAAGTTATAAACTGCAAGCAGCTCCCTCTACTCCTGGAAATGGATTGGTTATATCTCTAAGAGGAGCTCTCATGTGAGATGACAGAAAACACTTTACAGGTAATTAACACTTTACGGTATACTGTACATTATCATATTTCATCTACACAGCAATCTTATGGGGGTTTTAAATGAGTCAAGTCCCATTTGGAAAGATAAGGAAACTGAGGCTCAGAGAACTTCAGGTGGCCAGCAGAGGAAAGAGGCAGAATTCAAGTAAATTAGAACTCAGGGTTTCCTGATCCTAAATCATTACACCTGAAAAAGTATTCAGTCCCTACCCCCTACCTTTTTCTTCCAGTGTCACTTGTTCCTATGGCACAACGCAGAAATCTTGCAAACCTGACTTCACCGTCATGAGTTTCCTAAAGTAAAATGCCACTTCTCACTGAACAATGGGGAGAATGACTATGTTCCTACACATAATGACTTAAGGTTTGAAACGTGTCTTCTTCCTTGCCTTTGGCACCAATAAGCTAGGAGAAAATAGTAATAAACAGTGACCAAGTGATCTAAATACCACTAATGAGGAATGGTGCCTCTGATGGGACATCTGTCCTGAGAGGAATGTGACATCATGACATCACTTAGGTAGCATTCTGTCCAGGAATGCATAATCTGAATCTAATCTAACCCAACCCAAACTAAGGAACATTCTATAAAAGAATTGACCTTATTCTCAAATAATGTCAATATCATGAAATAGGAAAGGCTGGGGAATAATTCTAGATTAAAGAGACAAGTTAATTAAATGGTACTACATCATTCCAGATAGAACCCTGTACTGGAGAAAAAATGTTATCAAGGCCATTATTGGGACAATTAACAAAAAATGGAAATATGCAAGTGAAAAATAGTTTAATGTTAAATTTCCTGAATTTTATAACTTTTTTTGTGGTTATAAGAGAATACCCTTGTTTTGAGAAATACAGACTGATGTATTATGAGGTAAAAGGGCATGATGATGTTACCTAATCTCAAATAATTCAGAAAAAATAATGTGTGTGTATGTGTGGAGGTGGAGAAAGAAAGAGAGAATGAGCAATAAATGTGATAAAAATAAATGTAACAAATGTTAAAAATTGGTAACTCTAAGTAAAGAGCATTCAGGAATTCTCTGCATTATTCTTGTAACTCTTCTGTAAATTTGAAATTATTTTTTATAAAAAAATAATTCCATGATGGTACAGCTGAAATTCTCAATGAAAGAAAAGATGTACTGACTTTAGGGGAGGGGTACAAAGGCTAAGGCCACCAAAGAGCCCACGCATGATCCTGGCTAGCTGGGTTCCATGCAGCTCTCAGGAATATGTGCACTCTGGCTTTAATTGTGTATTACTAGGGCGGTATTCACTGCTGAACTGGTCTCAGGTACTGCATGTGTCACATCGTAACCCGTTCCCTCCCCAGACTGGCAGCAGTAGGGCCTCAGCATTTTATCACAAGGGGGGTCGGTGGGGGTGCTGAAGGCCCAGCCATTTCGCTCTCCTCTGGTACCCTGGCCAGTAAACTGACCCCAAGCCTCATCCAGACCTTTGGAATCCAGTCCTTTTCAGCACTTTTATTCAACTGCCAAATTCACCTCGGACCCCTATCTAGGGCTTGAATTCAGAAAACCAGGCAGGGGTGGCTCCTATAATCACCTGCCAGCAAGTCTGAGCCCCAGGGAAATGAGCCCTGGGTTTTGAGGCCCTGCTCTTGCAAATGAGTGTTTCACACCCTAGCCTAAGAGCTCATCTTACAGGCTGGGATCCATGTTTACTCTTATCCAGTCAACTCCAAGGCATGTTTATCAAACTCAAAGGAATGTCCTGGTCGTCAGTCCTACACATATGCCTGCTGGAAACCTAAACTGTTGCTGAAGCATTTTTTCTCATTTAAAAAGATTTAATAAAGTGTACCTGGTATTTGATAGATAATGCCTATGTAAGAGCAGCTATATTTCTGCAGTATAATCTCTTTCTCCAGCAGATCTTCCTCCAGGCTGTATCCTAGCCCCCTTTCCCCACAGGCTTGCCTGTGATTTCAGTGACTACAACTGCATTGATGACTACTCTGTGTCTGGAGATGGAGATTCTGAGACATCAACACAAAGTATCATGTCCCAGATTCATTACTTCCAGACACACCTCATTATCTTCCTGTCCACGTCACCTCTGGTAGGTACCACAATCTACCTCATGGCCCAGCCAGGGACCTGAATGACATCCTAACCCACTCCACAGCTACTCTTCATGCAGCGATGTGAGAGATATTTTAAGCTCCATGTGTGATTGCATTCCTCCCTGTTTTAAATGTGGCTCCCCAATAAAGTCCAAATACTTAATGTGATCCATTAGGGATGGCCCCATACTTACCTCTCTGAGGAGCCTTATTCTTTTCTCCCCTTCCTTTTAATTCTAGGTTCCAGCCATAATCTATTTTACTTTTCCGACACAAAGTGTTTTTCTCCAGCTCTAGATCTTCACTGTCCACAAAGTTCTTGCTTGAACCTCACCTGACAGGTTCCTTCAGGATCTCATGCCCCAGAAACACCCACGCAAACCTCTCCGGCCCAGCCACATGGGCCTCACCACTTTGACCTGCTGTCCCCTCTGCTTAGAACACTCTGTTTCCTTCAGATGACCTCACGGCTTGCCCCCCTTCCTGTAATCCCTTACTCATGGTTCCCCTTCCCCAGAAACTCTTCATGGACCACCATATTTAAAACTGCAACATTCGCCCTCACTCTCTCAACCCCCTTATTTGGTCACTAGTCTGTCTCCCTCACTAGGATGTAAGTCCCATGAAGACAAGAATTTTCATGTTTGCTCACCACATCAGATCAGCACTTTAGTGGTATTACACACATGGAACACAGTAGATTTGTAGTAAAATTTGTATACTAATTTCCCTTTCTGGCTATTTTCCCCCCAACTACGGGGAGAAACCCCATCACCACTGCATTCTAGAAGTGGAGTACTTTAATACAGCTATGAAAAGTCAGTGTTCCAGGGAAAGAACAGTTTGAGAACCTCCAGTTCCCGATATCATATTCTTTAACAAAGGGTCTTACAAAATGAAATATCTACCTGGAAAATAAAAGCCATTTTCATCACATCTTGCAATAACCTTCTGGCCTTTAAGGTAATCCAATTTTTTTGATTTGGTTTTCTTTGTTGGATTTCCTTGAAACTTCTCTTGCTAAAAAAGATAAAACAGAGAACTGATAGAAAAAGTCAATGCACACAATGAAAATTATAGGTACAACCTATTCTGGACAATTTAAATAGGATCTAGAGTCTTAAAACGTAAAACTCAATATATTCATTATATAACCAAAATGCAACCAACATACAAAAAAGCAAGCAAATATGACCAATTCTCATGGTAAAAGGCAATCAACAGATCACAATACCGAGATGACCCAGGTATTGTAATAATCAGATAAAGATTTTAAATCAGTGATTATAACCATAGCCCATGAGATGAAAGTAAATACTCCTAAAATATATGGCAAAAGGTTTTCAGCAGAATAATAGAAACTATAAAAAAAAATGCAAGAGACTGGAAGACAAATCAACAGAAATTATCCAATCTGCAAAGAATAGAGAAAAAGTTTTTTAAAAAATGAGCAACATATCCTGGTCCAAATAACCCCTTTGAAGCCCAGCTCAGTTATAATCAATCTGATAAGACTTTAGCCCAAGGCAATTTCAGGAGAAAACAAGGTATCTTCATGCAATGGAATATTATTCAGCCATTTATATATGAAACTTACAGAAAAGGCAAATTCATATACAGATATTGATCAGTGGTTACCTGAGGTGACAGAGATTGGCTGCAAATGGGCATGATGGATCTTTTCAGGGTGATAGAAATGTGCTGAAACTAGACTGTGATGTGGCTGACAGCTCTGTCAGTTTCACTAAAAATCAGTGAATTGAAACAGATGAATTTTATGGAATAAAGTTATATTTCTATAAATTTTTTTTAAAGGTAAAAATAGGCAGCATTGACTTCTGGTTTGCTCTGTGTAATCACTCACAGTATATTTTGTATACGGTGGACTGAATGAACAAATAAACATGGAAGCTTCTGGATATACCCTTAAATTAAAAGGTAAACCAAACAGGCCTTTTTCTTCAAATCAATACATTGCAGAAAGTAGGGATTTTCCCTCCTAGATTTTTTCATTTTTTTCTCTTTCTTGACCATTAATTTATTAATTTTTGGGTTTCTCCAAGCAATTAGTCCTCCTTCCAGTTGGAGTGCCCAGCAATATCACTCTCTAGCTTCTCTTCCCAGACTATCAAAAGCCACTTTTCACCTGATACAAAGCCAGTATAAAGTGTTTCACATGCATTTTGATGTCACCTTTTTGCAGTGCTATAGCTAGATCATAAATAAAGTATTAAATGCATATTTTATGAGCTCATCTACAGGACTCCACTTAGGTGTCTCTATGAGGCAAGTGACTGTCAAACCTGAAATAACTCCAAGTCGTCTGAACACCAGTTGCTTTTGGGTCATTACTCTTGTTTGGAAATAAGGGGGTCAGTGTAAGGTGTCCTGATACAGTTGGGTTCTGTTGCAGCATCTATTATTTGAATCTGTTCAGAGATGCTTTTTGGGTTCATAAAAAGAAGCAGGAGTACAGTTTATTCCCTGGAAGGTAAAAACTTAGAGCCAGGTCCTCAGAAGTGTAAAAATAATAAACTAAGGGGTTAGGCTCTCTTGAAAGAATTGTAGTATATTACCAAATCTTCAGCCTATGCAGCCATGGACAAAAACATCAAATGAATGCTACTCTTTAATTTATGATGTTCCCATTTGCCAGACTTTGCTCAGGCACCTGCATTCTCATGGAATTTTTATTTTCACTAATGTAGTCAGTATATCAGAGAGGACAGCCAAGGTCACTGGTAAGTAGGGAATGTCACTGCTTGTTCTAGGCTTTCACTTAGAGGGACCTAACCATGCCATCCCACGCATGATCCAGAATGACCGGCTGCAGTCTGAACAGCCTCAAAGGGAAGAGCCTGTACCAGGAGACAGGAGAAACAAGATTGTGCTGTCCAGCTGGTTCTGTGACCTTTTAATTTTCTTGGGCTTCAGTTTCTGCATGTACAAAAAGAGGGGGTGGTTGAAAGGATCTCTAACATCTGCTAAATCCATATTTCAGTCCAGGAGAACCTAGGCCCTTCTAGGTCTTTCTGCACTGCTGGAGGAACTGTCAGGCCAAGTATTTACAAGAACAGGACACAAGCATGATGACCTTGTTTGGTTTTTACAATTTGAGGGAAATGCACTGGCAGAACTGTGACTACGAGTAGCACAGTCTTCTGTCATAATACTCTAAAGAGATGCCCACACCGCCGTTTCCTACAGTTAGGTAGGATTCACATTAAGGTTTCCAGCAGATCCAGGTAAGGTTTCTAATTACTGATAGAATTCAGACTCTTGAGAATCTGCAACATCACAAATTAAATCGGTTTTTTAAAAGCCTTTACATAAAGGTAACCTTCCATAAAGGTTACCTGTACATAAAGTTAACTTCCAAAGCCACCTGCTTCATGCCACCAGCGTTCATGTCAAAGACTAAGTATCTAGAGGTGCTGTTGGTCACTGAGGCACTAGATGGCCTCTCCACCTCCAGATGACGACCACCTGTTATTCCAGAGAGATGTCCACATTGACTCTAGAAAGGCATTCTTCCCCTTAGATTTCATCAATGTAAGAGAAAGCCATTTATTAGAACCTATGCCTAGATACATTTAAAGTTACTTCTCAAAATTCTGAATGAGTATAATTACATAATTTATTTATCTAGCCTCCTTTTCTCTCTAGATTCCAAATATTGATTTGATTCTCTCTATATCCAAGCCCAAAGCTAACCAATGAGGTTGCTTACTATGTTGTCACAGGTATAATTCTGTGAAGTTAGTTCCCTGAAATCATCAGAGTCCTTACTTGCCAATTCATCTGACAGAGGATGACCACCCACTCTGCGAAGACCTCCACTGTGTGGGCAACAAGAATGAATAGTAGCGGTGTAGAGAGCTCTGTGTTCATTTTTAACACACTGAAACTGCCACCTAAGAAAACACTTTCTAAATGGCTACAAAGCATCATTCCCCAGCCCTGAAATCATTCATATACCTATGAGTTCACCTGAAAGGATCGCTGCAGATACTAAAGGGCTTTGCACAGGTAACTCACATTTACTCTGCTTTTTTTGGAACTGTTATTACTATTGGTAACAATCCATTTCTGGTTGTCTCCACAACATGTAGCCTTGTGGAAGGACCATTTGCTGTAAACTTGGTGATTCAGCCTGGCTACCATCAATTCAGCCATACCACACTAAGGTAGAAGGGCCATGGCAAAACAAACCTGCAGGGCTGGCTTTAACACAACAGTTCATTCCACAGAAACAGAGCACTGGCTTCCCGGATGGAGGGACATTCATTGATTAGGGCAGCTAGACTCCATCCCTCCAGCCACAATGCTGACAGCACCTTTCCAAAACGACGATGTCCCGTACTTTCCAAATCTTGCCAAAACTTTAAAGCCAGTCCCAAAGAACATCCCGGCCCCAGTCCTCTTCTGACACGCCTCACCTGTGCACCCGCAAAACACATGGGTGTCATTGAGTTTTAAAAAGAAATCCACGGAGCATGAGAGTCAGAGGGGATGGAGAGTGAGAATAAGAAATGCCAGCTGTAAATCGGTAAGCCCACAGATCTGCAGGCTTGGGGCATAAGAGCAGCTGCAAGCCAGTTTCAGGGAGGAAGCCGATGGGCGCTGATGCCAGCGGTTGGGATGCTGTCTGCTGGGTAGTTTGATATTGCCTTGTCTCCAAAATCCAGAGAATCTGATTCACTTCTTTGCCATATTTAATTACCAGGTGACGTAGAGCAGGATCCAAAATGGTGCCACCCTCCTTTCATTTTATTTCTTAGTTTCAAGGTCATGCTTTCTGGTTTGCACTAGTGAGGGTAGTGAACTTACTAAATGTCTGATGCTTTAAAATTTTTTTTCCATTTAACAAACAACATACTTCTACATCAAGTACAGAGTGTATTTCTAGTATTTAACTAGAACTAGTCTTTGGCTCAAAATCTTATTATAAAACCACTACTAAATATTTTTTCCCTGCCCCAAATCACTGAACTGCTGCCACACAGCAGCTCTAATGTGCTTCTCTGTCCACATTTGGTCCTCAAAGCCAACAGAGCTCGAAGATGATACATGTTGTGTCAGGCATGGTTTGTTTCTCCTCTCTCTAGGACACTTAATTATGAGACCAGAACATTTTCACACTGTCTGTGAATAATGCAACTCCCTTTAAAACTCTGGAGAGCAGGACAGGGCCAGCCTAGAGGTTTCCTGACCTTCACTCTCTCTCCTCTCATTCAGCTTTAGAGGTGTTTCCTCTACCCCTAGAGTATCTAGGGCCTGCAGCCTTTTTCGTTTTTCTTTTCTTTACTTTATTTTTCTTTTTCTTTTTTTGTTATGGGAGAGGTAGAGAAAGAATGAAAAAAGACCTCACAGGACAATGTATATCAGGAGTGGTAGTCTCCTGCCCAGCCCCTCTGCTCTCTGGAGTGATGACCCAGGGGAAAACAGTGGAAGGCTTTGGTAACAGGAAGTAAGCCAGTACGCCAAAGGAGTAAAGTTCTAAGTAGAATATTCTTTGTCAGCCCTGCCCTTCTGAAGAGGGAGCTGTCTCCTTGTAAGACCTCTCACAAGCACAGCGGGTTGACACTTGGGTCACGAGGACAGTGAGGATATCACATGTGAGGCCAGGGCTTAAGGGGGTGGCTGCTGCCAGGAGGATGTACAGAGGGAATTACCATCTGCTTTAAGTAGTCCTGGGTACTTAGCCTTGCTTTAAGATCCAGAGGGGTGGAGGGGAGTGTGTCTGTGGAATTGTTTTTCCCTTCCACTTCAGGGAATAGAATAACTTTAGGAAACACAGCAAGAGAAACACACATCCCAAAAATTCTGTGCAGTTTCCATTTCCCTCTGGGGTGGGGGGGCGGGTGTGCTTCCTGAGCAAATCACCAACTGGGTGAGCTATTCCCTCTTGTCCCAGGTCCCCGCTCCTATGCTGTGTGAGTGGCTCCTTAGGAAGCACAGGACACCATGACAGGAAGACAGGATGAAGCCTTGACCTACAAAACAGCCCTTTCATCCCCTCCACCATATAGTACAGGGCTGTGAGGAGAGCTGGCCACTCTGAGAGTAAAATCACCAACGCAGAGGGCTTCAGTGAGAAGATAAATGTGTGTGTGTGTGTGTGTGTGTGTGTGTGTGTGTGTGTGTTAGCAACAAAAGTCCTAATAAACACATCAGATGCTGAATAAATGATCCCCTACCTTGAAGAGCAAACTTGTAACACTTCGAGGAATGGTCCTTCCTTGCTCTTTTATGGAAAAATCAAAGTGAGAAAAATTTGAAATGTTTTAAATATTTAAACCTGAAAATTACCACAGGTTTGAGATCTGTAGTTAGGATGTTACTGAATGGTTATCCATATGCCACTGCTCTAGAGAGGAACAAAAGCCACACCCTGAAGCCACTTTTGGGTCACTGCCTGGAGTGTGGACCTCACCAGGTGTGCACCACAGCTGGATACAAATATCTCACACAGGCTATGTCTTAAAAATAAATGCTGAGCCTTAAGAAATCTTTTCAAGAGATCTCTGAGTTATTTACTCTGGTCCACCTGCTTCTAAATCCATTCTCTACCCTACCCTGCCTTGCCCTACCCTATTTTCCAAGAGACTGACTCTAAGGATGACACCAACCTATTTCCCTTGCAGGCCTACATCTAGATAGGGTGAGCCAGTGAGAGGCATGGGGTCAGAGGGTGGCAGGAGGAATGATGGGGTACCTGTCCCCCCACCTTTTGAGTCCTTAGGACCCCAGGTTACTTATCATTCAGATGCCCTCTGGCAATTGCCACACAGCACAGCTCCCATGGCTCAGGGCTGGCTGTTGAGGGTGAAATTTGCAACCATGGCAACAAGAGGGGTGCTAGTGAAGGAGTTTTCAAAGGGAATTTAGAATTTCAGACTTTCCTGTCATTGCATGGGCTCATTCCAACAAACTTTGATCACCTTTTGCTAACCTCTAGGAGGTTTTCACAATGGAAGGTTGGTCCTCTTAAATTTATAATCATTGATCAAAATCCTTAGCCTTTGCTAAAAGGATTTAAAATGGGACTATATTTATATATAAATCAGTAAAAATGACTTGCATCTATGATGAATTTTCACTCTAGGACCTCACAAGGCCTTGCAACCTTGAGCTTTGGTCCCAACTGGTGTTTTTCACACTGGTCAAGACCTGTTAGTAGGTCATGAAATCAATTAGTGGGGCGTGATAAACATGGAATAAAATTATTTCAGAATACATTACCCATGGACAAATGTAATTTTTAAAAACTGTATATAGAATCTTCCATTGCTGAGGGGCATTAAAAGACTGGAAAGAGCTCTGAAGATAAGCTGTCAAGTATGAGCCCCTCCTCTGATTCATGACCCATAGACAATTGTCCTGGGTGCATGGACACTTCTGCAAACACACAGTGGGAGCTTTGGACATCTGTGTAGGGACGGGGCACCCTGACCAAGAAGGGGGGCAGCGGTGGGCTCATCAACGTCATTATACTAACTAGACGTCTCCTCTCACTCTGGTTCAAGTTCTCACCATCTCGCTTTCTCCTTTCCTTCCCTATGAAGAATTTGAAACAAAAATCTTCACTTCCTATTTTTACTTCCTTGACTTCTTCCCACTCCTCTACTCACTGTAAACTGGCTTCTCCTCCTTTGCCCCACACTGCCACTGAAATTATTCTGGCTAAGAACGCCAGTTCTTCAAGGGGGAGATCCCCCTTGCCAAATCAGATGGCTTTCAGACATCATCCTGTATGATTTTTCAAGACTCCTCAGCAATTACTTTAATAATGGGAAGAGCAATAATGGATAATATATGTTGAGTGCATTTATTGCTAAGCATTCAGTGCTGGCACTCTGTCCTATGCACATTACGTGCATTGTCTTACGACCATTATTTTTGGTTGGTACTTGGATTTTTCTATTTTAAAGGTGAGGAAACTAGACTTAGAGGACCTGGCTAAGGTCACATAGCTAGAAAGTGGCAACGCTGAGACCTGTGTTCAGGTCTATCTGCCTCCAGACCCCGGGCTCTCACTTCGCACCTCCCTACTTAAGGCCACCTGCTCCTCTCACTTCCTTGCCTCCATCCCTCCACTGTCTGCTTCCCTTCTTTCAGCCCCTCAGTGACCTCCAGACCTATCTCCTGAGCCCTAAACATGTGCTCTCTGTTGGCTGTCTCATCTGAAGTCCCCAGGAACATCTAAACATCAAGAGGACCTAACATCTTTCCCTGAAAATATACTCTTCCTCTGGTCTATATTTTCATTTGTTAATTCAAATAGTTATGAGTGCCTACAAGATGCCAAGCAATCTTCTAGGCACTGAGCCAAGTCCCACCTAGAACACAATGGACCAAGTCCTAGAACACAATGGACCAAGTCCCACCCTGATTCCAGCAGTGGGGACAAACACGTGTGTACAGTCAGGGCATGCAATGTGCTACAAACGAAATGAACTGTGGTAAGAGGTTAGAGGATTCCAGGGGTTTAGATGGGCTGTGCATGGAAGGTCTGTCTCCCTAAGGAACAGTGGCCGTGTGGAAGCGGTTGACAGTGACTCAGTCTCCAAGCTGTCCAGTACAGGAAGTCTATGGGTATCCTCCACCTTGCCCTCCGGTTCATCCCACATGGTCACTTTCCACCAACTTGGCTCAAGGACTCCACACCCCTCAGTGGAGTGCTGCTCCTGGTTTTGGTCTTTCCCTTCCACATGAGCCTCATGTTGCTGCCAACATAATTTTTCCAAGACCCAAACTTGTTAACATCTTCCACTCCTTGTCTCTCCATTTCCTACAAGCAGGAGTCTCTGTCCTAGGAGGGACTGCAAGTTCCTTGTGTTCTGGTGCCATCTTTCCTTCCTGTCTTGTCTCCGGCAATGCTCCGGGAGAACGTGCCATGTCCTTCCCACCTCCCTGCCTTTGCAGAGGCTGTTGATTTTACTGAGAACATTTCTCACACCCCAGCTCCCTTATTCCTACACCTCATTCCACATCAGACTTAATTATCCCCTCTGTGAAGCTCTCCCCAACTCCCAGCCATAATCATTCACTTTTTCCCATTTTCCAGTCGTTCTATGGGTGTACCTCCACTGTCATATTTATGATATTCTCCAATGAGGATCTGGGTTTCATTTATTCAATAAATATTTGTCCAGGGCCCACTGTGTGCCAGGTGCCATTCTCAGTGTTATAGATACAGCTACAAATAAGGCCAGACAACCTCACCTCTCACGGAGGTTACGTTCTATTCCAATACGTCTCCGCCACTAGAATGGGCCTATGTCTTCAGTGCAGTTAACAAACCCTGTTTTGTGTCCAATTCATAATGTCACCCTGGGAGGCCCCAAGAAGAGAGAACAAGACAGTCTATTTACCGACTGAGCCCACCTGTGACAAGCACAGAAGCTGATCCATGGTAGGGAGTGAACAAATACTTTTAAATGAAGAAATTATGGAAATTATATTTATTCCTACTCTGTGGATAAAGGAAATAAAGAAATAGAACATATATGAAAATTATATAGAATTCAGTAAGATTTTGGATTAACTACTCCAGGTCTACAACATACACCCAACTGTAGTAAGGGGGTGCTATGGTGGAAACAAATATTTAGAGCCCCAAAATGTAAATGCCCTTTGATCCAAGGATCGCACTCCTAAGAATTTATCTTAACAAAATAGTTAAACTGTATACACCAGAGAAGTCATTAAAACATAATGTGAAAGAGCAGAAAATTGGAAAATAATCCAAACATCCAATATTCAGTTAAAAGTTAAATAAATCAGGATATATACATACCCTGGAATGTTATGTAACCATAAAAAATATCAATCTCATGATTTGGTAAAAACACAGAGAAAGTATATGAAATAATGCTAAATCAAAAAGCAGAATATGAAATGATTATGGACACACTGACTGCACCTATGTATAAAATAGATATGAGGAAAATAAACCTTGAAGTAAATTATCTAAAATGGTAATAAATAATAAGGCAATCATATAAAAAATTATTTTTTTCTTTGTATAAGGTTTGTTTTATTAGTAATTGCTAACAATTACAGGGGGTTTTCGATACTAAGTTCTTTAAATGTTCATTTTATTTTCATAACAACCCTTGAGGCAGATACTATCAATACTATTTTATAGGTAAAAACCCTAAAGTTTAGAGAAACAGAGTAACTGGCTAAGATCACACATGGATTAGGTGGCAGATTTGAGACTGGACCTTGGTCTGGCTTATATCAAAGTCCAGGCTTTTAATCATGACATTATACTTCCATTCAGTTTTATTTTACAGTTAAAAGATGTATTGTTTAAAAAATAAGGCCAGAGTAAAATCAACTGGCATTTCTTTTCTGTTGAAAGAAGTTCTTGGACCCTAACTAGGTTGGTGCTAACTCTTATAACTCAGAGTAGTGGGGGTAGAGGACAGAAGGGCAGGCTGGCCCAGGGACGGTAGGGACTTGGAACAGGAAGGAGGGAGGAAACACGGATACCTCCATGGTACCCACCTCTCCTAGTGCTCTGCTCATATAATTCTCCTTCTGGCAGCCTCCTGGAGTTCCATGGCCTGCTGGACGTACATTTTCCCAGCTAGGATTTCATTCTCCAGCATCGACAGCTCTTTCAGTGAAATGGGCCAATTCAACCGTTCTAATGCCTTGTTTAAAGCTGCCTTGTTTTCCAAGTACCGCATTGGTTTGTTTGCGTCTAGCCTAAAAAAAAAAAAAAAAAATTTGAAACAAAAAAACAAAGCAAGCGACCATAATAGAAAAAATAAGGAAAGATGGCTTGTTGGTAAACCCTCCTTAGAGAAACATCTGTCAAAGCAGATGTCAGATATCAGCTGACGGAATCATAGCCACACCCTCGGGTGCCTGGGGACTTTAGTGGATTTCATAAGTTAAAAATAACCATCTCTGTAAATTATGGCAGATACTTCTCTCTATTACCTAATTTAATTAACTGATTTTAAAGACGTTTGATACACATGACATTTTTTTCAACAACTTCTTCTGGCATATCTATCTGGAACCCATTCCTTTCTCCTTAAGTCTAACCTTTGGCAGAACCAAACTTGAGCTTCAAAGAAATTTCATACAACTATCCCTAGAGGTGACTCTGGAAAACAAAACCAAGGAAGGCAAAACAAAACAAAGCCCAAATATTTGCCTCACTGCAGTTATTCTTCCACTACCTCATTTTTGCTTTTTTGATCTCCTCTCCTTTTAAGCCTAAACTTTCTGGTGGCATTGTTTTGGTACATAAAGAACAGAAGCTGAACTTTCTACAAGCTGATGAATAGGCCGTGGGGCTCCAGGTTGGTATGACAGCCCAGGTCCTAAATTCTATTTCCAGTCCCAGCTACTACAAAGTCAGACACTCTTGGACGGAGAGAGAAAGGAAGGTGGGGTAGGGAGAAAGAGCGGGCATTTCATAATTATTGTTCTGTTACTGCTGAAAGTGTCACTTCCTTTAGATGTAGGGTGTTGGAAGAGAACAGTGTAAACCCAGCATAACCACAGGACTCAACCCACAAACAAACTTGTCTCCAGACAGAAAAAAATTCTCATTACAAATCTAAGTTAGAGTGATGTCAGCAAAATGGTGGAATGGCTCTCGTTTTCCCACAGAGATACAGACTTAACAAGAATATACGGACCAAATCACCTTTTTGAGAATTCCAAAAACCAGATGAAAGCTTGCGGCACTCCAAGAAGCCAAGGAGAGTAGGCACTGAAGTAGAAAAGCTTGTCACATTTTGCTTGGTGCAGCCCCTCCCATTCCCAGGCCTGGTGTAGTGCATTTGGCAGAAAACTAAATCCTGGGAGAAAAGAGAAGAAGGAAC
This sequence comes from Eonycteris spelaea, assembly GCA_003508835.1. NCBI lineage: Eukaryota > Metazoa > Chordata > Mammalia > Chiroptera > Pteropodidae > Eonycteris > Eonycteris spelaea. The sequence goes on from PUFA01000424.1 coordinate 481,216, forward strand.
AAGCACCCAACATTCTGGCTTTGGTGTGCAGGGGGTGGAGGGAGGGCTGCCAGAGAGACTGGTTTCTGTTCACCTGACTCAGAGCACTGAGAGAACGCCTCTATGCTTTGGATGCCAGGTTGGGGTAGCTGAGAATAAAGATGAGTTCCACGGCTTGTTATAGCACCAAAGTCTGCAGTACCAAAGACAGACACCAGGGGAGCAAGAGAAGACAAGCTTGTGAGAAGAAATAAGGCAAATCTCTTTGGGAAAGCACACACACTAGCCCAGAAAAGACATATCTCCAGAAAAGTGTTGAGAGGTCCCTGAATCTCTAGCCTGGATGGTGGGTCAAGGTCTTCCCCTGTAAGAAGCCAGTCTATGAGGACTGGCAGACGTGTCTGTTTTTTCAAATGCTCAAAACTCAACTAAAGATGCTAAGGCATACAGAGAAACAGGGAAAGTAACAGGGCCCCAACAAAGGAACAAAAGATGGCCAGCATTATCTCAATGCCAACACCAGACAAAGACACTAAGGAAAAGAAAACTACAAGACCATTTTCCCTTTTGAATATAGAGGTAAGTAGCCTCAACATAACAGTAGCAAACCAAATCCAATAGAACATGAAAAGGATTACATGCCATGACCAAGGGGATTTATCCCAGAAATGCAAGGTGGCTCAACTTAAGAAAATCCATGGATTTAATACACCACAGTACATCAATTGAACAAAGGGAAGAAAAAAAATCTCACACAATCATCTTAACAGATATGAAAAAAGCATTTGACAAAATTCAACAAACGACTTTTCAAGATAAAAAAAAAAACAACTAGGATTACAAGGGAATTTCCTTAGCACAATGAAGGGCATTTATGAGAAATCCACAACTAACACCCTACTTGATGGTGAAAGACTGAAAGTTTTCTCTCTGTATTCAGGAACAAGATACCACACCCCTTTTCACCAATGTTATTTTCGACATTATGCTAGAAGTCCTAACCAGATCAATTAGGCAAGAGAAAAAACAAAAGGCATATAAATTGGAAAGGAGAAGAAAACTATCTCTATTTGCAGATAGTGATAACTGAAAGACTGGAATGATTCCATTTTTCTGAGTGATCCCAAGATGAATTGTATGAAAAGTTCCCCAAAGGCCAGTGGTCAAGAACAATGCCTTACCACCTGGCCAAACCAGCCAAGCCAGCTAATCAGTGGGCCCTTAAGGCACCCCCACCCTTATTTCCTCCTGCACAGATCCTGATTACTGCACCCGGCACCTTCTGCACTCGGCCCTTTCTGCACGCAGCCCCTCTTGGCATATTGCCCCACTGCACACGACTCCCTTTTGCACACGGACCCAACAACCTACCACTCAATCCCTTTAAAGGTCAACCAAACCCCCCAATCAGGTAACGCCAAGGCATCTCCCCAAGGCTTGCGGTTTTGCCCTTTAGATTAGGTCCCAGCCCCTCAGTCGGGGCTCCTCTCAACCACTGCTGCGTCAGTGAACGAGTGGGGTCCAAACTCGAGTTTGTCAGTAAACTCCCTCTTGCGCTTGCATCGGTGTCAGTTTCCTTCTTGGCTCGTGGAGTTCCAAACCAGGGCATTACAATAACCTCACTCCATGTATAAAAATTGACTCAGAATTGATCAATGACCTAAATGTAAGAGCTAAAAACCAGAAAACTATTCGAAGGAAACAGGGGGTAAGCCCTCATGACCTCGTATTTGCCAATGGATTGATTTCTTAGATTTGACACTAAAAGCATGAGCAACAAAATTTTTAAAATGATGACTTCCTAAAAATTAAAACCTGGGCAAAAAAGGGAAATTATCAAGAATGTGAAAGATAATGTATAGAATGGAAGAAAATATAAAGTGTGAATATCCAGAACTCTTATAGCTCAATTAAAAACAAAAAAAACAAACAAACAAACAAAAAACAAACAACTCAATTTAAAAATAAGCAAAGGACTTGTATACATATCTCTCTGAATAAGATATACTCATGGCCAACAAGCACCTGAAATTCATTAAGGAAATGCAAATGAAAAACCACAATGTGATATCACTTCACACCCACTAGGATGGCTTTATTTTGAAAAAAAAAAGGGAGGAGGAGGAAGAGAAGAAGGAGGAGGAAAAGGAGGAGTAGAGGAGGAGGGGAAGGAGAAGGAGAAGAAGAGGAGGAGGAGGAAGAAGAAGTAGTGTTGGCAAGGATGTGGAGAAGCCTTCATACATTGCTGGTGGGAATGTAAAATGGTACAGTTGCTGTGGCAAACTGGTGGTTCCTCAAAAAGTTAAACACAGAATTACCCTGTGATCCAGTGAAACTACTTCTACGTATGTACTCAAGAGAAGTGAAAACATATTTCTCCACAGAACCTTCTATGTGAGTATATATTGCAGCATTGTTTGTAATAGCCCCAAAGTGGGAACAACCCAAACATCCACACAGACACACAAGGATCATTACTCAGGCATAAAAAGGAACGAACAACAACATACACCACAGTTTGGAGGAACCTTGAAAACATTACGTTTATACATAAAGTAAAAGAAGCCAGACATAAAAGGTCACTTGTTGTATGGTTCTTTTCATATGTTATGTGGAGAATAGGCAGATTCATAGGAAGCAGACCAGAGGGGCGGGAGGAAGGGGAAAAGATTACTTAATGGATATAAAGTGTTTTTCTGAGGTGATAAAAAAAAAGTTTTGAAACTAGAGGGAAGTGGTGGTTTGAACAACATTTTGAATAATTTAAATACCACTAAATTGTTCACTTTTTAAAAAGTTACTTGTAGGTTATGTGACTGTCACCAAAAAAAAAAGTGAGGAAGAACTTACTTTTCTTTTTCCTCTTGAGATAATGCTCGCCAAACGATTTTATTCAAGCGTCTGTTTAAAAAAAAATCAAAAATAATTGCTTAGTACCAATATTTCATTTCATAGCAAAAGGTGACCCCAGGCTCTGAAGGGCATTGCAGAGAGAGTCTGTGTCACCACCATTTGCTTAAAGAGGTTGGATACAAGTGCTCTGTCCCTCAGCCTCAGCATCAGTATAGAAGCCTTGAGGCTTTGTGGCAGTTGTGTTAAATGTTAGAGGAGGACACAGCTCTCAATCATGTTAAATCCAGTCTGAGAGAAGGAGCAAATGAGCTGATCTCCTATCCAAATGAAGGTATTTCTAGATACCCACCATTTTCTTCCTGAGGAAAAAAATAAATGTGCCCTTAGCTTGCCTTCTGTAGATGTTATTCTGCCTGGATTCCCAGAACAAAAGAGGTTAATAGGGTCACGTTAAGAAGACTGTGACACAGTTTCGAGACCAACCAGCCTGATCTTGTTTTCCAAATGAGGCCCCTTAGAGGGGTGAATAATGAAGTGCCTTGCTCACTCACTACAGCTGCTTGGCGATACTGAGACTGAAGCTCATGGCTGGATATGTCCGAGATGCTGTCAACCCAGGGGAAAGGGAGGAGGTTAGAGTAGTGGTTTCTAGAGGGCAGGTTCCTTCTCTGGTTCCTGATAAGTGATGCTGCCTTCTGAGGTTCCAGCCCAGATCAGTGATACTACATCATTACCCAAATCAGGTCCTTGAGTATAAGGCATGGAACATGGTTCCTGGGCTTGTGAGCTGGTGTCCCATGACAAAAACTTCTTCAATAAAGTGAGTTGGGAGAATACTGTCACTCTCCAGGAGGCATTCTTCCGACCACTGGCCCCAGCACCAGTGCACAGGGCTCTGGAAATGTACTTTGGCAGGTGCTGCCCTGCCCTGATCGCCTGTCACAAGCTTGATAGGATGACAGAATAGGGGTTTGGTTTGGGGTATGAGCATAGGCCCTAGAGGCAGACTGCCTGAGCCCAGAGCTAGACTTTTCCGGGACGGTCCCTAGGGGATGTCAGACGGCGCTGCACACAAGGGTCTCTCTGTGGATGGCCCAGCCCTTCGATTCAGGCATGTGACTGCCCACAGATTTCCTCTTTATTTTAGGAGAGTGAGATGTGATTGAGAGGGTGGCATTCACTAGCTTTGGATAACTCTGGGTCACAACTACACTTGTACCCAGAACTGACTCATTCGTAAAGCAACTTATTACTATTGACACCTCAGAAGTTTAGGCAGCAGCCCAAGCATGTCGGAGACTGGAGGTAGAGGTTACTAAGCACAGTCCCAGAGCCAACTTGGAACTGATGCTTTTCCTGTGGGTCTAAGGCCCGCAACCTTGACCTTAGAGTCACAATCAAATAAGCTGAAGAAAAACCGCCCCAGAATTCAGCCAGGCCTGGCAATCCTCACTCAAAGCTTGCACTCAGACACGCAAAGCCAAAACTGCTGTCTCCAACCTTAAAATACCGAAACAAGTACTCCCACATATGGGCACTAAACGCAACCAAAAGAGCTAGTTTATGTCACTTTTGTGGTTGAAGGGCTGTGAGCTTTGCATTTGCCTGGTCGTCCCCAACTGTATGGATTCATGATTACATCTGGCTTCCGTGTGGTGGGAATTCCTTGCACACATTACACTGGGGGTGGGGGTAAGCCAGGTTTCACTAATTACTTTTCGTATTATGTATATCTTTAAGAAGACAGAGCAAGATGGGAAAGGGAATTGACCCTCATACCAATGAAATTCTTTAATACTATTGAATGCAAAAGATCAGGAAGTATCACTTTATATTATATTAATGTTATTATTAGTAGTAAATAACAATATCAAATAAATAACTCATTTAATATAAGCATTAGATTGCTAATACCAAATAATACTAATTTAATCAACAATATTAAATATTAGTCATTAAAATTAATGTTATTTTTAATATTATAATACAATATATTTTTCTAAGGGTATACCAAAAAGGCTTTTCCAGACTCACTCATTGGAAAGAAGAAGCAGGACAAATCACTTACTATGTATTTTGGTTTTGCTAATAAGGAAGAAGGTCTTTCTTCTGCCTGGGAGGGAGGGGGTCCGTGTGTCCTGGGAGCCCTGGGGAAGAGCTATGTGACTATGATGCCTCCATTTATTTATGGTTATTTTAGGATTAGCAGATCCAGGGAAGGAAAGGGGGAGGCAATTAATATTAGCTGCTCTCTCTATATAATTTACTTAACCCTCACAACCACTCTGTGACATAGATTTTGTAAAGGAGTAGGAAGCACACTATTATCACATTACTTGCCAAGTAGATGTCACAGAGAAGAATGAAACCCAGAATTGTCTGGCCTCAATGCCCCTGGGTTGTGGCCCTGTACCAGCCAGGTAATTATAAAAGTCAAATATTTTAATGATTCAAGTGAATTAGATTGTAATGTGAATGACATGATTGTATTACACTTTGAATAACTGAATCTAAAGAATTTTAATAACTAAACTTGAATTAGATCAAATTCAAATTAAATTCCAATAGTCAAATATATATAGTGGCACCTGCTAGGCAGAGGAGACAAAGGAGGAAAGAAGGCTGCCCGAGCCCCTTTCCTTGGGATCTACATCCTTGCAGGGGATAGTGAGGTCTGCGTTGAAGCCACGAGTGTCCTGAGGGCTGCACACAGGGTGGGTGATGGATAGTCACTGGGAAAGGACTATCTGAAGAGGGCCATTGGCACTAAGGCAAGAAGGGATGGAAGAGGCCAGCTGGGGGATGGAAAGAGGTGAAGCAGGGCGTGGAGGCAAGGAAAGGCAAGCCTGGGCAGGGAGAGGGGCTGACTGCAGAGCCAGGTCTCAGGCCCCCAGGGAAGGGTGAGCCTTGACACAGTTCATCTTGCTGCCAGAGAAACAAAGGGCAGACAAGGATACAGAGGAGTCCTGAGTAGCCCTGGACACAGCTGAAGGAGCTCACGCAAGATGGCCTCCCTTCCTAGGTGAGGGCAGTAGAAAAGGCTCAGGTAAAGGAGACACGGAGAGGCCTGTGATGAGCGCAGTGGGCAAGGCCTGCCTCTGCGCTGGGCTGTGCACCCCGTGGGGCAGGAGTCAGTCTGGATGCTTCTTCTGGACACACACTACACACATTACACAATGACAACAGACCTGGTTAACTTTCGTGTACTTTATTTCATTTTTCCAACCCAGGCAGTGGTCAATGAAACCCTATGGAAACCCCACGGCACAGCTTCCAGAATCAAGACTAGGCCTGCCTGGAGCCAGGGACTCTCCAAATTTAATTAAGTGCTGTGCACCAAGGATTAATTAAGTGCTGGGGGCAGAATGGGGGGGTGGTGGTTAAGAGAGCTAGGACAGGGTGAGTCCGAATCATCTATCCTTGTGAAAAAGGTCCCTATCTCAGCACTAACACAGGGACTATTTAAGAGTGTAATTTTTACTGTTGTCAACATAATTGTCTTTTTGGTCTTGTGATAAAAACAGTTTACATAATAGCACACACTTCTATGATCTCCATTATCTCATTATTGTGCAGTTTTACTAGTCGGTTTATAGAACATTAAGTACCGAAATGACCAAACTCACTCTGCTAAAGGAATTTACAAATATTGTAGAAACATGAGATTTCTACAGAATTTGGAAAGGAAGATGGTTTCTTTAAAACTCTGTTGAACACATTCAGGTGATGTACTTAACGCAGTGCCTGACACACAGGAAGCACCTGTGTTTGATACTGCTGAATTTGATATTTCTTATAGACAAGTTTTAAACAGTAGCTCCACATGAAAAAAAAAAATCTAAGTTAAAACAAGAGAAAACAGGCCAAAGGAAAAAATTCCACGATACAGATATAGATATAGAGATAGAGATGTATTTGGATACATATGATATATATCATACTATATCCAGTAGAGTATACACTAAAAGGGATAGATAAGAACACATGATTATAATTAGATCCATACTTTGACTACCATTATTAAAAAAGACTTGGTGCTGTTCTGTTGGCTAGAGAGTAAGTGGGACTACGAGGGCTCTGTAAAGAGCAGCCAGGAGTCATACTCACTTTTCGTAGGACTTAATTGCCTGTTCCACTTTTTGCTTGTAGATATTGAGCTTGACCCCTTGGGGGTTAATTAATGTCATCTTGTTTGTGTCGCTGCACACGTGTGCCAGAGGGAACACCTACACATCAATACCAAAGCAAAGTGTCATTTGATAGGCTAACGTGTACCTTCAAAAATGGATCTACATAACTATGCAGTATGTTTTTCTGACTATAAAACCAACATATTACAATTGCAGAAATTTAGAAAAATATAGGAAATCATTAAAGGAAAATATATGAATCAGATATCATTACTAACCTTTTCCTTCCAAAAACCGTATATTTTAAAAATCACCACACACACGCACGCACACACACACACACACACACACACACACACACATGCACACACACACACGAAAACTGTTTTGGGAAACTGTAGTCAGAACTGAGTATTATCTTCATAAGCCCCGTCAAATTGATGAGAGTGAGCAATAAGAAATAGCATCTCATGGTTGCTACTTTGTAAATTACCTGTTAGGTTAAACATCTTTTTCATATATTTATTTTACATTTGATTTTCTCTTGAGAATATCTGATGAGTTAACACCTTTTGACCCTTTCCTTAACAGTTTACAAGAGGTTCTAATGCATGCATGTCAAGTCAAGAAGGCTTCTTTCTGAGTTCTTCCTGTCTGCACCTGGTGCTTACTTTCAGGTTGGGATGCCTCTCATTGCATGCCATCTTAACAGTACCCGTAATATTACACATTTAACCTGTTTGCCTATTACTTATCTCTTCTGTACAGTGTAAGCCCCATCAGAGCAGGAACTTTTGTTTTATTCACTACTGTATTCCTATCACCTAGAGCAGTGCCTGGCACAGAGTGTGTCCTTAACAAATTTTTGTTGATAAATGAATATATGTTCACAAAAAGGCATATTCCACATCTTAATATTTAAACAATAACAAAAGTCTAACAAGAGAATTCTAAGCTATAATATTGTTTCAAAATTATACCTGATTCTAACCACAAGGAGCACCTTAGAAATGTGAGAATTGTTTTAAGAAGTAAATTTTTACTTTCAATCAGATGATATAGTTCAAGCTTTAATGTTCCCCTTTGCCTCCAATATTACACAAAAAAAAATTGTATTGTTGTCGTTGTTGAAGAAAAAAATGCATAGAAAAAAAGAAGTAAAAAAAAAAAAAAAGACTCGTGGTTGATAAATAGATTTCCAGAGACAATAGATTTCCAGAACTGTGAGCAAGTGAGTGGGGCTGAACCTATGGGCTTGCTCGCTCTGCGCCCAAAGGCAACTGGGAAGTCGAAGCTCAGCTTCTGGAAAGCAAGTAAGGCTGTGAGTCTCTGAAAGACAAGGACCCAAGTCAGGCTCAGGGCCCAAAGCCAGCATTGGCATGAGGGTCCCTTTACCCCTGAAACATCGCCTGGTCTAGTTACAGAGGGTACTGATGTAGCCTTGCGACCAAGAACCAAACCAAGCCACCCTCTCAATCTATGATATTGCAGTGTCACCAAGGAACAACAGTCCTAAATCTCAATGAGGGAGGTTCAAGGGGGTGGATTTGGGCAACTGAAAAACAGGAGAGGAGAGAAAATAAATAGATTATAAAAAGCTTGTTAAAATGAGCCAGCATACTAAAATTCCAAAACATTTTCCCCCAAAAAAGCCAAAAATGACAGCCGAGCAAATCAGTGATCAGAACGTCAGTTCATTTGAAAAGAAATTAACTTATGAGCCATCTAACAATGGCTTTATTTTAATTATGATTAGGTTTTTCAAAGATGCAACAGCCATATGAAAGTACAAAAATAAACGTTAAATGTCATAAGAGGAAATGGATGGGGAAAAGAAAAATATTTTAAATAATAAAATCTATCTTGGAAAGAACAAACATTGAAATTGAAAACTACATGTATTAATCTTGTAATTAAAACACCAAGACCAAAACAAACAAGGAAATTGGCAAAGATTCAGAAAACTGAAGAGGAAGAAATGAAGTTAACAGCTCCATAATCAAACCTCGCTACTTTCAGACACATGAATTCAGCATGTGGCTTCTAACAACCTTTGTCAAAGAGAAGGAACCAGAACAGTGGGTTAAAAGGTGAATCAACTGGACTTTAAAAATGGAATGAAGCTTGCAGAAATGAAAAAAAGAAAAAAAAAGTTCTTTCAAAAGAGCTGCATATCACATAAACTTTCAGAGGAAAAGAAAATCAATGTCAACAAAATGAAAGACTTATATTTTATCATCCCTGAGAGAGAAAAAAATCTCCCATTAGAAGTCTACAAATAACTCTCCAAGTCTGCCCACTTATGGCTCAATTACAAATCAACATCACAAAATATTTAGTAACATCATCATATTTCGCCAAGATCAGCTTGACTCCTGACTTAACGTTCTAAAAGAAAATCCATTGTTCAACGCTCTACTTCCCTCTTTTGTGGATTTGGATCTCATGCCTTGCGTGGCCATGGTGCACTTCAGTGTGGTAGCCATTCAAATCTGTTCAAATCTGGCTTGTGTGAATGCAGATTTAGGGAAAGACAAAGTCATACTCCACACCTTCAGTCTGTGGTCTTAGTTTTTATAACATGATGGTTACATGGTGGTACCATGGGTATTCTCTTTATGATGTCAAATTTATGTGGCTATGAGGTCATAAGGGATACTCTCAGGGGAACTTGGGGCAATCAGAATCATGGCTGCCCAGCCACTGTCAGGAAGCAAGTGGGGAGGAGGGCGTGGTTAATGAATAAACCGTTGAGAGGGAATAAAACCACCTGATCACACCTCTTTTGAAAATGCTCTCCTTAATACCTCTTAGAGTGAAAATCAAGCAAAACCAACTGAGAGACCTTTCTAGATAATAGTTGATAACAAAAGGGAGACTCAAGGTATCACCTACCTCAGTTCTCTTGAGGTTAATCTAGAAGGCTTATCAATATACATGTAGATATATACATTGAATTGCAGTTCTTGTTACATGGCTTTTTTCCCCACTAAACTCTGTAGGTCTTTATTCCTTTTTGAAAATACTAGTTTCTAGCACAATACACGTACAAAGTGACCATTTATTGAATACACAAAAGACTAAAATTATGTATAAATTAAAATAATGGCCAAGGCTCAAAATTAAATGTGTGTTCATATTATAAAACATAATTAAGTTCAAATTCTACCAAATTTGAATTTTTGGCAATTGAGACATGGGATGAGTATAACTTTGCATTTTTTAAAGTGTTTGCTAAGAATATGAATAAAGTGAACAAGGTTTTAGGAGAGGTAGTTAGCATACACAAGAAAACTATTCTCAAACAATAAAATATAAAATTAAAATAGAATACCATTTTCACGTAACAATCAGCAAAGTTTTTAATGTTACTGCTCTAAGTGACAGCAAATACATAAAAAATATATACTCTTGAAATCCCAAGTAAACTGCCCAATAATGGCGGAAATAGTTAAATAAATTGTAGTAATTCATATTATTGAATATTAGTGCAACCATTAAAATTCACCTCATTATTTACTCCAAAGACTTGAAAACTCATATCCGAAAAGATATTTGCACACCAATGTTCATAGCAGCATTATTCACATGGCCAGGATATGAAAGCAACCGAAGTGTCCTACGATAGATGATTGACTAAAGAAGCTATGGTACATATATACAATGGAATATTACTCAGCCATAAGAAGAGATGAAATACTGCTATTTATGACAACATGGATGGACCTTGAAATAATAATATTAAGTGAATAAGCCAGACAGAAAAGGTTGAAAATCACATGATATCACTTATATGTGGGATATAACCCTAAAAGCAACAAATGAACAAGACAAACAGAGACTCATGGACATGGCAATGGACTAGTGGTTACCAGAGAAGAGGAGGGAGGAGGAAGGGGGAAAAATAAAATTAAAAAACCAAAAGATTAAAAAAAATTCATTCCCAAATGGACATTACAAGGACATATGTTCATAACATACATTACATGAAAAAAGCAGAACATAGAAAAGTGTATAGTTCTATTAGATGTTAAAGCACTACAGGTAGAGTTCTACATAGCAACATCCTGTATTTATAAGTAATCCCACATGTTGAAAAGGAGAAACTGGTTTTATATATTTATTGTTCCACCCTGACTGAATTTACCATCTTCACTTTTTTGCAACAAAATAGATTCTTCCAATAAGCATCCCAGAGCTTGCTGCCAGATTGGCCAAGCACAGGTGTGACTGGACAAGTATAATGAAAAGCAACAGCCATGCACACATTGCCCAAATGGATAACTGAACACAGACACAATGGCCTTACAGATGGTGCACTGTACAAACTGCCAAGTGCCGAAACCTACACGTCTGCTTTCAAACTGAACCATCTTTAATCTCCAAAGAGTAAAATGAAGGGCCAGAACATTAAGTGGCAAAGCAGCATGTCAATAGATCATTGATAAACCCATGAAAATATGTTACTACAATGTAGGTTACACCTCACATTTTTCGACCTAAATTTTCGGAAAATAAAAGGTAGGGATTTTTTTTTTCAGTTTAAATTTCAATTGAAATGGTTAATAGATATATATTTGTTGGTATGGAACAATGCTCACAATAGAATGTTGAACAAAAACAAGGATATAAAACGGTACATTCAGTTTGACTTCATTTTGGTAAAACAAAAACACTGAACAAACAATATGCATGTAGTGAAAAAGCTATGGCCAACTAACACCATTGATTCATCTGTGGTGGAGTTATAACTATTGGTTCTTTTTCACTTTTTTGCATTTTCTAATTTTTCTACACAATGCACATATATAGTTTTTGCAATAACTGTTCTTTAAAATTTTTTAATTAAGATAAGCTTTTCTATCAGGGGGATCATGCCATAAACTATATAAATGTCTAACCAATGTACTGTATACCTGAAACTAACAATAAAATAGAAGTAAAGTAAAAAAAACCATTCAACTGTACACTTAAAATTGGTGAATTGTACGGTATGTGAATTAGATTTCAATAAAACTCATTTTTTAAAAGCAAAAAAAATAAGTTTTTCTATTGTTAAAAAAGTTATATCTAATGCTACTACATTGAAAGCAATAAAATACCATGTCTGCAACAGCACCCCCAACCTCTGTGCACCTAACATTCTTCGTCAGCTAAATGATGGGATGAATATCCACCTTGCAAGGTTGCTCTAAGTTTTAGATGAAATACTTGGATGATATCAAGTACTTTGCTCCGAATCTAGGATGAGGACTACTCCTGTACTAGATCAGAGACCCGCCATGTCCCAGTTAGTAGTAAAGGACCACAAAGCTATCTGCTGGACCCACATGTGGGGACGTTGTTAAAGATATGATGATGATGATGATGATGATGATGATGATGATGATGATGATAACGATTTTCCAGTGATGCAGGCTAATGTTCCCAGATTATTTTGGTTTTATTTTTGCAAAATAATTGCCAATAAAAAACTTTGAATTAGTTATTTGATTTACCAAATAACTTAAACAGTTTTATTTTGTATATGACTTGGTGATGAATAAACTTTTTTGGAAGACCTAAGGTAAAATTATCTAGTCTATTGGAAACTTCAAGTGCCAGTTAACATCTTGTAATGAAGAGTTGCTAGGACAACTTCTGTGCTCAGTATTTCATTTCCAAGGTGACAGATTCGATGCTGGTCCAAGAAACACTGAAAATCAAAACAGCATTGTGTTCCAGAAGAAGAAAGCCCACACGTAAGCCATAAATGAAACAAAGAGCTGGTGACAAAGCCGAACACTGCTTTATAACTCTGCCCAGACATATGTGGCTGTGCACAGAACACAGAAGTAAAAGCCAATTAAAATCCTCAGTGGAGTGGGTTACAATTCATGTTTCTTTTTCAGCTCCATTCTACTTTTTGTGTACTTTTACATAAAATGTCAGGTTCGAATTTCAAAAAGCTATTTATCCCACTAGGAGGGATATATTTTTAGATTATTGTTTTCTTATTCTTCCTATTTACAGCCAAGAGCCTCTCAAAGTCAGAGAAAATATTGCGTGTGCTTTGAGGGTGAAATTGGAATTTATTGCAGTATATTACCATCATCATCATGACTCTTGCTCTTACTGTCAATAATGAAGCATGCTGGGCAATATGCGACTGATCCACAGGTTTGTGAGGAGAATTTACAATGCCACAAATCCACCAAGGACCAGTCCCATGGTGATATGCACTTGAAAAATGTCAGTCCTCTTTCCTTGTCTTTGCTTTCTAGAGTCAGAAGACTCGAATATTGCCCTGAAGACCAAGACCCTCACCACTCTTTTCCTAGTTTTTCCTTCTTGAATTGCACTTTTGACATTTCTCTCTCTCAGCCTCATGTGGTTTAGCCCTCAACTTGACATTATAAATAGCCTTGGATCCATCCCCAGTGCTGCCGCCAGGGTCACAGCCACCTAGACCTTGCCTCCCGACTGCCCCTTGGCTTCCGGGTCTCACACCTCTCCAACTTGTCTCTAGATTGCAGGAAAGCCCAAACTTGTTCTTTTCTCTCCTCTGCTAAAACCCCTTTGGTTCCCCTCAGGATGACATTCAAAATGTCAGGTACTCAATCAAGAGCTTTCCCTTACCTGCTTTCACACCTTCTTCCAATAAACAAACTTTATTTGGAATGACAAACTTTCTCTGGCCTTCCTCACAAGCTCACTCACTGCATAGGACACTCCTCCCCACCCAGCATCTTCTAACTCCTTCTCTTCCCCAGGGCTGACCGCTCTGACGACTGAAACTGGGTTAGGGTCCTCTCCTGCACTTGCACTCTGCACTTTCCATTCATCAGATTTAACTAGAATGTCTTATTTTAGTTGCTATTTCCTCAGTTCTTTGTTGTATATGTTACCAGTGTTTTTCTGAGAGCTGCCTTCATTTTTTTTTCTAGTTCTTAATGGCCTAATTGTTTTTTGTCTATTTGGTATCTTAACTTCTTTTTTAAATTTTATTTATTTTTTCAATTGGTTGACCTTCATACTGCCTTCATTTTATTTATGTTTTTATGCAAAATAATGTTTTTATGTATTTAATCTATAAATCTTTTCTTTATGGGTTTTCCCTTTGATTATATGCTTGTTTTCCTACCCTTTCATGCTTATTTTTTGAGAAATTTACTTTCTGATGTATCTTGAATTATTGAGAGACTTTGAAGGAGATATGATAAGCACAAGAAAATTCCATTTCCAGGAAGCATTCACTAAATATACTTTATTCCAAATAAAACTCAAGAATATTAATAAAATAAATCCACAGAATATGAGAAGCTGTCACCGACTCCTTAGAACGCATAAATTAGGGCTTGGTTTCTCTGTTTCTTCCGAAAAACAAGTTCATATGCTATGCTGATATCTGACTAATCAGGTTAGAGTTCACTGAAGATATAAATAGACTGCCAGCCAGAGACAGAACCACTCACCTTGAGGCAAAGTCATCAGGAACCCAGTCTAAGTGATCACACACACAACCTCCAGAGCAAAAGCCACTGGACATGTCAACTCTATGGGTACAATTTCTTAAATGTGACTAATAGAAAAAATTCACCAATTCATCCACTTCTTCCAAATACATCATATCACAGCTATTGTAAGACAAATTAGATAAAGCCTTTTTTTTCTTTTCCTGCTTTTGTTTTTTTTTTCAACTTTTTATTATGAAAAATTTCAAATACGTGAAAAAGCAGACAGAGCAGTAGAATGAGCCTCCTCCCACTCAATAATCTAAATTCGACAATTGTCAACTCATGGTTAATCTTGCTGTATGTACTCCTACCTCCACTCCTCCACCATCCAGATTATCTTGAAGCAGATTCCAAACCTCTTACATTTCCTCTATAAATATTTTAGTATGAGATAAGGATATTATTTCCGTTTAGTGACTGTAAAGCCTGATATATTCCTATTTAAATCACTCATTGATGTTATCTTTGAAGCACCACAGTTCAATTCTTGTGTTCTCTCATTTCCTTCATGGCCCTCATCGCTGTGCGATCTGGCTGCCCCACTGGGCTGCTTTTGCTGAGGGCAAGGGCCTTCTCATTGCCCAAACTGGGGAAAGCCTGCAGCACTCACTTGGCTCCCTCCACATTTAACCCTATCACGCCCTCTTCCTGGAAGTTCTGTTCTCCTTCCAGGACATGAATGACTGTCACTCATCACTCTCTTAGGGCTCCTTTTGCCGTGGCTCCACTCTCCATTTCTCTCTCTCTTCTTCCCTCCCTCCCTCCCTCGTTCCCTCCTTCTCTCTCTTTTTCCTTGGAGACTTTCATGATGGCAAAGATACCACCACACTTAGGAATAGAAGGTGAGCAAAAAAAGGACATCACTTCTCACCCATTGCCCCTATCCTTTGATATTGGATGATATTTGTTCCGGACTAAGAACTGTGACCTAGAGGCTTTTCAAGCATTTTCTTCATCTCCACACTGCCACCCATCAGCAATGAACCATGACTGCCAACCCAACAAAGGCCAGTTTCTTCTCAGACTAAAAGCAAAACTGCTTAAAAGCATCTCTCTCTCCTTTTTGCTACCTTTACAAATAATTCTATTTCAATGGCTGAAACACATTTCTGTTACAACTGCACAAGATACTAAAGGAGATTATTTTCATTTAAGCAGAAAATTGAAACTATGCCACACAGGAACATGTAGAAAATCAGTTTTACCTCATCAAAGACCTTGGAAGCAACATGCTTGTCCAAAATTGGAACATAGGTGGGCCTATGAGGAATGGCTGTCACTGACAAGGCATCCATGATGGTGAGTTTCTTGGCAACCAAACCATGGGTCTTGAGCCAGTTTGCTAAAGATATATCTGAGGAACTGAGAACACAAGACTGTGACATTTTAAAATGTGTAACAACTAAAAACACAACAAAACTGTCCTAGTAAAATTAAAACACTCACTCTTCATCACAAACTTGGCTTCCTTCTGGAGTCAGTCTTTCTAATGGTTTGTCATTTGAATACTCATTTGTCGACAGGATGCTCATTTCTGTGGAAAGAGAAATGGCAGTTATATAATTTCTCAGATATGGGGTTTATATCAAAGTGCAAAAGGATCACACAGATCTTGGAGTTCAGATATAACTGAAGACTAATAAATGGACCACATTTCAGAGAATGCTGGTGTGTCAGAGTAGGTTCTCAGGCAAGATTCATTGGCAATTGACACCAAAAAGCAACATAGAGGTAAATATGGTGCTGTTGTTACTTTATCTGCTTCACCCTATGGCCATTGAGAACTCTGTCCAGGGAAGAATGAGACATATCCATTCTCTCATTCTCCAGAGAACACATTTTTAAAGTGCTAAATAACAATATCATTAACCAACAATCGTTCAATGTTGTCCTCATTAGACTCCTTTCAAATTATACAGGAGAGCCTTGATCAACATTTTAGTTTTTAATTGTTTTTTGGTTCAGCTCTATGTGGGAAACCAAAATCCCTATTAGGTCCTATTTAGTTGTAGGTTCAAAATTTTGAATTAGTATTTGGGAGTTTTAATGCATACCTTTATATAAACTTGGATTTATTAAATGAAAAGGAAAGGAATATTAGCTAGTTGAATCAGCAGCATCTATAAGGAGGGATGTTTGGGGGTGAGCTAGTTAAATGCCTAAGAAATCATATCCTAATCATCATATGATAATCCTTTAAGGATTATTCATGTAGCAGACTTAGGAAATATGATAGGTTAATTGAATGTGGGGAAAAGACACCACACCATCCAGCACCGAAGAACAAAAAGTTTGATTAAGCTATGACCAAGTAATAACAGGTGTGAATTTGTCGGGTGCTTCTTCCTATCTAGGGGAGTGTGTGTGTATGCATGTGTGTGTGTGTATGTGTGTGTGCGTGTTTAGCTGGGATTTATCATTTATCAACTATTTGAAATATAGGGAAAAATGCTACAAGAATTAAACTTTTAGAAATTTACTATTTTAAGAATAATGATTTTATCAATAGTAATAAAAATTGAGTAAAGTCATATTTTCCTCACATTTAGCCCCAAAAAGCTGACAATATGAACCAGAGAGGGCTCATCGGATAGTTATATCTATGAACGAAGGGAAGGAAATAAACATACAATGAAATATTAGATGTTCAAATTCAAACCATAGAACAGCAGCATTACCACTGCCAGCACCATAGTTATGTAGGCCACATGTGTACAGGTGTAGGTCTCTAAGAAAATCCAGCTCATGAAAGCAAGTAGACCTGATTAACAAGAGAGTCCTCTGAGTAGAAAGCACTCCAGACCCACTTCAAAATGATTTGTTTGCTCCCAAACTATCTATATGCAGCTCTTTCAGGAGCAGAGACACTGGGCAAAGGGAGGCCATTCTGACAGAGAGACTCTCTCTGGCTTGCCTGTATCACTTGGAGTGCTCCAATTGCTGGAACTGAAAAGACCATCCTTCCTTTCGCTGAAAGCTGAACTCTTGAGGGTAGACATCTGGCTTCTAAGCAGGCTGGTTTTTGTTGATTCTGTGGGTATCACAGGGAGAGGGGTTAAAGGCATTTGGGATGGAGAGAGATGCTTCATTAGATGCAACTATTTCCTTGGATCCTTAAAAGAAGGCAGCTTCAGTGTTCCAACCCTCAGAGCATAGTTCTGTCACCACTGAACGCTGTGGTGATGGCTTGCTCCATTTATCTGAGTTCAAGCTCTGCCCCTTTTGGAGTGAAATCTGCCTCTAGGATCATTCAGGTTATTGGCAGAATTCATTTCCTTGCAGTTATAAGACTGAGGTCTCCCAGTTTCCCTAGTGGATGTCCGCCAGGGGCCTCTCTCAGCTCCTTAGGGCACTAGCATTCATATTCATGTGGCCCTCTCCATCTCCAAGCCATCAACAGAGTGCTAAATTCCTCTGTGCTTCAAGTCTCTCTGATTTTCTCTTTTGCCTGCTTCTAAGGTCTCATAAGTACGTGCCTCCCCCCCTCCCTCACCCCAGATACCCCTGTCTCAAGGTCAACATAACATAATCATGAGAGTGATGACTCATCATAGTCACAGGTTACAGGGTTTAGATTAGGACATCTTTGGTAGGCTATTTTAGAAACTCCGCCTACCTCTGTCGCTGTCCAGATCTTTATCTATATTATTTTCTACCCTCTGTTGGGGCCCTTAGACTAGCAGATAGACACTTAAAATATAGATGTTTAATCAGTACTTCAGGTTTATTATTTGGAGGATAATAAACCTGTACTAAGACATCTCAATGAGTTCTCATGTGTGAATACACAATCTATACTGATGGTAAATATGTCCTGTGATTCACAACTTAGGGGCACAACTGCCAAGGCTTCATGAGTGTTCATGGATAAAATGTGTGCTTGTTGGTAACAAGAAGGGACTTAGTATCTCCCATAAGAAATTAAAGTGAAGATTAGTTAATAATCTGCAAATTATCTATCTTTTGTCAGAAAGGTCTCCATGCCTGGAGATAGGAGTATCCTATGTGTTAGTCATTGTTTTTCTAGGCAATAAAAGGGTGAGTCCTATCTTGGTTGCTGTGTAACCAGGAATTAAAAAGGATAAATCTTCTTGGAAGCTGTGTCTGTGGGAAAATGGGATAAATGATCTGCACAGGAGAGCTGAACTTTGCCACTGATCACATAGGCAGGCCACCTTGGCCAAAATCGCTAGGCAAAAACAACCACAGACATAGGTGTGCCAAAATGAAAATGGCATTTATCTTCAAAAGTCCCCCCAAAAAACCTGTACTATTCACAAACTCTGCAAGTACTGAAGAAAAGCATATTTATCTAGCAGTGGATTCAAGGATTTAATTATTCCTCAATCTCTGCAAGTCAGTCCCCACATCATTCATTCTTCTACATTATAAATTGAAGCAGAATAAAAATTAAGCACATGGTTGCCTGACAGTAGCAAAGATCTCAAATCTAAGTGAAATGATAGAAGTGCCAAAAGACCATTAAAATGTTCAGAATGAGTAGCAAGTAGTATCTTTAGCAAAACCCGGATATATTGGAATGGGCAGGCAAGACTAGCAAAAGGGATGCAGCCACACAAATGGAGGCCATTGTGTTCCCATGAGCCTAAGACAGTCCACCCTTGCTTAGAAACACCAGGACAAGTGGACATCACATAATAGGAACCAAGATGCAGTGAGTGGCCCATCAGTATTCAAGGCTCTCCTCCCCTAGAGACACCCAGCAGACACTGATGGAGAAGCCCCATCCAGCATCCTGGCCTGAGCAAACTTTTACTGCTCCCCCAGAAACACTAGCAGGGACCAGGAGAAGCTCCAGTGACATCAGAAAACCAAGCGCCAAAAATAACCACAAAGGCTGTGAAAATTCAATTGCCATTGGAACCACAGATCATAAAAGCAGGCCAAGGCTTGTGTGCAAAGCAGCCAGGGCAACTACTTCCTAAAATAAAAGATTTAAATATAATAGACAAAATGTTCGGGATACAAAAACAAAACAAAACAAAACAAAAAAGAATCACCCATCACATCAAGAACTAAGGAAATCACACTTTGAGTGAGAAAAAAATAACAAGATGAATCAGAAGATGGAGTTATATGATAGGAATTTCAAAGAAGCTGTCTTTAAAATGCTTCAATAATTAATTATAATTTCTCTTGAGACAAATGCACAAATAGAAAACCTCAGCAATGAAACAAAAGTTATATTTCTAACTATATGCTACATATAAGAAATTTATACTCCAACTACAAATTAGGTAGATTGAAAGTAAAAGGATAGAAAAAGATATATGATGCAAACATTAATAAAAAACTAAAGTGGCTATATTAAAATCTGATCATGTAGATTTTGCAGCAGAAAAATTCATATAATAAAGGTATAAATCCACCAGAAAGACATATAAATCCTTAATTGGTACACACAAACCAATATAGCCTTAAAATATATGAAGCTAAACTGACAGAGCCTAAAGAAAAAATAGACACATCAAAAAATATAGTTGAGGCCCTCATAACTTCCATCTCAGTAACGGAAAGATCTACTGGACACAAAATCAGCAAGCACAGAGATGTGAACAACACAATCAACCGGCAGAATCTAAAAACAAAGAAAACTCTCTTCAACAACAGCAGAGTACACATTTTTTCCCAGTGCCTTTGAAACATTTATCAAGATAGACTATGTATTAGGCATTAAAACATACCTGAACTAATTTGAAAGTATTAAAATTATATAAACTGTGTTCTCTGACCATAGTGGAATCAAAAACAGAAAGACAACAGGAAAAATCTGTAAGCACATGGAAGTTAAACAATGCATTTATCAATCATCCATAGGTAAAAGAGGGTCTTAAAGGAAATAAAAATGCTTAGAATGAATGAAAACAAAAACACAACAAATAAAAATATGTGAGATGCAGTTAAACAGTACTGGGAGGGAAATGTATAGCATTAAATGCTACGTTGGAAATGAAATCTCTCTAATCAATAATAGGATCCTAATTCAAGAAACTAGAAAATAAAGAGCAAAATAAAACTAGAGAGCAGAAGGAAGAAACAATAAAGAGCAGAAATCAATGAAATTGAACATAGTAAAACATTAGAGAAAATCAGTGAGACGAAAGCTTTTTGTGGGCAGGGAGAACCAATAAATCTCATGAAACCTCTAGCAAGATTGAAAGAGACACACAAAAAAATAGAGAAGACAGACACAAACACTAGTATCAGAAGGAAATAGGTGACATCACTACAGCTCCTGCAGCCATCATAAAAGTAATAAAGGAATACAATGAACAACTTTGCACACATAAATTTCACAACTTAGGGGAAAAAATGGACCACTTCCTCAGAAACCACAAAGTGCCAAACTCAACCAAGATGGGACAGACAATATTAATAGCTCTAAAACCATTTTTTTTAATTGAATAGTTAATTTTAAAAGCCCTGGAAAAGAAATTTCCAGGCCCAGGAGGCTCTATGAAAGTTTTACCAAATATTCAAAAAAGAATTACTCCAATTTATTCCAGGAACAGCAGAGGAGGGACAAATGATCCACATAAAAAATGGACAAAACACATGCACAGACATTTCACCAAAAAGAATATACAGATGGCAAACAAGCACATGAAAAGACACTCAACATCATTAGCCACTGAGGAAATGCAAGTTAAAACCACTATAAGATATTGCACACCTATCGGAATGACTAAAATAAAAAATATAGTGACAACACTAAATGCTGGTGAGAATGTGTAGAAACTGGATTATGCGTACATTGCTGGTGATAATGTAAAATGGCACAGTCATGCTGGGAAATAGTTTGGCAATTTTAAAATTGTATAAAATTACACAAACAAACACCAGTAAAACTGGAGAGAGCTGAATAAGATCATGGATTGTATGACTGTCACGATTCTGGGTGCAATATTGTACTTTTTTTTTTTCTTTTTGCAAGATGTCACCATTGGAGGAAACTGAAAGAAGGGTAAAAATATGGAATTTCTTGTATTATTTCTTACAACTGTATGTGAATGCATAATTATCGCAATAAAAATTTCAATTAAAAAACACAGATTTAGGCTTCTTTAATAATACTAAGTGAGCTTAGTTTTATTCTACCTCCTTGCATTGAAGGGAAACCAGTAATGACATTCAAACCAATTTGTTCACTGATACCTGCGTGGAGGACTTTCTTTCTCTGAATCTTTTGATTTGAAAGGTCTTCTGGTAATTTTGCCATATTTAAGGATGATGTCCATGTTGCTTCGACATCAGAGTGAGGATTTGCACATTTTTCTGGGGTTGAAACCATAGAACAGATTTCTTTTTGATGCCTGTTTTAATTTAGATCAAAAGTAGACAAAGAGAAAGAAAGAACAAAAAGAAAAAGGAGGGGGAAACATAAAACTTCCATTAAGAAGGCAGAGTTAGACCAATACACCATGTAGAAAGTTGGAAACTTAAAGAAGTGAGCCTTCCCCTATTTGGGTAGTGTGTAAGAATCATCCTTTCTCCATGTCCCACGCCAAAGTGTACACAGGGACCCAAAAGTGGAGTCACTATATATGGCCCACACCACAGCTCTGGTTCTTCCTGACTGTGTGATTTGGTGAAGTCTCTCAGTCCTCCATGAACTTCAGCACTTTCCTTATCTGTAAACTGCTGAAAACCTCAGCTGGCGCTGACTGAGGACAGACATGAGGAGTGCCAGCTGTAAACCAGGAGGCACTACAGACAGCCACACCTCTAGGCAAAGGGCTGATGGCTAGCTCTGGCAAAAGTCAGACGAGGGACCCCCTGTGCCAGCACCAGATCACAGAAAGCTTTTCTGGTGATGGTCAGGGGCGCCAAGAGGGACCCTAGAAGTGCCTGAATATTCCCAGACACACCTTCTCTGAGGCACTGAATACAACGGCCACAGAAAGGCAAGTTTCCAGAACAAGCTCCTACACCAACGCTGTGTAGTATTGTCCCCGTCTTTCACCCCCTGCCACCTGTGCCTTCTTCCGTGGCATGCCCACCCAGTATCCAAAATCCTTTGTGTATCCCCCACCACACTGTGTGTCCTGTGACAAAGGGACCATGCTTACATTCATCTGTGCGACCCAGTTCACCTGGTGCCTGATTTGTACTCAACAAATAATTTTTTTAAAAAGGGAAGGGAGAGGAAATTTGGGGTCTGTAACATATTTTCAGCTGGTAGGAAACTAGAACAAGGCAATTCGTTTTTGACCATAGCTAAGTCAATGAATTAACTTGCCCTAATGCTGTTATGTCACAAGGAAGACCGAGGCACTGCATTTCACTCTTTCCTTTATATTAATTCGCGCTCTTATTCCATGCCGGGCATATGCCCTCATTAATTCACCAACAACTCGATGACTACCATTATTCCCATGTTAGAGAGGAGAAAACCAAGGCTCAGCGAGGCTGAATAACTTGCCCAAAGTTAACATGGAATGGTGGGAAGACGGTATGGAAATACTTTGCTTGATTCTAGAACCTGCCCCTTCCAGCCCCTAAAAAAGAAATATAAAAACACTAGAATGCAATCAATAAATAGCAAGTACAGTCAACCAACCAAGCCAACTTCCAATAGCTGGTCATTCTGTCCTGAGAGCTTTAGTATGATTAAACAAGGGGACAAGGACAATAAAGGCAGATACTGGCTAAAAATACAAAGAAGATAATTTAGACTGAAGTGCTGCCCATTTACTTAATTCTTAGTTTATGTATTCAAATTCTCTGAATTTAGAAAATGTATCTGAGCCTTCCCAAATACTTAAAAAATAATGCTGTAAACTTTTATTATAAGAGATACCCAGTATAACATTTATTTCTTTTTACTGATTCCATGCCCATACCCTGTCCCCAACCCATATTAATGCTTAAGTGCTAATAGGAAGACAGTGAATTTCAATCAAGAGCAAATCCTGATTCCTAAATGTATTCTCAATTTCTTTCCATTTTGCTCTCACTCATTTAAATAAAAAGACATCCTCCTGATAGAGCATTAATATAAAGCTGTGATACTCGAATATCTGTATAATGCTAAATCATTTTAAGGAGATTTGACACATTTCCTGAATGTTGGAGTGGTTCTGATTTTTGCTTAAAAACCACTAATTAAAAACATATTAGAATATAGAGTGGGAAAAGACCTGAGAAATCATCTATCCCAAACCCTACCACCACAGCCATCGTTTAAAAGACAAGAGGCCCACAGCAAGGGCCAGGCATGGAGGGGAGTTACGAACTCGCCAGCTTGCAGAGTAAAGTCCGGCCCTTGAACATCCTGAGCCCCAAGTCTCCTTCACTACACACACTCCTGCTCTGCTTAGGTCAGCGGCCTGTTTATACTGGGTGTCAATCAAACCAACACCTGTGACCTCCTTAAGTCACTCGTTATTAAACCATCATATTATAAAGGATAATTCTCTTTGTTTAAAAAAATCTTAGCATAATAACTCTGTGTGATTCTTTTCACTAAAAGAAGTCTCACAAAGCATTGCAGAAGGAAGAAGGGCCAAGGAGCGTGAACAGAGCATGAGAGAGGCCCCTGTGACGATGGTTTGGCATGCTCACTTATTGTCTCTTCCCTTTTCTCCGTTGTACCACCAGTCCATGATCAAGGACTCGGAATAAAGGTTTTGCACCTTTTCCAGGTCACTGTGCCCCTGCTCCATTTCCTTAATTAAAAGAGTCAGATCTTCACTCTGCCAAAATGAGAAGTGAATACGCTATGAGATTATATGAGTTCACACTGCAAACATTCTAGCATAAAGCCACTGGATCAGGAAAAAAAAAAGGATCTAAACAATTCATGTAGTTTTTCCATCATTTCATTTTTAAACAGCTTTCTTGTAATTCTCACTCGATAAACTGAATGTATGGAAAGTGTACCATTTAAATAGTTTCGACATTCACACCCGTGAAATCATCGTTGTAATCAAGATAATAAATATATCCATCGCCCCCAATTTTCCTTGTGTCCCAGTGTAAATCTGCCCTCCCCTACCACTGAACCCCTTCCCCCATTCCCAAGCAATTATTCATCTGCTTTCTGTCACTATAGTTTCATTTTTCCAGAATTTTACATAAATGGAATCATACAGTATATACTATTTTATCTAGCTTCCTTTACCCACCTAAGTATTTTGAGATTCACTCATGTTGTGGCATGAATCAATAGCTCACTCATTTTTATCACCAAGAAGTATTATATACTGAACACCAAAATTTAGTCACCTGTTGATGCACATTTGAGTTGTTTCCAGTTTGGGCTCTTATAAACAGAGCTATGAACATTCGTGTTTAAGTCTTTGTATGAATATCTGCTTTCATTTCTCTTGGGAAAAGATCTAGGAGTGGAACAGTTGGATCATATGGCTGGTGATGCTAAACTTTTAAAGAAACTACCAAACTGTTTTCCAGAAGGGTTGCACTAGTTTACATAACCACCAGTTAAGTATGAGGATGCCGAGTCCTCCACATTCTTGCAAACACTTGGTATGGTCTATTGTTTTAATGTTACCCATTCCAACAGCTGGGCAGAGGTATCTCATTGTGGTTTTAACTTGTATTTTCCCTAAAGACTAATAATGTTCTTATGTGCTATGCATATATCTCCTTGATGAAGTATCTGTTCAAATTTTTTGCCTATTTTTTGAGTTTGCTTATCATTAGTTTCAGAGATCTTTATATATTCTAGATGCAAGTCCTTCATTAGATATACAATTTGAAAATATTTTCTCCCAGTGTACAACTGTCTTTTCACTATCTTAGCATTGTCTTTTATAGAGAAGCTTTTAATTTTGATCAAGTCCAATTTATCAATTTGTCCTTATATGGATTATCCTTTTGAAATCCTGTTAAAATATTCTTTTGTCTAAGGTAACAAAGGGTTTTTCATACGTTTTCCTCTACAAGGAGAAAAACCAAGGTCTTATTAGGTCCATAAACTATTTGAAGTTAAATTTTTAATAAGGTGTGAGGTATGCATCAAAGTTCATTCTTTGCATATGGAAATCCAATTGTTCTAATACCACTTCAATGGGGGAAAAAAGTCATGACCATCCTCTCTCCATTGAATTGTCTTTGCATTCTTTGAGAAATCAGTTATTCTTATAAATGTCCATCTACTTCTGGTTTCTCTATTGTGTTCCATTGATGTGTGTGTGTGTATGTGTATATATACGTATATATGTATATATATAATATATATACATATATATTATATATAATATATATGTGTGTGTATATACACGTATATGTATATATTATATATATACATATATACATACACATATATGTATATATATTATATATATACATATATACATATATATGTATATATATGTATGTGTATATATATATATATCTGTGTCTGTCTGCCAATCATCTATCTATATCTTTACATTAATATCACAGTTTTTTGATTACTAAAGCTTTGTAAGTCTTGAAATCAGGTAGTGTTAGTAACCAATTTTCTTTTTCTTTTTCTCTTCCAAATCCTTTGAACTTCATAGAGTCAGTTTGTCAATTTTTACAAAAAATCCTGCTGGCATTTTGATTGGGATTTCGATGAGTCTACAGATCAATTGAAGGAGAATAGATATATTAATATTGTTGTGTCTTCTGACCCATAAACAAGAATTGTCAGCAGCAATGTTTTGTAATTTTCAGTATACAGGTCTTCCACATATTGTGATATATTTGTTCCTACATATTTCATATTTTTTGATGCAATTGTAAATGATTTTATTTCAATTTTTCATTGTCCTTTGTAAATATGTAGAAACGAAATTCATGTTTGTTTGTTAACCTTGCATCCTACAATCTTGCTAAATTCACTTACTAGTTCCAGTAGCTTTTTTGTATATCCCACTGAATTTTCTACATAGATAAAAATGTTGAACGAAAATAGTTTCACTTCATTCTTTCTAATCTATATGCCCTCCCCCACCCACCTCCCCATGCCATATTTTCTTGTACTAACAGAACCTCCCTTACACTATTGAATGTGCATGGCAAAAGCAGACATCCTTTCATTTTCTTGCTGTTAGGGAAAAGCATACGCTCTTTTACCGTTAAAGTATGATGTTAGGTGTTGATTTTTCACAGATGCCATTTAGCAGATTGAGGAAGTCTGTTCTGGTCGTACTTCACTAACAGCCTCTATTAGAAATGCATGTTGGATTTTGTCAAGGCATTTTCCTCATAAAGTTAGATGACTATAAAGTTTTTTTTTTTGTATGTTAATATGGTTAATTGCCCCAACCTTACATTTCTGGGAGAAACCCAACATGGTCATTATGCATTAGACTCTATATATTTTTTTACTTCAATTTGCCAAATTCTGTTTTGAATTTTTGCATCTATATGCATGAGGGATATTAGCCTATAATTTTTTTTACAATGTGTTTGTGAGGTTTTAGTATCAGGTTTGTGTTAGCCTCATAGAATGAGTTAGGAAGTATTCCTCCTTTCAATTTTCTGGAAGAGTTTGTGTAGAATTGATAATATTTCTCCTTTAAATAATTAATACAGATCAGCAGTGAAGTCATCTGGTGCTGGAGTCTTCTTTGCAAAAATGTTTTTAAGTGCAAATTCAATTTGTTGAATAGATATAGAGTTGTCAGGTTATTTATTTCTTCTTGAGAGAGTTTTTGGTAATTTGTGTCCTTTGAGTAATTTATCATTTAATCTTAGATGTTAAAGTTATTATTATTTTTTGCATTACCAGTAAATTGTCTTTTTAAACTGCGACTTTTATTTTCAGATTACTGTAGATTCACATGCATTTGTAATAAATAACACCAAACCCGTGCACTCTTTACCCACTTTCCTCCGATTGTTATACCTTGAAAATCAATAACATAATATCACAACAAGAATAATAAATTGATCAACCCACCAATTTTATTCCAATGTCCCCAGTTTTACCTGTCTTCATTTGTGTGTGTATTTAGTTGTATATAGTGTTCTCACCTGTGTAGGTCTGTACATCCACCACCAGTCAAAATACAGAGCAGCAGTTCCATTATCACAGGAGGGCTCGTGTTGCTCTTCTATAACCATAGCCACCTCCCTCAATCCTTCCCACATCCTTTCTAAACCTTAGCAACCACTAATCCATTCTCCATTTATAAGAATTTGTCATTTCAAAACTGTCATACAAGTGGAATCATATAGTATATGAGTTTTGGGGACTGGCTTTTTCCTTCAGCATGATTACCTGGAAAATCATACAAGATGTTGCATGTATCAACGATTCATTCCTTTTATTACTGAGTAGTATTCCAGGATATGGACATACAACAATTGGTTTAACCAGTCATCTGTTTAAGGACACCCGAGTTGTTTTTGGTTTCTGTCTAATATAAATAAAGCAGCTATGAACATTCAAGTACAGGCTTTTATGTGAAAAGTTTTCACTCTCTGAAACATGCCTAAAAGAACAAGTATTGAGCCATACAGTAATTAAATATTAGTTTTTAAGAAAACTACCAAACTTCTCTAGAATGGCTGTGCCACTTTACATTGCCACTAGCAATGTATTAAGTTTCTCCTCATCCTTGCCAGCACTAAATTTTGTCACAGTTTTTTATTTCAGCCATTCTAATTTTTTATTTTAGCCATACCTCATGGCAGTTTAATCTGTATTCCCCTAATGGCTAATGATGTAGGGCATCTTTTCATATGCTTATTTGCTATCTGTATATCCTCTTCAGTGAAATGCATGTGCATGTGTTTTGTCTTATTTTCTGATTGGATGGTTGAGTTTTGGGAGTTCTTCATACAGTCTAGATACTAGGCCTTTTTCAGATATGTTGTAGATACATTCTCCAGGTCTGTAGCCTGTCTTTCCATCCTTTTAACAGGCTCTTTCACCAAAAAAAAAAAAAAAAAAAAAAAAAAAAAGTTTTAATTTAATGAGATCTAATTTATCAATACTTTCTTTCATGGATCATGCTTTTGGTGTCAAGACTAAATATTCTTTGCCTAGCCTAAGGTCCTCAAGACTTTTCCCATATTTCTTTCTATAAAATTTATAGTTTCATGTTTTACATTAAATTCATGATCCATTTTGAGTTGATATATGCATGAGGGAAGAGATGCAGGTTGAGCTTTATTATCTTGTCTATGAATGTCCAAATGCTCCAACCACTTGTTGAAAAGTCTCTCCTTCCACTGAGTTGTTTTTACACCTTTGTCAAAAATCAGTTTGGCATACTGTGTGAGTGTATTTCTGGATTCTACATCCTTGTCCATTGGTCTATATGTCTATTCCTCCCCCAAAGCCATACTGTCTTAATACAGCTACAGAATAAGCTTTATTCCCAGTTTATTCTTCTTTGTCAAGATTGTTTAAGCTTTTCTAGGTCCTATGTCTTGTCATATTAATTTTAGAATAAGCTTGACTATATTTATAAACAACTTTTCTGTGATTTTGATAGAAATTAAATTAAATCTATAGATCAAATAAGGGGGGAGCTGACATCTCTAATATGTTGAGTCTTTGGTTTCTTCTGCATTTTTAAAGTTTCAGCATAAAAATCCTGTACATATTTTAAAGTGTATATCTAAGCATTTCATTTTCTTTCAAGCAATTATAAATGATGTTTACTATTTAATTTTGACTTCTGCGAGTTCATTGTTACTTTATCGAAATGTGATTAAATTTTGTGTAGTGATCTTGTAACCAGTGACCTTGCTGACCTAACTTAATAGCTCGACAAGGTTTTTTGGTGTGGAGCTCTTGGGGTTTCCTATGTAGACAATACATTACCTGAAAAAGTGACAGTTTTATTTCTTCCTTTCCAATTTGTATGCCTTTTATTTCTTTTGTTGTCTTGTTGTCATGGGTAAAGCTTCTGGTATTATTCTGAGTGAGAGTGATTAGAATGGATGCCCATTTCTTTCTTGATCTTAGGAGGAAATTAATCATTCTTTAACTATTAAGTGTGACTTTAGCTGTAGGTGTTAGGAGGACATACAATGAAAAAGTTCCCTCTAGTCTTATTATAGCAAGAGTTTTTCATAAGGTGTTGGATTTCATCAAAGCTTTTTTCTGCACAATTGATATAGTCATATGTTTTCTCTTCTTTAGCCTCTTGATATGCTGGATTACATTCATTGATTTTCTAATGTTTAACCAGCCTTGTCTATACAAAATAAATCCCCCTTTGTCATGAAGTATAATTCTTTTAATGCATGGCTGGATTCAGATTACTAATATTTTATTGAGGCTTTTTGCATCTCTGTTTATGAGGGAGATTGGTATGTAGATTTCTTTCTTTTTATACTGTCTCTCTGGTTTTAGAGCCTCATAAAATGAATTATGAAGTGATCCCTCCTAGTTTTTGAAATAAATCAGTTTAGTTATTCTTTGATTATTTAGTAAAATTCCCCACAGAGCCATCTCAGTCTTAGTATCACTTTTTCAGAAGTTTAAAAATTATGAATGTAATTTATTTAATGATTTTAATACTATTCACATTCCATTTTATCTTGGTTGAATTTTGGTAGTTTGTGGGTTTCGTGGGAGTGAACCATTTTTCCTAAGTTATCAACTTTATGAGTGCAAAGTTGTCTATTGTGTTTCTTTACTATCTTTTTAATGATTGCAAGATCTATTGTGATGTCCTCTATTTCATTTCTGATATTAGTGCTTTGCGAATGCTCATTTTCTCTTTGTCAGCCTTCCAAAGGTTTTATCAGTTCTTAAGGTTTTTTTCTCCAAAGGAAGAGGTTTTTGTCTCACTGATTTTCTCTATTATTTTTCTATTTTCAATTTTATTGATTTATGCTCTTTTATTCATTGTTTCCTTCCCCCTGCTTGCTTTGGGTTTATTTTGCTCTTCTTGCTCTAGTTTCTTAGGGCAGGAACTCAGACTATTGATGAAATACCTTTGCTTGTTTCCAACATAAGCATTTAGGGTTATAAATGTTATTCCCAATGCTATTTTAACTTCATCCCACATAGTTTGATACGTGGTGTTTTTGTTTTCATTCAGTTTTAAATATTTTTTATTTCCTTTGAGACTTCCTCTTTGACCTCTGAATTATTTAGGGCTCTGTTGTTTAAATTCCATGTGTTTAGACATTTTCCTGCTGCCTTTCCATTATTAATGTCCAGTTTGATTCCACCATGGTCAGAGAACAAATTATATGTGATTTCAATTATTTTAAATTAGTTCAGATTTGTTGTAATGCCTAGAGGGGTTTTAGAGAATCAGCTTTCCACTCAGTCCTACTGATTATTCCAGCAGAGAACTCAGAGCATCACCATCTGCTTCCACCACGTGGGGAATGGAAGTTTGGCTCTCTGATCAGGTATATGAATACCACCCAGCCAGGGGATCAGATTGTCATCACTTATTTCCATGGGGCAGGGGAGCAGTGTGGAAGACCAGCCTCCTGCTTGGCTCCATCGAACTCCCAGGGAAAGGGGCGGGTGGAGTAGGGCAGATAGTGCCAAAAAGTTTACTGTGTTTAGGCGAACATTTTCCTGGTCATTTGGCTAGGGGAAACAGGCTTTTCTTGAATCATTTTTTTTTTTTTTTGTCCATGCCTTTTAAAGATGAGGTTGGAGGCTTCTGCAGTACCCTATCTAGGATATATGGGAAACAGTAACAAAACCCAGAGGAGTCACTGCCATGTCATTCCTTAAGTCCAGAGGTCTCCGGGCATCCCACCTACTTTTTTCCACCATTCAGTCTTCTTATGCTTATTTGTTGTGTTATGTCCAGGACTTTTTAGCTGTTACACGGAGGACCTAGGAGGAATGGGGCTACTCTGTTATTGCTGGGACTGGACATCCCTCCAGCAATTTATCTAATAATTAGACTTACATAACAAAGAAAAAAACTTACATATTTAACCATGCAGTTACCAAATCCTTTGCATTTTATTCCTTAGTGTCAATCTGTATTTCCATGTGGTATGATTTTCCTTCTGCCTAAAGTACTTACTCCCTTTAACATTTCTTGTACTACAAGTTTGTTAGTGATGAATTTTTTCAGTTTTATATATATTTAAAAGTCTTTATTGCACATTTCTTTTCAAAAGATATTTTCACTGTGTATAGATTCTACAATGACAGTCTTTTTCTTTCAACTTTAAAAATGTCACTCTACCGTGTTTTCTCTTGCATTGTTTCTGATAAGAAATTGGCTGCCTTCCTTGACTATGTTCCTCTGCAGAATAAGTTTTCTTGCTCCCTATTTTTAAGATTTCTCTTTGTCACTGCTTCTGAGAAGTTCGATTCTGATGTGACTTGGTGTGGTTTTCTTCATGTTTCTTGTGCTTGGGATTCATAGACTTTTTGATCCACAGGTTTACAGTTTTAATCCAATTTTGAAAATTTCTGGCCACTGTTGCTTCAATGACAAATTTATTAAGCTACCTGAAAATTTTCCACAGCTTGTTGATGCCTGGCTTTTTGTTTGTTTTGGCTTTGATTCTTTCTTCTCTTTGTCACATTTTGGATAGTTTCTATGGTGCCTTACAGTTCACCAATCTTTTGTTCTGCATGGTCTGATCTGTTCATCAGATTCCATGCATTCTTCATTTCATACATCATAGTTTTCACCTCTAGAAGTTTGATTTGTGTCTTACTTGTTATCTTCTATGTCTCTCCCTAACTTTTTGAGCATATCAAATACAATTGCAATAACTTTTAATGTGCTCACACTAACATTTGAGGCAGTTATATGTATGTTTTAATTTTTCTATTTGAATTTTCTCCTCAATAAGGGCCTGTATTTTCATGTTTCTTTGCATACCTGGTATTATTTGGTTGGATGCCAGAAAATTTCAGTTTTATTTTGTTAGGTGGTAGATATTTTTGTTTTCCTATAATTATTCTTAGGGTTTGTTCAGGGATGCAGTTAAGTTCCTTGGAAACAAGAACTTTGATCCTTTTAGGTCTTCCATTTAAGATTTTCTGGGCAGAACTGTAGCCTTATTAGGTTGTTTCCAGTACTGAGGCAAGACCCTTCTGCATACTCTACCAATGTCTATGGGATTATAAGGTTTCCAGTCCAGTTTATGGGAGTAGTCACTATTCCCAGCTCTGAGTGAGTTCAGAGCACCATTCCCTGCAACCCTCTGGAATCCATGCCCAGATTCCAGTAGTTCCCTCACATGCAAGCACTGATCAGTACCCTGATTTGTCCTGGATTTAAAGTCACCGTGCAGGACAGACAAAAAGATAAAACACACATTCATTAGAAGGGCACTCTTGAAATGCATACCCTCAGGCCAAGACTGGAGGATTAGAGAAAAGAATCTGATTTCCTTTCTCTCATTAGCTCTTCAGAAAAAAAATTGCGTTATCAGAGGGTCACATGGTTATTATATAGTCTAAGAAGTCAGGAGACAATGCCCTATCCCCCGGATTTTTTGAAAGTTTCTCACAAATTTCTATAAACAGCAGTAGTTAACAAATGCCATATATGGACCTCCTGAGAGGTATGTTAAAAATACAGATTCCTGAATTTTGGCCCAATGTTGATAACTATAGAATTTGATTGATGAGTACATGGGGGTACATATACTCTTCCACTTTTGTATATATTTGAAACTTTCCACCATAAAAAAGCTTAGAAGAAAAACAAAATATATTAAGATTCTTGGGTCTCTACGCCTAGAGCCCAATTTATAGCTCTGAAGTGGGACCCAGGAATCTGCATTTTTACAAATGTCCTAGCTCAGGTGGTCATTGGACCACATTTTGAGAAACACTGGTACACTCATTATTAAGTGATTCACTTGCTCAACTTAATTGTCTGTGTGGCTATTGTTTTTATAACTAATGTACTTGCCCATGGGCCTCCAGCCTCAAACGTTCAATTAAGTGAACATTATTCTCAGCTCATCAAGCTCTTACCTGAACAGGCTCCGTAGGAAAGGGATCCTTGAAGCCAAAATTGTAAGAATGAAACTCTCCTCCAGTCAAGGAAGCAAGCTCTTTCAAAAAGCCATTTGCAATCTCATCATTGTAACTGAAGGAGATGGTGTAAATAGGAATTTTCTGAAAAACCTTGACTTGGTCTATCACCATTTCAGGTGGCTGAAA
Organism: Eonycteris spelaea; assembly: GCA_003508835.1. Lineage (NCBI taxonomy): Eukaryota > Metazoa > Chordata > Mammalia > Chiroptera > Pteropodidae > Eonycteris > Eonycteris spelaea. The sequence goes on from PUFA01000424.1 coordinate 514,758, forward strand.
TAATAAATTTTGAAGGAGGAAATGGGAGATGAGAAGAGAGAACAGAACAAAAAAATAAGGTGTAAAAACCCTTAGTGTTTACTACAGATAGTGAAATCCTCAACTTGTAATTCTCTGCATAGCAGTGAGTGGCTTCTTTGAAAGGTGTCAATCCACTTCAGTGAGCAAAGCCAACACTACCAGACAGTGAGAGACCAATAACACAGCTCTTTCCCTCTGCAGGGGTCACAGTTTGGTGGGGAAAATGATCTGGGAGAAAGATTTGGCTAACTGATCACTCAGCTTTCGGGGCACCGAAGCTTAGAGTCCATGCTCTTAAGTACTACACTATGCATAGAGCATTTAAAGTACTGGAGTCGGAAGCCATGAGTAGAACATCCTGGCAACCAGGATTCTGCAGAGTGGGGCACTGGACCTTGATGTAGCTTCCCAAGATCACCACAAAAAGAGTAGTCTCCAGTCTCAGTCGGCCATGGTCATTGTGCCTCTCATGGACTGAATGAAGGGCCATTAAGCGTCCTTTTGTGTTCTGGGCACTCTGTTGGGGTATAATATACTGGTCAGTCCTTACAACCGTCGTTTGAAGTAGTTCTGGAAAGACTGTGCCTTCTCAATACCCTGAGAGCAGGAGCGTCACCAGTGCACCCCCTCTGGAAGTTCTTTGCCAGTATCTATCAAAACATATGCCTTTTGACTGAATCTACTTCTTAGATATACTCATGTACAAGATAATATATGTGCACAGTTACTTGTGCAACATTGTGTATAGCAGAAAGATAGAAAACAATCTAAATGTCCATCTATAGGGTGCATGTCTAAATAGCTGTGTGATGGAATAGCAGGCAGCTATCAAAGCTGGGGAGGCATTTTATGAAATGATATTAAGCAGTCTCCAAGGTACATTGTTTTATTATTAAAGGTCAGAATTCTGTGTGTAACTTGCTACCATTTGTATATTTTAAAAGGAGATACACACACATATACATATCTGCTTGCAAACAAACTATCTCTGAAAGAAGATACAAGGAACTGGTAATATACGTTGCCTCTTCATGGGTAAACAGGAAATGGGAGGGAGAATTTTCTCTATATAGCCTTTTGTACCTTTGTAATTTGTATAATGAAAATGTATTACTATCCAAAAATTAAATAAAAATTTAGTTTTTAAGACAGAAGTTTCATGGAGTATGATGCAGTCATTGAGAATGTTTCCAAAACATTTCTCATAAAACAAACCTCATGCACATGAGATTTTTTAAAAAGCAAACACAAAATTGAATTATGAATGATTTAAGTTTTCTTCTTCCTTATGTTTGTATGCTTGTTTAGATTTTATAAATTGCAATAAACTTAGTAAGAGTTTATTAAATAGAAAAAGACTCCTTGTCCAGATGACTTTCAAATTAGAATCTCCAGCCTACATCTGTCCCAAATGCCAGCCCCAGATTTCTGGGGCTTCTGACATCCATGGACTGCAGGTACTCAAGCCCAGCTTCCCCCACCAGCAACCTCCAAACCTGCTCCTTCTTTGAATTTAAATAAGTTAATAACATAATCATTATAACCAAAAATCAGTCATCTTAACCCCTTTCTCCCTTGCTCCCACTCTTCTCATGCCGACCTCTCCTCCCTGCCAAATTGGTCACCAAGTCCTTTGAGGCTACTTCTATTATCTCATCTCTGAAGAGTCTTCTTGTCTCCGTTTTTGTTGCTGCTATCCAAGATGGGCCCTTACCAGATATAGTCTTTCCCTGGCACTAGGGAGGCAGAGTTATAAAATATAGATGTATGAGACCATCTGCTTCTTGGCGAGCCCCCACTGTGAGGAAGCCCCCCTTTCCATGTGGCATTCAAGGACCTCACAGTCTCCCCAGCCTAGCCTTTGAGCCTCCGCCCTGACACTTCTCCGTCATTGCCTTGCTCTCAGGCTGTTTCTCAGAGCAGCCTCTCTGTTCCTTCTGCCCAGGATACCAGTAATCGCCTCTGTTTGGAAAATTCTTTCTCCCCTTTCCCGACACAGCTGAAATGTCCCCTCCTCAGTGGAAATGGCCTGTCATCTCTCCTTCATGCACAGCAGAATTCACCACTCTGTGCTCCGAGACATCTCATGGCACAGGCAAGCCCATTCCTCACATTATGTGAGAGTTAACCATATATCTAGCATATTGCCCAATGTCACCTTCCCTAAGGCAGGGATATTATTCACCTCTGTAGTCTCACACCTTGACACCACACACAGAAATGAGCAGGGCACAATATACATTACTTCCACAGAGAAAGTGCTGTGAGATTGATTAAAAAAAAAAAATCATTCCAAATAAAATTTCACTTTACATAGAACTTGTCTGTCATAATAAATCTAATGCTGTAGTAAAATCCAGTTGCTTGCTGTTTAAGCCCTAAACCATTGGAATAGAATATTTTATACTAATTGCCTAGTTGTCTTCACAAGCAAATACCTCACGATGAAGGAAACAAGTTGGTACTAATTCATTTTGGCAATTAATTCACATTGTACTGGCCTGCAAGTCTGTGTATTTACATAATGCTCAGTGCATTAGTTTTCCATTCACAAAGCTCAAAAGAAGATGAACAGACACCACCAAAACTTTTCAAATATTTTCCAGTCAGGTTAAACAAAACAAAGAACATTCCACTAGAAAGGCCTGCTTTTGTTTAAATGATTACTAAGTTAAAATTAGGGGTAAAACCAAGGACGTTGTGCAGTGACATGTTTAGATTCAGAATCCCCAAAGGAAAAAAATCAAAAAGAGTCTTCTCACTCTTAGTTTATAATAAAATACAAACCAGTCTTCATTGAAAGGCAGAGATCTCCTTACATGGGGTTGGGTTCCAGGCCTGCAGGTGTGTGTCACACTAACCAGACGACACTCATGGTCACATAAATCCTCCTCAGTGTTTCAGGGGAGAAACAAAGGGATTCCTCTGTGTATTTTCTCACCTCAGTTCTGGGTCCCTCAACCAAGGAAATATCACCCAACAGCTTTTCAACAGCAACTGAAAGTACCCCTAAACCATTCTGGTCCCCAAAACTATTCTCAGCATTGACTTTCAGAACACTGGTGAGTCCCTCTTTGTCCCCAACTTTGATAAGTACCTGATCAGGTCTGCCATCTGTCAGAAGATAGATGGCTTGTGTTTCTTTATCAGCAAAAGCAAGCTGCAAGGCATTTAGAGTGTTTGTGGAACTTCCAATCTATAGGGAAGACAGAGAAAAAGAAGCCAAGCACACACTTGAATCTCAAAAAAAAGACCTCAAACGGTATTTATTTTTTGCTTCCCCCCCAAAAATTCTTGTGAAATAAAAGGTAAATTAACATTATATTGAGATAATAATTTAAGCCCAGTAATTCCAGGAAGCCAAACTTTGGTGTGCCATGAGCCTCTCTCTGATGGTCTCAGGAAGCCAAGACTATAGACTTCCTATCCTGATGGCAGAGCTCTTCATGCAATTTTATCTTTGTGTGTTTCTGTGTGAAGCACTAACTCAGTTACTGCTCGCTCAGCTGTCAGCACAGCTTAACTACGCAGCCTAAGTACATCCTGGCAGAGATCAGGTTTGTGTCAAACCAGGACTGACTTGTGACAACCAGAATTCGGCAGACATGAGTATGATATCACTAGCTATCTGCACGTATAGCAAAGAAACTGCAAATTTTAAAAATTCCTACAGTTTTCTGCAGTTTCTGTCCAGAGATGCAGAGCACTGGCAAGAATGTTACTCTGAAACTCACGATAAAAAAAAAAGCCACCCAGTCAGCAAGCACATGACTGCTATTACACCCATTTAAGTGCTCAGGTCACAGGGTAACCAACTGGCCCCAAAGATGGGGGAGATGGGCACCTGCAAAATCTGGCGTGATGCAAGTGATAGCTTCCTGAGCAAGACACAGCCAGCCACTCATAAGGAGAGTCTGGCTGGGGTGACTGGTGAACTGGTAGAGGCTGCCCAGTGTACACTGGTGACAGGTAAAGGCCTGGAGGCCAGGACTGGAGGGGAGTCTGCATTCTCTCCAAGGATTTGCCACCGCAGGCCCCACAGGGCGCTCACAGAAAAGATAGGGAGAGTCCTGGGGAGTCCCCTTCATGATTCAGGACAGCGGGAGAGCAAAACATACATCTCCACAGAGGCCCTTCCTGTCTCCCCTGCAAAACAAAAGCCTTAATCTGTGTGTGGTGGGGAAGAGGAGAGAAGGCTTGAACATGGCACCCTTAGGGACAGCTGGGGAAAGACAAAGGGAAAAGCAAAGCCTCCACACCTGCAGGAGGAGCAGTTAAAACACTAAGAGGACTGGATTAATGTAACCTTCGTAAACAAGCGAGCGACTCTGTGAAGCCACCACCATGCTTGGGTTCAAAGCATTTCCTCAAGGATTTCTCTGCCTTGACAACCTCAGCAGGAGATCTAGCCAAGCTGCTTCTCCCAGACCCCCCACCCTCTTACCTTAATGTCTCTCACCCATGACTGAGCCCCTTTCAAATTATCTTCATCAATTTCAACAAGTTTTTCCTGCCAAGCAACTGCTTGAGCATCGAATTGCACAAAATTGAATTTCCTTTTATATTTCAGCTGTTCCTGTAAGAGACAATTATTATTTAACCATAAAACCACTCAAATGAAATAAAATTTTAGGACAGGTCATGTTTTGATAAATTTAAATCACTATGATATTTTTTCAGTCTAGAAACTAAAAATTACATTCAACAGAGAAAGTCTTTTCTAGTACAAAAGGCATTTAAGTAAAATTCACACACAGTTTGGACACTAAATCTTTACAAGTGTAAATATGTATAAGAATATATTACATCTATCACATATACATATGTTCATATATATAATGACATTAAATGTCTTTAATGTTGATAATGATGGTATACCAAATATGCACACTAAATACAACATGTTTAAAGGAAAGGAAACACAACACAGTGTCACATTTAGGTTGTCCTCCTTTTGGTGAGGCCATTATTCTGTTACATATCTATTCACTTGCCTTCCATGAGCCCATATTTCTCCGGCAGAGGTCTACCAAATTAGAAGCTGTGTTTTGTAGTTGTCAACACTCCTCATAATTATTTTCTGTAGTTAATACTCACATCAGAACCACCGCAATCCTCGCTTCTGGGTGTGGAAACTCGGAGTTAGGAAATGTGGGCCACAGCTTCAGGACCCACAACTCAGAGGCAGCACAGGTGCAGTAAGAAGGGGACACTCCTAACCACCAGCCTGCCTGCCTCCCACACCTCAGTGCTGGGGCCAGGGCACACAGCACCCCCATAAACGCTGAAGTTCACATTCAGATGCTGAGCTGATGCATATCTGGAAAACCATGGAAGTGTGTGCACACCACAGACTTCAAGAGAAAGAAAACCTGAAGCAATGGACAGAGAAATCCCCTAAGCAACGCATGCGTTAACAGAAGGGATCCGCTGAAGAGAGCTCTGCTTTCAAAGGAGAACTGAAGGTTCTCTAACGGCAGGAGGGAGCTTTCCCCTAAATGGCTTTCCTATGGACTTCTGTGTGCAAAACTGGCCTGTTCCCCTCCCTTGACCATGGCAGTGACAATTGGTGGGATGTATTCATGATACACGCAGGCCCACAAGTGCATGAACTGATGGCTCCATCTAACCTGTATGAACTGGATAATCTTGTCCTTCACGAAGACCAGTTTGTCTTTCATTGAGTGAGACGTATCAATGAGGACATAGATGAAATCGTTGCGCACTTTTCCAAAAAGGATTTGACTCCCATCCTGTAGCCATTTAATCCTAGGCAGGAAATAGGTTGCAAGTGAATGGGTAGAGCCCATGGCAACAAGAGCATCTTCCTAAGAACTGACTGATACGTGTATGGAGGCCAGGGCTGTGCTGGATTGCTTACACACAATCTTCTGTGAGTTGATTACTCACTTTGAGGGGTTTCTGTGGAAAATCCTATATTTAGGCTGGCTGTCTCATCAGCCCCCCTACACTGTCCATCATTAATCTAAGTAAAACAAAACTAGGAAAATCAATAGGACAGAAAAATCAATTCAGTACTGGGTTTCAAAGCCAAAAGTAAATTACCGCCAGTCTCTGAGAATATGAAGCCCTCAGCTCTGACTCAGGCCATTTGCTCTCCCAGCCCTGTTGAATGCAGTCTAGCCAGTGATGCCAGCATATTTCTGAAGTTTATGGACAGTATCAAGCAACCCCAGCTCCCTATAACAACCAAGCATCAGGTAGCTGTATGAACAGGACTGCTTCTGGGATCAAGGCTCAGGCTCCCATGACAGGGTGTAAATTAAGTGCATGGCTACACACAAAGCCTGGGGGAGGGGGAAGTGCAGAAGGAAAAATTATTTGAAACTGAGGTGAGTTCTGCAAAGCCTAGACAGCTTGAATTTGTAGGACAAATACAGAGGATTGAATGAAATGAAATACGACATATCAAAATTTGTGAGAGGCGGCTAAAGTGGCAATCAGAAGAAAATTTATAAAATTAAATATTTATATTAGAAAGAAAGAAAAGTCTCATATAGGTGATTTAAGCATTCATCTTAATAAACTAAACCCAAAGTAAGGAGGAAAAAGAAAACAAAAAGATAAGTGTAAAAACAGTGACAGAAAGAAAACACTATATAGAGAAAAAAAACAATAAAACCAAAAGTTGGTTCTTTGAAAGGATGGATAAAATGGCAGTCTCTAGCCAGACTGATTAGAAATGAAGATAACATAAATTACCAACATAATTTCTATGTGCATTTAAAGAAATTAAATACATAGTTAAAAACCTTCTGACAGAGAAAAACTCCAGGCTTCAGTGATGAATTCTACAAACATTTAAGGGAGAGATGATACCAGTTTGCCACAAAGTCTTCTGGGAAACAGAGGAGAGAAAACTTTGCAGTGAGCCTTGACACCTGGTAGAAGGAGCGGGTCAAACAGACACAGCAGCTGCCAGGTAGAATATCTTTTAAACAGCATCCTTTTTCCCAGAGTTGAAATCCAAATTACTCTCCAAAAAGTCAACTGTGAAAGTATAAACAAAGGAAACTCCAGACACAAGGCTTACTTTACCTGAGTGATTCATCACTGGCTGGGTTCTGAGAAGCTGGAGCTCTGGAAAGTTAATATGGGGGCAGACAAGGCTGCGCATCTTGTGGCTTTGTAACAGAAAACACACAAGGAGGGAGGGAACTCTCATTTCCAAGTGGCTACTGCAGGCTGAGTACTAGTCTAGACTCATTAGATTTAGTATCTCATCTAATCCATAGAGCATATTAATAAATGGCACTATTATTCCCACTGTATAAATGAGGAAGTTGAGACACAAAAACACTAACTAACTTGTCTCAGGTCACACAGCAAGTGGCAGAACTGGATTAGAATCCATCTCTATCTGACCTCAGAGCCCATGCACCTAAATAGATTTGGTCTTTGTGCTCTAAAGTTGTCCCCTGGCATCAGGAGGTAAAAGCATGAAGGCCGAAGTTGAAGTCACAATGTTAGTACACCAGATTCATTAGCATCACCAGACTTTATGAAACAGCAGAGTTGAAAGGGATGACATGGAGTTATTTTTAGCTGATTTCTAAACTACATATATACATATATATTCTTGCATTGTATTCAAATGTTTCACATTGTAAAAGCTGTCCTGAAATGTAATATTCGAGGGTACAGAGGACAGGTTCAATACAGCCTCAATATACCTGTGGCCCACAAGAAATGCAAGACATGGGCAGCAGCCCTCTCTTTAGCCATCCCAATGATACACAACCTTTGTTTGTTGTTTTCAAGAGTCTGCACTGGCACCAAGGCAGCTTGGAACCTGAACACAAACACCCTTCTCTGTTATTAACAAAGAGGCCACTGGCAGACCATCAGGTGGTAAACTTGACTTAATACGCTTATTGGTCATTTCTCTTAGTTAAGCTTTTACCAAGAGTTTAAGCAGACTTGAATTTCAAGAGAGACTAGATCATTTGTACCCTCCCATAAACACACAAACCTCCTCTGGATCTGGGCCAGGACTGCGTGAATCCTCTCACTGTACCATGTGCACTTCTCCTTGGTGATGCAGACATGGACCAAGCTCCCATCCTTCCAGGGAACATGGATAAATCTGCTACAGTATTTTGCATGGACTGTCTTCTTATTGGTCTCCTAAGGAAAGGACAAAGGACAGAGCCATTCAGAAACCATACAAAGAAGAAAAGCCTCCATATGGTATCTCCATCTTTATTTATTTACTCAGCCCTTAGCACGCACTCCCACGGTAAACTCATTCAACTGTCAGTTCGACCAAATGTGCACTGATGCCTGATCTATTTGTGCTAGACGTCACAAATGATGCTCAGAAAGAAATTCCCAATCCCATCTGTACTGCAGAGAAGATAGTGTATCCAGTGGGTAACACCTAGACAATGAGTGTGAATGAAGATGAGGTCTGAGGATGGCACCTTCAGCATTTAGAGGTTGGGGACATGGGAAAGAAGTAACAAAAAAGGCTGAGGAAAAAATAGCAGTGAGGTAAGAAGAAACATGGACATGTATTTTCTGCAAGTAAAAAAAACTTCAAGGAAGTAACCAACAATATCAAATGTTGATACTAGGTCAACTAAGAAAGAGACTGAAAATTGACACCTGGATTTAGCTATTTGGGTATGAGTGGGTTTTGGTGGAGGGGGGCCTTTGCCTGACTAGAGTGCGTTCAATAGAACATGGGGAAACCACAGAATTTTAGAGGGGGAATGTGGAGTTAAATTCTAGAGAGGAGAATAGAAATGAGGCTAATGAGGTACAGACAGAGGCAACAGGGGTCAAACGCTGTATTTTTAATATGGGAGAAATAACAGCATGTTTGCATTGCTGATGGGAAAGGTTTGGAGATGAGGGCAATATTGATGATGTGGAATAGAAAAGGGAGAAAGAACAAGTGAGGGACCAAATGGGTATCAGTGAACACGTGGAGGACTGGCCTTGGACGGAAGCAAGGACAGTATAGCCATCCTAGAAGAAATAAGAGTAGAACATTCAGGTGCAGATGATGGGGGATTCGTAAGGTGGAGGCAGGGGTTCATGGATGTTCATTTTCACATTCAGTGAAATAGAAGGCAAGGTCACCTGCTGACAGGGAGCATGGAGGTGAAGGTGTTGAAGTTTGAAGAGGAAGAAGAAGGTAGACATCTTGCAGAATGAGAGTCTGAGTGGATTGGAAGAGCACAGTGAGATTGTAGAGCAGCACAAAAGGTCAACCTGAAGTTAGAAGTCCTAGATTTAAAGTGAAACCATGCATTGTGACTGTGCGTTTTTCTCCAGTTTCTTCCATTGCAGTCAACTGCACAGGTATAAAGCAGAAGAGGCAGAAAGCCGAGATTTAACCAGGGTTGAGATTTTGCCAGAGGAGTGCAATAATGTGAGAGAAAACATAGTTGAGAACATATGAGAAGGACTGAGGATAGAGGGGACAGAGAAAAGGTGGTAGAAACAAATTATACATCCCAGCAGGGTTGAAAGATTGGTGGAATTAGGGCAGCAAAGAAAATGACCGAAAAAAAGTGTCCAGATAGTGGATCCTTGGAATCTACTAAGTGGGTTATCATTACAAGGCCAAGGTTATGCCTACAACAGGAGGGGGAGACATGGAGTTGTTGGAGGATGTTGGAGAAACGAAATGTCAGGGTAAGGGATGTGCCATCCTCATGTGATTGACATCACTAAGACTTAAAACAGTTGGAGCCAGTGACAGTGAGCCAGAAGTTTACTGTCGGAGGCTTGACAGGATTGACAGAGCTGACCTGGGGCTCAGTAGGTGACAGCCACAGGAGGTGTTGTGGGTGATATTTTCTGATGACATGGGAAGAGGGCAGGAGAAGGATCAAGAAACAGCAAAGAGGAGCGAGGAAGCCACCTCTGGGCCACAGGATGCTGGGAGAAAAACTAGGATTCTCAAGAGAGAAAACCCAAACAAGCAAGTGAAGGAAACATCTCAGAGCACCTGAGGTTCTAGGGGGGTTGCTGATGACTTCTAGCTCTGGAGGGCATGGTGCAGGGGTTCTGGGAGTCAGGAAGGACTAGGGGAGAAGGCTTGGAAGGGAGGTCAGAGCTACACAGGGATGAGATTCAGGGGTTCAGTGGTGACTGGTGAGAACAGGGCTGAGGGCACGAGGAGATCGGCCCTGCTGTGGCCAGGCAGAGAAGAGAGAACCACAGCTTCACCTCAGAGTAAGGATGGAAAGAGAAGGATGCCCACTCTCTCATTCTCACCCCATTCCCGGGGATAGCATCCAAGAGAGTTCTCCCTACTCTTGACCCCATCACATGGAATCTCCTAGCTGTGCCTTGGACACTCCCAACTAGAAAGACACCAGACCACAAGTTATATGAATACAGATGTCAGGCAGCAGAGTGTCAGAATGATAAAGAAAAGCACAGTGTGAGAGCAAAGCAGAGCTGAGTTCAACCCTGGATGGCAGGTGAGTTGCCTAACCTCTCTGAGGCCCTAAGACTCTTTCTCATGAGAACACAAATATTCACCTTTTATCTAAAGCAAATGGGCATTGCATAAATGTCCATTTCTGATTCACAATGTTTGCAATAATGGGAAGGAGGAAGGTAATGTCTACTGGGTGTCTCCTGAGCTCCAGGCACTGTGCTCAGACATGCATTTTTTAATTTGGACTTTAACACCACTCACATTACAGATATGAGAGTGAGACTCAAACAAGTTAAATTATTTGCTCACTATTCTATAATTAGTAATGTGTAAAAATAGCATTCACACCTAGTTCTTCGCATTCCAAATCTGGTGCACATTCCACCAAACCACACTGCCTAGTACATAGTAAAGTCTCAATAAATATTTGTTAGAGGAATAAATAGTGAGACTAGAGTGGTTTTTTGAACATCAGGGCGGCTTTGTATACAAGCAGCATAAACAACCATGAATGTGACTTCATGGGTGCCCCAAAATATTAAGTTACTAGATGCCTAAAATTCCCTAATTAGAAATATATTTTTGTCTCCTCCTCCCACCTGGTCATTTATCTTAGAAATACTACACAGCAAGGCCTTTTTTGTCATAGGTGTAGAGTTTCCTATATCCATACCTACCAACCAGTTTTTAGAATTAAAAGGTTAGGGAGTCCTGGCCAGTGGGAGGGATCTTGACCTATTTCACAGCCTCAGTTTCTCCCTACCTTATACACATAACAATTTTAGTCATTAACCCAGTTTTGAATATGTAGCCCCAAATAGTAAAAAAAGGTCCCCTTTTCATCACTATAAAAGAGGATAGCTGTACTATATACTTCTCAACTTTCAGTGTATTATAATTTGTTAGCACAAGAAATTTGAGGTAAAATTTTTCATTTGTAGCTGATTTGTCAAATTGCCCCCATAAAATTTCATTTAAAACTGTCAAGAAAGAACAAAGAGAAAAATCAGTATTAGAGATAGGCCTAAGTGTACCACCACACTGTCACAGTAAGCTATGTTCAAATGGACAGGGAATCATATTTTTCAGTATCCAGGGCCTAATGCATTTTAAAAATAAAAATTTAGTTATGAATGATTTCCTGAACTAATGACATATCTGAATAATGTCCACAAAATCAGAAGACTGTACTGGGCCAGGAAATGAACAAATGAGATTTCCCTGTAATGCAGCAATTATTCTGTGTCCTAGTGTCTGTGCCAGGAAACAAGTCTTACGTCAGTGCTGCATTTTTCTAATTCAATTTTTATATTTTATTCCTTGTAGTTTTGTCAACATACGGCAGTGAGAGGGCAAAACACAACATCTTGTGGCTATTATACCCCAAAGGAAAGAGCCCTTCGTAGAGGATAAGGAGCCTGTGGCCAGACAGCCCAAGGAGTGGCAGAGACTGGGTTTTCACCTTGACTTGACAGACTTCTCAGTGGTAATCTTGACATTCAATCAGAGCCTTGGGGAATATGTAAAGCTGCCTGCATTTGAGAAGGACCTTGACTTCCACTCCCAGTTGTCTGCTCTGTTGCTGGCATTTCAGCTTTCACTTCATAGTGTGTCCTGGGCCTTTACTATCTTCTAAAAGAGCTTTCTTTCAGTTTTATACATTTAGAATATTTCTCATCCCAATTTTTTGTTTCATATTGTGACACATTTTAGTCTTTCCAGAATTCTAAACTAGTCTTTCCATAATTCTAAACTCTGAAGGTCTTCCGGGTCCTGTTCTACACATCGGTGTTTCTTGAATGTGGCCCCTGGACCAGTAGCTTCGCTTCATCTAGGCATCGTTATCAATACAGATTCTTGGCAGCCCCCCTCAGACCCACTGGCTCATGCACTAAAGTTTAGGAGCCACTGCAACAGGTCATTATCCTTCCATTGTGAGCCAGTTGAGAAGCTATATTCCTTTAGTACCCACTGGCGCCATGAAACTATAGCTTTCAAAAGTTTTCCATACACACCCTTCCAGGGCTGTAACCTCTTAGAGAATCTGGTTTTATATTTACTATGAATTCACTAAATACTGGCTGGCAGTCACTAGACTAATGTATCTTTAAGACAGTGACAATATAAGAGGACCCTAGAAATGTCTGCTTTGGGCATATTCACCAGCAGTTTCTCTCTTCCATTCAACATCGGGGCTCAAAGGGCTTCTCTTTTGACACACTGTTGAATAATTCTAAGACTCATAATGCCTGAATTTCTATAAGCCTGGCTTCTTGCTTATGGATAATTATTGTATGATTCACTTATCTCTAGAAACCATTCTCAAACTAGATACCCACTCCCACAAGCACAACTCAGAACCATGGATGGTGGGAAGCAGAGGGGCATCCTTCTATGTGAAAACCCCATTCAGTTTCCTCCACGCTGCCTTCAACCTTGGTCCTGCCCTGGGCTCTGGTCTCAGGAAGGCCTCACCCACCCCAGGCACTGAGGGAAGGCCACAGCCCTGCATGATGCTCGTCACTTACCGCACTGGTCTGCATGGACTCATTCTCAGGTTTTGTTTTTATATCAACAACTCCATCAGCGTGACGGAAGGAGCACTCAGCAAGAACATCATAAAACGACAATTTCTGGGCTTTTAAGCCATATTTCTGCAGCCACTTCTTAGAGTCCCAGGTGTCTTCTAGATTTGATTCGTTCTGAATAGAGGTGGCTCCTGATTCTGTTTTTGGAATTACAGCTCATCAGCCATCCATATGACACAAACCATTTGTATTTCACCCCACCTCAGTATTTACTAAGCAAAAACTGTTCTCTCTTAAACTACATTCATTTCAGGAAGTATGCATTCCAAAGCAAGACTGGTAGAGAGTTGGGTTGCAAGACTAGAAGGCAGGAATCTGATGCTTTTCACCCCACAGTTCCCTCTACCTAAGTTGACTGGCACCATGCACAGGTGGAAATAGCCAACAGATCAAGGCCGTGTGTCCTGAAAGACTGAAACGCAGAAGCTCTGGGTTCAAGTTCTGCCTCCATCACTTACTAGCTTGGGTTAGTCACTCCATTTAACCTCCCCAAGCTTCAGCAGAATTCTTCGCCTGCAGATGGCATCTGCTGGGCCTTCCTAGATGTGTTGAAGTGATTCAAGGGGAAAAGTCATGTGGAAGTGCTTTGTAACAAGTGGGGAGGAGAAGTTGTGGCATGTAACCTGCCCTGCGGTGGGAATGAGTCAACCCCGGAAGTCTGGTAGGTTGCCTCCCAGAGCTTCTGTTAACTTGATAGATTTATCCTGACTCAGAGCCTGGCCCTCAACTCTGCAGGTTCAGAATCTTCACATGTCAGTTCTGGCCCCAGGAGCTGATCTATGACAATTCACCTTAGTCAGATTCACAGGATAAAGATAACCCAGAAGGCCAACTGCCCAAATATCCCCAGCCTTAGGAACAGTCCCTGGGTGTTTTCCAAAGCTTTCCTTTACTCTCTAAGTGGTAGGGGGTATTATGCTGTATGAGCAGAAAAACCACAAAAACCAGCAATCATACAAGCAGAAAAGTATTTATCTTGGTGGCTCAAAACTCTTGCTGCCGTCTGAGAGAGACCAAGGTATCTGGGGGAGGGAGGTGGGCACCAAGAAGGCAAGCAGATCTAAAGCTGAGGAGGAGGAGACGTGGGTGTCTGAAACTAACTTGTACTGGCCCATGAGAGCTGACTGCACCTCTCCTCCCAGCCCCATGCTTAGTGGTAGCATATCACTGGCGGGGGGCGGTGGGGGGGGCGGTGAAATTGACCATGCTGGGAGTATTCACAGAATTTAGAAATGAGCAGATATTACAAATCAGGGCTTTTTTATTCCAGAGAGTGGATCAGTAAACATTTATCTACATGCCTGCTAGAAGGAAAGCAGAAGGGACCCTGAGCTTTCAGCTTCACAGAAGGGATAGTGCAGCACTAAAAGGACCAGGAGGGGTGCTGGGCAGAGGTGGGTTTTTATTGAGCATACTACTGAGTATTAGTTCCACCAGCTCTACAGAGTTTATTTCCACTTAGATCAGTGGTCCTAACTCTGCACACTGGAATCCTCTGAGGAGTTATAAAAATACTGATGCCTGGGCCCCACTCATTAGATTCTGTTTTAATTGGCCTGGATACTGGGATTTTTCAAAGCTTCCCAGATGAGTACACCATGCATGCAAACTTTGCACTTGAGGTAAGACGAAAAGAGCTTTCTAAATTATGAGTTGGTGGTCCCATCAGTTATGCTGCCACCAGACACAGAGTCAAGTCAAATTATACTTTTAATTAAAAAGTACTGCTCACTATTAGGGAACAAAAATATGAGCCCTACTTACCCATTACTATATTTAAGGGAATATATAATTAGAATAAGATTTGGAGACATAAAACACTTTAGAGCCAACTGCTCTCAATAATAGGTAAAGAATCTGTCCATTAATTCTATATGTGAGCCATGTCCTCAAATTTTAATAGAACACTTTTTAAATAATACACTCTGAAATCTATTGGAGCTAGAATGCCTTAAGAATACCTTGCTTTTGGATTTTGAACTTTAAACCAACCTGGCATTGAAAGCCCCTTTAGGTACCATCCACAGTACCAGCAGCTGGTTTCTATGTGACTTGCAAAGTGTCCTCTCACCCTATGCAGGGAGCTCTGATCAGAGTCTTCCCAGAGCTTCTGATGCCCAAGTTTCCCCTGCACATTCGCCTGCATCACAGAGAAGCAGGACAAAGAGGACAGAGCCATTTCGTCTGTGGAATCAGCCTCTTGAGAAATTCTTTGGATGGCTACTTTACCTGATTATTGTTAATTACATTCTGAGTCTCTGTCACCTCTTTGTTCCTATTTTATTATCGCTTCCCTTTTTTCTGATCAGTAAGTGTAGAAGAAAGTAAATTTTTCATTCAATGATTTCCACAGCAACACACATACTGTCACATCCTGCTCTGTTTTCGGTTGCCTTTTTTTAAAAAACAATAAAAGCCCTTTATCAATGATAGATTCCAGCTTACCATAAAATAACTTCCTGAAAAAAAAATCAAACCAATTTTTAAAGATTGTTTTAAAAAGCTAACTTCTGACTCCTTCTAGCTTCATCCAGGACCAGGCAGGGCAGTTTAGGGCACAACTCAGACTCCAATCACCCTCCAAAAAGGAGGCTGGTAGGAGAGCCCAAAGCAACCTGAACTTCATGCAAAAACAGCCTAGGTGCTCCAAAGCTGAAGACCGCAAAAGGAGAAGTCTTTTCACTTTCAGTATGAATTGTACCAATTAGTAGCTGAGCCAAATTTTGCCCAGTGGGTCAGTGAGAAGGGCCTTGTCAGGGTCACTTGCTGAGGGGCCCTTTCCATTTCCCTGCAGTTGTCTTAACAAGAGCGTTACACAAATTCTCACCTCCAGAGCCCAGCATAATAAATACCTCCATTTACTAGAGCTGTGAGCCCATAGCTCATCCTGGTTACATTGATTCCTTTTCCATGTGTCATATTGCTAAGGAATTTCTGTCAGTTACAACAGGAGGAACACATGGCAGACCACATCTATGCCACAGAATTACCTGGTATGGTCTTCTCTGTCCTAGTTACCAATCTCAGAACATGTTTTAATGAGTAAGACCTACTGGCCAATGCTTTTGAAACATCACTGCTGCAGCCAAGGCCAAATGACAACTCGAGCACAGTGTATCAGTCAGTGGCCACTCCTCCCCTCAGGGTACAGTTCCTGAGTGTCTCATAGCCACCAAGGGTTCGCTACCACGACAACTGCCTTCCCCACAGTGATGATTGGTCTCACGTGTCAACTTGGCTGGGACACACTACACAGATACTTGGTCAAACATTATACTAAATATTTTTGTGAAGGTGTTTTTTAGGTGAGATTAATATTCAAGTCCATAGGTTTTGAGTAAAGTAGATTGTCTGCCTTACCATGAATGGGCCTCCGCGCTCAGTTGAAGGACTACAGAGAAAAAAGACTGACCTTCTCTGAGGAAGAGGGGATTCTGTCAGCAGTAGGCCCCTGGACCTAGACGACAACGCCAGCTCTGGGTCTGCAGCCTGCAGCCTGCAGCCTGCAGCCTGCTCTGCAGATTGTGGACCTGCAACCCACAACTTATGAGACCATTTTTCTCTGCCTCTGTCTCTACACACACACACACACACACACACACATATCCTATTGGTTCTGTTTCTCTGAAGAACCCTGACTAACACGGCCATCTTCCTCCACTGAAAGTTACTTGTCCAGTCCCTCATTCCTGCCATCCCAGGCCCATGTGACTTTCAAGGGAAGCACCACCAGCTAATGAACAGACTAGAGCTCTATATGGAGCCAGCCTCAGAGAACATTGGGGTCAACGTTTCCCACGCTGTGTTCCACAAACATATGTCCAATGCACGGGAATTGACATAACTCAGAAAAAGGGTTCCTTCGCAAAAAGTTTGGGGAGGTTGAAGCTAAACAGTTTCAACAGGTTCTTTATCATAGGACTTGCCCAAGCCTTTGACAGAGGACAAAGCAGTGGGGCCACCATGATCAGAGGCATAAATGTCATTTCCTAAAGTTAGCTCATCCCAGGCCCACTCCACACAGAACATTTTGGAGGGATTACATTTGACAGACAACAGTTTGGTACACACTGCTCAACATTTCTGTTATCACAGGTACCATGAGATACTAAACCAGCCCTTGGCTGCCACAAGGGAACTGGCATGGGAAATGGATGCTGTGAAATTAGTTGAAAAGGACAAGGTTCAGCAGATGTCTGACAGAAAGAAAGAAAAAAATATTATTCTATAAGTTGGAAGAATGTTTAAACTACATCACATGCAACTGGCCACTGAGAAATAAGGAACAATAGGTTAGTGACAAACCTGCACAAAGGCTGAGAGGAAACCACCAGTGGAGCACAGACTACAAGAGAAGAATTTTGAAAGCCACATTTTCATGTATCTATATCTAAAATGACATTTAAAATAAACCGAAAATAGTTCAGGATCAGTGACATACGTAGAATATTATACCTCAGGCAACTATTTCTTTAAAAATAGTGTGACCTGGCTAAATCAGCAGATCAATTCAAGATGTTTGGTATACAGTGAAAAAATCAAGATTAAGAATGGAGAAAAGACTAGATGGACTTTGAGAACTTTAGATTAAGAACCTGAAATTCATGTCGCAGTGAGAATGGGAACTCTGCAACAGAGTGGGAATACTGGAATTAAACCAAGACAGAAATCTGAATCTGTTCCCTTCAGAAATTAAAATATTTGCCACTTTTTTGATCTTGCATCACCATCACCAAGGTATTTTTTTCACTTTTAGTCAGCATATTTATTTCACGTATTCTTTTAAAAATTGTTGATATATAATTCACATACTATAAAATTCACCCCTTTAAAGTATACCATTCAGTGGTTTTTGGTTTATTTATATGGTCGTGTAACCTTCATCACTATTTAATGCCAGGACAGCTTCATCTTTTGAAAGAACTAACTTTTGGTTTCTTTCATTTTTGCTATTATTTTTCTATTCTCTATTTCATTTATTATTCTCTAATTTTTATTATTTCCTTTCTTCCACATGTTTTCAGTTTAGTGTGTCTTCTTATTCTGATTTCTCAAGGTAGAAGGTTAGTTCTTTTTTTCTTTTTTAATATAGGTGTTTACAGCTATAAATTACCTTGTAAGAACTGCTTTAGCTGCATTGCCTAAATTTTGACAAATTAAGTTTTTGGTTTTCATTTACCTCCAAGTATTTTCTAGCTTCCTTTTTGATTTCTTTCACCTATTTTTATTTAGAAGTATGTTGTTAATATACATATATTTGTCAGTTTCCAAAAAATTATCCTTGTTATTGATTTTCAATTTCATCCATTGAAATTAGAGGTTAGAGAACATATTTTGTATTATTTCAATCATTTTAAATTTATTGTTATGGCCTAACATATGATCTCTTATGGAGAATAATCAGTGTGCATTTGAGAAGAATACATATTCTACTGCCATTGCATGAGTATTCCATAGATATCAATTAGGTGTAGTTCATTTGTTGTGTTGTGAAACTTTCCATTTCATTATTGACCTTCTCCCTAATTATTCCATTTATTATTGAAAGTGAGATATACTGAAGTCTTCCACAATTATTATTGAACTATTTCTCCTTTCAATCAGACAGTTTTTGCACCATACATTTTGAGGATCTATTGTTAGGTGCATATACGTTTATGATTGTTATAACTTCTTGGTAAACTGACACTTTTATTATCATCAAATGTCCCTCTTTGCAAAAAATTTTCTTAGTCTATTTTGTTTAAAATTAGTATAGCCACTCCAGCTCTTCAATTGTTTCTATCTGTATATTTCCATCCTTTACTTTTATTCTATTGCGTCTTTCAGTCTAAAATGTGTCTTTTATAGAGAGCATACTGCTGGATCATGTTTTTTTTAAATACATTCTGCATATTTTTGCTGTTTTATTGAAATATTTGATCCATTTTTATGTAATATAATAAATAATATGGTAGGATTTACAGATATCATTTTTCTATATGTCTTAAATCTTTTTTGTTCCTCTATTAGTGCCTTCTTTTGTGTTAAAAAGATGTTTTCTAGGATACACACATATAATATATATAGTTATTTTCTTAGTGGCTTCCCTCAGGATTACAATTAACATCTCATCACAACCACCCAGCTGGGATTAATACCAAATTAATTTTAATAGTACACAAAAGCTTTACACCTTCACATGCTACCACCCTAGTCCCAGATGCCATCATCTCTCATCTATTCCAACATCATAACTCTCTTCCCTCATCTTTGCTTGGTCCTTCCCTTCCCACTCAGTAGCCAAAATGATTATTTTTCTAAATGCAAATCTGATTTTATCATTCCCATGCTTAAAATCTTCCAATGGCGTCCTGCTGATCTGAAATAAGCTGGTCCTTTCCAGATTTATCACAGGCCAATTGCTAACTTAAACTCTGAGCTCCGCACTCATTTTTAAAACTCTTCTAAAGTGCCATGCTCCTTCTTGCTTCAGGACCTCTGCATGTGATGTTCTTCTGCCTGGTATATACTCTCCTCTTACCTTTATTCCTTCACCTCATTAACTTACCTCCTCAACTCTTACATATCAGCTCCAATATCATTTCCTCAGTGAAGCTTTCCTTGACCCCAGAGAATAACTCAGAAGCTCACACTTTTACTTAGTTATTCTACCCCAGTTGGTAATCATACTTCTCTGTGAATCTAGTTTTCCACCTTTCCTGAGCAAGAAATGGTACAAGGTCCTGCTTTATGAGGGCCCACTCTGTGTTTATTTTATTCATCATTATACTCAGTATCTAGCACAAAGCTACATATAGTAATCGCTCAATAAATGAAAGAATAAATATGTTAACATTTTCTTAAGTGATCATTATATTCTAACAATAGGCCTGCACAGTTTTAAATGTTTTACATGTATTTCCTCATTTAATTCTCAGCCCAGGAGGTAGGTATTATCATTATCATCCCAATTTTACAAATAAGGAAACTGAGGCACAGATAATAAATGTCTTGCCTAGGGTCACAAAAGAGCAGGCAGAACCAGGATTAATATCTTTCTAACTCCAAACTTGTCTACTTCACCATCACCCAGGACTACAGAGAAATATGGCTGGTTACTTTAATACAATGACAATAAAAAATCAGGATCGTCCCTCTCTCCATTTGTTCAAAATAAGTGCTCAAAACTCCTGTGGAGATCCTTGTTGGAACTCCTTGCAGAGCCTGAGTGAGGCTCTAGCCCCACTTCCTTGTCTTTTGTCACTGAGTCTGATATTTTGAAGCAACCAAGTATTCAGAGTCCAATCTTGGCACGGCTACACAACACAATTAAACTGATTATCTCCAGTGGGTCATAAAATGGCTATGAAGGTTATTCCAAATAAAGAATTCCTGAAATGTTTTGAGCTGAATATCATCCAAATAAATGTAAAGTTTCCCTAACTTTGGATGAATTCTTGAATGTTTTGTGAGAAAACCATCTTCTCATTTGAGAGTCACACCTGGCACACACACACAGACACACATACAAAGAATGCTCAAACACACCAACTCTGAACAGTTCAGGCCCTCAGGAGTGACCCACATCCTCCTTATTTATTAACAGCTGTGTTAACATATAATCAACGTATGATTAACAATACGCATTATCAGTAAAATCTGATAAGTTTTGGCATATCTATGATTAGATTTATGTTGATCATCTTGCTATTCATTTCCTTTTATCTTTTTTTCTGACAAGCTTCTTGATTATTTTTAATTTTTTTTATAATCCTTTTTATCCTTGTTTTGTCATTGAGTGGTTACTTTAGTTTATAGTATACATCCTCAATGTATCATGGTCTCACTTCAACTGATATTACACCACTTCACACATAGTATAGGAAACCCACAACAGCATGCTTCCTTTTCTCCCTCCTGGATTTTTTTTTTTTTTGGAATGTTCAGTGGTTTATTATTGTTTTAATTGTGGTAAAATGTACAAAACACAAAATTTACCATATTAATCATTTTTAGGTGTGAAATTCCATGGCATTAAGTACATTCACATTGTTGTGCAACTATCACCACCTTCCATCTTCAGAACATTTTCAGTATCCCAAACGGAAACTCTGTACACATTAAATAATAATTACCCACTACCCCAGCCCCTGGTAACCACTAATCTACTTTCTGTCTCTACAAATTTGAGTATTCTAGTTACCCCCCCTATAGGTAGAAACCACACAATATTTGTCATTTTGTGTCTGGCTTATTTCACTTATAATGTCTTCAAGGTATATCCAAGTTGTAGCATATGTCAGAATTTCCTTTCTTTTTAAGGCTGAATACTATTTCACTATATGTATATACCACATTTTGTTTATCCAGTGGCCATGTGGGTTGTTCATCTTTGGAACTTATGAATAATGCTGCTATTCCCCTGATTGTTTTTATACTATTATTGTCATATCCTTTACTTATAACATATGTTATAGACCCCCACAGCACAGTGTGAATATTTTTGTTTAAACAATCTTTTAAATATGTCTAAATAGAAAAATATCATATATTCACCCACATAGTTGTTTCTGGTGTTCTTTATTCCTTTGTGTTGATCCATATTTCCCTTCATTTTTCCATAAAAAAGTATCATCCTCCTCTTGCCTAAGTGATTTCCTCTAACATTTTCGGCAGTGCAGATGTGGTGATAATAAATTCTTCCAGCTTTTATATGTGTGAAAACATCTTCATTTTTGCCTTTGTTCTTGAAATACATTTTCATGGAATATAGAATTCTACATTGAAAATTTAAGGTACTGAATGGAAAAAAAGAGAGAGATGTTGCTCCACTGTCTCTTCACTTACAACAAGAAATCTGCTGTCATGCTTACCTTCATTCCTTAGTACATAACATGCCTTGTTTTCCTCTGGTTGCTTTTAGGATTTCCTATGTATTAGTTACCAGTTTTGAGCAAATTGGTTGTGATGTCTCTTGGTACAATCTCTTTCATTTTCCTGTACTTGCCATTTATTGAACTCCTTGTATCTCTAGGTTATAGTTTTCATCAAATTTAGAAATTTTTCAATCTTTATTTCTGTGAATATTTTTCTCTCTTCTCCTCTCCTTGGGAATTCCACTTACATGTATATTTGGCCACTTAAAGTTGTCTCACAACTCACCAATGCTCTGTTTGTTAGTTATTTTTTGTTCATTTTAAAAAAAAATTTTGTGTGTGTGTCTCATTTTGGATAGTTTCTATCGCTATATCTTCAAGTTCGCTAACCTTTTTTTCTAGCCATGTCAAACTGCCATTAATCCCATTTAGCATGTTCTCATCTAAGATATTTTCTTCCCTAAAAGTTTCCATCTCTAAAAGTTCAACATGTACCTTTTTTAATATCTCCTCTATCCTTACTTAACTTTTTGAACATATGAAATCATTATAACAACTCTTTGAATGTCTTTTCCTGCCTATCCTAATGTCTGTGTTAATTCCCAGTCAGCTTGATCGATTGATTCTAAAGGGGAACACTTCCTGCTTCCTTTTCTCTTCATGTCTAGTAACTCTGATTGGACACCAATCATTGTGAGTTTTACCTTACTGGGTATTAGAGGCTTCTGTATTATTATAAATCTTTATGAATTTTGTTCTATGATGCAGTTGAGTTACCTATGAAGAGTTCCTTCCTTTCATGTCTTGCTTTGATGATTTCTTAGGAGAGCCCAGGGGTCAATTTAAGGCTAGTCAGTCCCCATTACCAAGGCAAGACCTTCCCAAGTAGCTGACTCAGTGTCCTGAAGTTATACATTTCCCAGTGGGGCTGGTGAGAACAGGCCATGTGTGAGCGCCAAGCCCTTTCTTTCTAATTTTCTTTCCAATGACTCTTTCTAAGCCTCAGGTAATTGCCTGACTTAAAGGAGCTGATCAGAACTGAGCCAAATTCTCAAGGGAGACTCTTTGCAGATTTCCAGAGTTCTCCCTCTGTGCGCCCCTCTCCTCTCTGGTACTTTGTTCTGTGAAATCTAGATATCTTTGTCTCCTTGGATTCTTTACTCTGGCTAATAAGCTCAGAAATTTGCCGAGCTCCAGCTGAGATCCTTGTCCCCATACTGTGGACTGGAAACTCTAAGCATTAAGCTGGGACAATCATAGAGCTCACCATGAATTTTCCCTGTATTTCAGGGTCCACTGGCTTTAATTGCTAGATGTTCGATGTCTTTAGAAACCATTGTTTCATATACTGTTGTTAGTTTTCCCCCAGGGAATTCTTTTTTATTCCAGGTTTACTGAAATACAATAGACAATTAGTTGCTTATATTTACATTTTACAATTCAATGAGATATTTTTTCAGTTATAGTTGGCATACAATACCAGTTTCAGTTGTAAAGCACAGTGATCAGAGATCCACATAACTCACAAAGTGATCACCCCAACAAATCTAGTACCCCTCTTCCCCCTCACATATTTATTACAGCATTATTAACCATCTTCCCCATGCTACACTCTGCATCTCCATGTCAATTTTGCAACTATCTATGTGTACCTCTTGAATCCCTTTGTCTTTTTTTGCCATCTCCCCAACCCCCCTCTTATCTAGTAGCCCTCAAAATATTCTCTGTGTCCATTAGGTTATTTCTGCTTTTGTTGTTGTTGTTTATTTTGTTCTTTAGATTCTACATGTTCATGAAATCATGTGATATTTGTCTTTCTCTATACAATCCATTTCAGTCAGTGCAATATCCTCTAGGTCCATCAAGGCAATATCTTTTACCATCCCCTTCCTGTGTATCTTTTAATCTGAAGTGACTCTCTTGTAGGCAGCATATGTAAGGGTCTTGTTTTCTTATTCTTTCAGCCACTCTAGCTTTTGGTTGGAACACTTAATTCTTATCCATTTGAGGTATTTGTTGATAGGAATGTAGTTATTACCATTCTTTATTCCTGTTTTTGATACATGTTTTTTCTTCTTAAAAATGTCTCTCCAACATTTCCTGTACTACCGGCTTGGTGTAGATAAAATTCCTTTCGCTTATTTTTGTCTGAGAAGCTCTTTATTGTTTTTTGACTCTTGGTTGTAGATCCTGGTTTTCCATCATGCCGAATATTTTGTGCCAAGCCCTTCTCTCATGCATGGTTTCTTTTGAGAAATCAGCTGCCAGTCTTATGGGTGCTCCCTTGTAGGTAACCAACTGCTTTTCTCCTGCTACTTTTAAGATTTTCTCTTTGTTTTTAACCTTTGGCATTTTAATTATGATTGTCTTGGCGTGGGCCTCTTTGGGTTCCTCCTTCTTGGAACTCTCTGAGCTTCCTGGGGTTGTATGTCTAATTCCTTCACCAGGTGAGGGAAGTTTTCCATCATCATTTCTTCAAATAGCTCTTCAACTTCTTATTTTCTTTCAGGTACCCCTATGACACGGATATTTTTACATTTAATTGTGTCCTATTGGCTCCTTAAATTATTATTACAGTCTTGGCTTCTTTTCATTGCTATTCTGATTGAGTGTCCTTGGCTTCCCCATACTCTATATCAGTGGTCCGATCCTCTTCTTTATCAACTGTTTATTCCACTTAATATACTCTTTATCTCAAAAAATGTGTTCTTCATTTCTGACTGATTCCCTTTTATAATTTCATTTTTATGTTTTGTATCCCTTTGTTAAAGTTCTCACTGAATTCATCTACACTTCCCCTAAATTCATTGAGCATCTTTATAACCAGTATTTTGAACCCCATATCTGTTAGATTGCTTGACTCCATTATTCCTAGCTCTCTGTTTTGTTCTCTCTTATGGTTTCTGCTTCTTTGTCTCCTTATTTTGGTTGCCTTTCTGTGTCTGCCACTACGTACTGAGCAAAGCTCCTAAGTCTCCCAGTCTTATTAGTAAGGCTTTGTGTAGTAGGTGTCCAGTGACACAGTCCTGAGAGGGGTTCAGCTGCAGGCCAGGTTTAGCCCCAGCCTGTGCCCCTTGACACCTATTAAGATTCAGCTAGCAATCCACAGATACTGTGCTTATAGTTGCTTCAAGAAACTGCACCAGAAACCAGGCCAGCTGCCACCAGTGTGAGCCTTGGTGCTGCTCAGCAAGGAGCATGTGACTCGCTGAGGATACACCTAGATATGACTTGGGTGGGGCCGTGAGTTGGGGGAGGCAGAGTTTCAGGGAATCCTCTGGGCAGAGTGACCTCTGTTATCTAGTGTGATGACATCTCAACTGAGGAAGCACTGTGTCCACACACTGGAAAAGGGGAGGGCTCAACAGAGGAATAATGGATACCGCCGGCACTTCTGTCTAGGAGAAAGCCTCACCTCCAGCCCTCACTCCAACAACACTGTAAGTCTCTGATGCCACCCGCGCGGCATCCCCAGCACTGGTGATCAGAGCAAGTCCGTCACCTCAAAAGTCTGCTGGCAGACATGGTCCCTTTAAGAGATGTCTGCAGCTGCCAGCTGCCACTGCCATAGCATTTGTCCCACTCAGCCACTTGGGACCAGGCAGCCTCGCATCCTTGCCTCATCCTACCTCCTCCTGTTCCAGGGTGACTTCTTATTTCTCTCTATAGTTGCAAGACTTGTTCATCTAGATCTCAGGAGACTTTCCTTGCTGTTTGTTCTGTGACTCTGTCATAACTTTGATTTGGCCACAAGAGGGATAAACAAAGTCTCTATCATCTACATCAATTTTTTACCTTTCCCCCAAGGGAAGTCTTCTGCCCTGCTACTAATAATTAAAAGAGGTCAAAATTACCAGTGGCCAGAGTGTCTGGCCTCATTGTTTTCTTATCCCAGGCATTAGGCTGATGAGTCATCCCTGCCAGAAACTAGCTCTATGGTTACAGGTGCCAATTGATCCCAGAACCAGTGTGCCCAGCCCAAGGGGCACATGGGAGCTATTATGCCCAGGAGGCAAGTCTTTGTCTAATTCACATGAAGGCTCCATATGCAATGGCAGCCCACATGATCTCTCCCCTGACCCTTCCTCTTTTAAGATGACTAACCCATGTCCTCTGACCTGCAGGCCCTGGGCAGCCAAACACGGGGGATGGCCACTGCCTTCATGTGACACAGACACAGGGTCTTGGGCTGACACAGCATTTTCCTCAATAACACTGGGTTATGGGTGGCAACCGGAGCAGGTCAGACATTCCATATGTGGCCTCTGGGGCCAAACAAAGCAAGGTTACAAAATTTCGATTGGTATCCAATACTGGAAAGGACCTGACCAAAAATTTTCCTTTTTAAATAAAAGTGGTACATTGGAAGAATCTTTTGAAAAATTATGCTTAGAGTTATTTCAGTTTTTAGTTTTGGGGTTTTTTTTTGGGGGGGGGGGTAGAAGGAATCTGATCTATCCTTCTATCAATTACAGAAGCCAATAGCTCTTCTGTTTCCTTTAGCAACAACATTTAAAAGCCTTCTGTTGACCCTTAAGACTAACTGCCCCAACCTTAATACTGCCTGTGTCAGTCTACTTATCTGCTATAATTAAACACTATAGATGGGGGACTGAAACAACAGAAACTGATTTTCCCACAGTTCTGGCAGCTGGCAGCTGCAGATGTCTCTTAAAGGGACCATGTCTGCCAGCGGACTTTTGAGGCGACGGACTTGCTCTGAGCACCAGTACTGTGCTCTCTTGAAGAGAGTTCTCTTTCTCTTCTTATCAGGACACCTGTCATATTGGATTAAGGCCTCACCCTTATGACCTCATTTAACCTTAATCACCTCCTTAAAGGCCCAGTCTCCAGGGGGTTAGGGCCTCAACATATGAATTTGCAGGGAATACAATTTGCAGTTCTGTCCATAGCACTCCCCTAGCCAAATACCTTAGCAGCAGGGTCACCATTCTCCCTGCCTGGTATGGATATTTACTTCAGCCTATGTCCCTCTGCTTCACTTTCATTCTCTCAGGATGAAAGAGGACTGTCTGGGTTCTAGACTCTAAGCTTTTCCTGAATGGGGTGTCACTATAAGTAAGAGGCCCCTCCAGACAAGGCTAATTAGGCCCCTCCCTGGGGACTCCAGAGAGCTGGTTCTGAAAAATAGCAGCTGCTGCTTCTCAGGCTCAAGTCAGATACCCAGTCACAGGAAAAAGTCCCTGTCACCAGAAATTTATCAAGTTGCACAGGGCAAGCTTGCCCAGGCCCTCAATCACGTCCCCCACTACACATGTCCCCTTCCTCATTCCTCCTCTTCAACTGCATCCCTGTTCCCAGCCAGCCTGACCTCCTTGCTCTCCTTCCACATGACATCTATAGTGCAGGCAGGGTACCAGAAGGCAATACAACTAGGCAGAGGTTCCCAAACTTTGTTGCATCTTAGAGTGGGCTGGGGAGTTTTCAAAACTCCCAGTGTGCGGAACCACATCCCATACGGATTAATCAGAATGTCTGAGGTAGGTGCCAGATGTCAGTACTTTTATTGATGGACTAGGTTTGCATCCCAGCTTTATCACTTCTAGCTGTGTGGCCTTGTGTAGCCTTGAGGGTTACTTATCCCTAAATGAAAATAGTAGCACCTATTTTATAATATTATGGGAAGGATTAAATGAGCTAATATTTGTGAAGAGCCCCCAAGGGTGCCTGATATGTAAGGTACATGCTGTAAGAATTAACTGCTATTATTACCGGGGTGCCCTGAATGAAAAAGTGTCCTACAGAGGAAGTCTTTCACTGACTCAAGCGCTCAGGCAGGAGAGTCAGTCTACTGACTATCCCCCACCCCAACTGTGAAAGGGAAATGTGAGAGTGAACATTTACCAAGTACCTGCTTGATGGAAAGCGTAAATTATTTTACTTAACTATAGTCCCTTGAGACCAATATTATTATAATTGTTTTACAGAATAATAAACTCAGGCTTAAAGAGATTAATTCAGGTTAACCTAGTGATGGAGATGGAATCTACAACCAGGTCTTTCTTATTCCAAAACTCAGGCTCCTCTGAACTGTCTTCTCAACTAGACCTTGATCTTTGGACTTCCCTATTGTCTTCACATCCCCCAATTTTAGCAAAGGCAATTTAGCCATAATCTCCCAATTATCTGATCAAATGTTTCACCACCACCCCCAGGTGACACCCAACATCCATCTGGTCACCCTGGCCTGCCTACAGCCAGAATCCTGTCAAGCCAGTTTAGCAGAAATATCCCCTGACCCCTGATGTTCCCTCTCAGTGATTTTCCTCCTGCCAACCCCCATGGCTCTGTGGCTATAAATCCCCACAGTGTCCACCTTGTGTCCATAATAGCCCAGTTCATATCAACATCTCTTTTCCCTGTTGCAGTAGTTCCTAAATAGAAACTGTTTTATTGCTTTAACTGCTGTCCAGCTTTAACAGTCTACACACACGCACACACACATACACACACACACACACGCACATGCAAACATTTACACACTCATACACCCCACAGCTCTGGACGCTCTCCTCGTGTTGGGCTAGGGAGTTCTCCTTGGCAGAGAACATGGACACAGGCCCCGTGCCCAACCAGCAGCACTTTCGACTCTTTCACACAAGTGACCAACCGAGTGACCATAAGTAGCACCCACCGTGCTCTGTTGTGGTCATGCCGAATTTGGGAAGTGTGGCCAGCAGCCTCTGGATCTGGGCCAGCGTGCTGCAGGCCTCCTCCATCTCCCTCCAAATGAGAAACACGTCCTCGCGGACCCCAGCTCCTGGGAGAGAAACACAGCATGAGCAGGAGGCCAGCAGGCCCAAGAACTCTCCTGTAGGCCTAGCAGGCCTGGCACACCCTGGCCAAATTTCCATAACATTTCTGAACATCACATTCCCTGTTCCCCACTAACCTCTGAGAAGCAGACTGAAATCCCTAAGGAAGTGCTGTCATCTCAAGAAATAAATGCAGACTTTAGGATGCGGTAAAACCTTATAAATATTTGTAGCAGCCAGAATGTTTTAAGATGAATTATTGATAATATTTAAATAAAACAAAGAATAAAAATATTCAAAGGCACCTAATAAAAGCCAGGGTGACCGTGGTGAGGAAGGGAAACGCAATGCTTTATGCAAGAAACAGCCCTCCTCCTTTGTTGATTTAGTTGAGATTGCCTACTTCTTTCAAAGCACCCTCACAAACTCTTATTTCTCCTGATGTAATCACAAGTCTTTGGCCTTCTTTTCTGCACCTCCATTGTCTCAACTTAGGGCTAGGTTGGGCTGTATCACTTTTTTTTTTTAACTATTTGGCTCAATTAATATAGACATTTATGTCACTCTTGCAATCAATCAATCAATAAAAGTTCATCCCATAGTAAGAGGTTCATGTTCTGCCTTCACCCAGGTCCAGGCTCTAACAGATTAATAGTTTCAGGAAGTTAAGGAGGGTGTAACAGCTGGGAGGAAATGGGTATGACTATAAACGTGCAACAGGAGGAATCCTGTGGTGGTATCTTGACAGTTTCAACATCAATATCCTGGTTGTGATATTGTCCTACAGTTTTGTAAGATGTTACTTTGGGGGAAACTGGGTAAAGGGCATGTGGGCATCTCAGCATTATCTCTTACAACTGTATGTGAACCTACAATTATCTCCACATCTCTCTGCTAGCACCTGCTATGCACCAAGGCCAGTGGGACTCCAAGGGGCCACCATAAGTGGAAGATGCCACACATCCATTTTCAGTGGCATCTGTGGGCCAGAACCAGCGCAAGTACTACTCAAGGCATCGTGGGATACAGGAAAGTCCCTGCTCAGGGGATGCTTCTAATGTAGTTGTACAGACCAGAATATAGCAGATGTATTCCCTATTTTAAAAACTCCATTCCAGCAAAATAATTATTCATAGAAAAACACAACAAATTTGTTTCACAGACTGTACACAATCAGCTCAGAGAACACGGATGAATGCTGTACTAAAGTGAGCTGAGTCCAAATTCTCTAAGTGATAATACTCTGGGTACCTGCCATGTGCCTGGCACTACACTTGGGCCTTTCTAAACATTTTCTTAATTCTCTTCACCATAACTACTCTGCAGGTAAATTCTATTCTTGTCTCCATTTTACAGCTGCCTAAACTGAGGCAGAATTGTCCAAGGTCTCACCATCCATGAGTGGCAGGGCAGAGAGTCAAACCAGGTTGGTGTGACTTCACCAACTCAGCCTCCCTGACTAGTTGCCCTGAGAAAGAAGTGGATGGTTATAGAGGGGTCCTGTCGCCCTCCTCTGCTGCTAATGAGATCCCATTCACCAAGCCTGCTACACACAGTCCAGACACTGAGTTCACACAGCCCAGAGAATGAAAGACCACCGTCAGGTCTATGGGCCACCTAAGAGATTCATCCACCAGGGCAAAGGGATGACCCTAAACCACAAGATAGAGTGGGGTGGACCACAGTCCTTGTTTCTAACTTTAAATGGTGTCACAGGGGCAGGGCAGCAGTAAAGGGACATCAGAGCCCTGATCCTCTAGAAGTTGGCCAGATCAAGTGAGGGGTATTAATAGCTGTGTTTGGAAAAAAGCGAATGACAAGCCCTGACAGAGATGGATGGCCACCACAGCTCTGCAGTCATCAACAACAGCCAAGGGGTGAAACATGATGTGTACCCAGCCCTGAGCTGGAGCTCCAAAAATACCAACAGCTCCTGCCAAATGTAAACCTTAGCCCATGGGCCTTTCTGACCCTGCAAAAGCAGACCAGCTTCCAGTTTCTCATTTAGGCATGCAGGTCTTAAGTAATGGGGATCCACTTAAAAAGTTTCAAATGAATCAAGCTTTCCATTCCGCCCCCAGACTTGTTGATACTATCTTAAGGGTAGGTGACCAAAAGGTCAGCATCTGAGGGAAAATATCCAAGGAAATACAGCTGGGTCTTGATCCAGAGCATGAAAGTGTCTTTAGGGCAGCAATGACCTGAGACCTGCTCTCCTGTGTGAGTAGTAATTAGGGCCACCATTAATCATTGTGAGTAGGCAGCGACAGATTCCTACACTGCAGGTAGGAAACAGAACAACTCAAATTATTTTAGGTTTGCTTTAAAACAAAACCAGTAGAGAACGGAAAACCACAGGGCAGTTAAAAAGCATAGCTTAGAATGCAGAGGTTTTAATTCAAGTTACTCCACAAGCAGTATGGAAGGGCTGCCATTTTATCAGGGTTACTTCTAAGGGACTTACCTCCTGCACCAACCCCAAAACGTCCCACATGCCAAGGTCACAACTTGAAGGCCGACAGAAGGCTGACATCAACTGGGAGACATGTCACATCAAGCTGCAAGTTTTCATTAGTGCCCAGTATTGATTTCTCAGACTACTAGTTTAACAAGTGACATGAGACCAGGTCAGATACATTTGATGTGTCAGAGGAAAAGCCGCTGAGTACCTGCTACAATACACACCCCCTCCCTGTCAAATCTTCCGTGTCTCCCCTACAGGATAAAGTCCAGTTGTCAGAGTCCAGTTGTTAATCTATTCACTTAGCATACATTTGTTGAGAACCTACTATGTGGTGGGTGGGCACTACCACTTGAGACACAGTGGTGACAGGCTCCTGAACTAGCACTCGAGTCCAAGGTTTAAGGTCCCATAACATTCCCTCTAATACTCGCCACTGTGAACCTGATCAGAGCACTGTCCTCGCAGCCCCTAGGATCTCCATCCTCCTAGTGTCCTCCCTACTAAGGGTCTCATAGCCCACAACAGCACTCACCTAGCCCCACCCTTCATTCAAGGTGCCATCCTGACTCCACTATGAAGCTTAGCCCAGCGACCGCTGGAAACAGTGATCTGCCACCTGCTCCTCAATTCCCGTGGAATGCACCAGCCACAGCCACTGTTCTCAGTCCTTTGCTGCCAAGACACCCTCTTGGGCCATGCCAGTAGATGGGATGGTGGTATGTGCAATTCCTGGCTGTGTTGTCACACCAGCCTCCAGTTCCAAGGAGCATGAAGGCACATCAGCCAGTGATAAGTTGGTATACGTGTGACCTTGAGTCCAATCCTTCACAAAGGCAGTAGGCAGCAGCTTCCAACACAGCTCCTCACCCAGCAGCATGTCCACAGCCACCCTGCTGTTGAGACTGCAGCCTGTAGCTCTCCCCTGAAGTCAATGTATGGCCTTGAGCTGCTGTTGATGGTGGTACAGGCTGACTTTGCCACTAGACTTCAAACATCTTGAGCATGGGGACAATGTCCTTTCTTTCTTTGAATCCTCCACAGCACTTAGCATAGAATACAGTGTTTCTGGTAAGAATTCCTACCCTTCTTTGTTTTTTATTTTTCCTAATTACAAAGAAACAGTTTTTGAGCATGAAACATTCCTTCCTGCCTCATAACTGATGGCCTCAATATTACAAGAAACTCTTGGGTGGTACGTGCCCAACTGCTACCATCTCAGCATAGGGCTATCCCCCAGGTACCCCAGACACTAGCCAAGGCACACCCCAAAGTAGGAAGTCCTTTCCTTTTAAACCTTCACAGCACAGTCAGGCAGGGCTTCTCCAAATATCTGAAATATTATTCCAAGGGTGGGGGTGGTAGGGAGGCAATTAGAAAAGCAGCTAGATGTGACATTGATCTGAGGATACTTTAATGTGTAGCCTCAGAGAGGGCGGTCCAAAAATAAACCCCCACAGCAATGCTGAACCCCAGACCACGCCCAGGTCCACCTGTGGCCTATCTGCTGCCCTCTCCCCACTGCCTTGGACTAGCCGGGGAGGGACCTTGCTTGTTTGCCTGACCTTGCTGTCTGATCAAACTCCTTTTCGGTAGTGAGCATCTGAGAGAGCTGAAAACAACCATCAAAAGGCATTTTGAGGAAATGTATTTTCATGAAAAGCAGCACACAATTCTGTTTTTAGGAAACAATATAACATTTTAAAAAATAATAATAAACTATGAGGTGATTAAAATTCCCAGAGACCTAAATTTAGAGTATGGATCTGGTGAGAAGGGGAGTAGTACATCCAAAAGGGATTGAAAGTGGTGGAATCGGTGATTTTCATTATAATAGAAAAATTCCCAGTTACTTTTGTTAAATTCTATGTTAAGATGTTTCGCTGTCGAGAGGCCGCTGCACACCTGCTGGCTTGATCTGGCCCATGGCCCTCCCTGCTGAGGTGAGCATGAATCTACACTCAGCCTCGCCCTATGAGCACAGCAGGTTCAGTGGGAGGGGGCGTTGGTGGACTGACTGGTAATGGCTGACGTGGGTGGGAGCAGTGACCAGGAGAAGGTTCTATTGGCTGTATATATGAAACCGTGCTAAAGGTAAAACTGCAGTTTGTCGTCGCTTTTTCCTTCTTCCCCTCGGTGTAGAGTTCAATGCTCCGGCTCAAAGTGGGAGCTCAGAGCTCCTGCTGTGGCTGTCAGCCTGGGTGCTCATCCTACCTCTCCAGTGGCCTGAATTTCCAATTCTGAAGAGCCTAACACCAGAGGCCATCTAAAATCAGTCCACTGCCAGCTTCGCTGATGAGTCCCAGGCTAGCTCCATCAATGCTGAAATCATTTCCTTTCTTTTAGCCTGATGCTAGCCCGTCAGTGAAAATTTCACTATTTCAGCTTAGACTTTTTTCAAGGATAAAACAAGAAAAAGAACCAAAATGAAAGATAAGGTCTGAACCCAAGAGATCAAAAGCCTTTTTCCTTCCCCAAACCACTAAATAGACACTTCAGTCTGGGCCCATAGGGCTTTCAGAACCTCAGGAGGAGCTCTGCACAGGACTAGGACTGTACCCCAAAAAGATACAGTCCCAGAAAAGCACGAGCTGTGAAAGCAATAACCCAGCCCAGAACAGTCAACCCCTACAAGACAGCTTCTGAGACATTAAAATTACTATGTCCCATTTACAAATATTCCTGCACCACATGAGCCCCTCACTGAGCCTAGTCTGACAAACAAAAGTGGGTGATGTCACGCCCCAAAAGGGCCCTACAGTAGAATCCTACTCACTACCTCCAGTAGAACAGGTGTGC